>LR738541.1:40495507-40510507 GCA_902685375.1 Neostethus bicornis
AACCAGGATCTACGTTCCTACCCCCACCATGGTAACCAGGATCTATGTTCCTACCCTCACCATGGTAAACAGGATCTACGTTCCTACCCTCACCATGGTAACCAGGATCTACGTTCCCACCTTCACCATGGTAACCAGGATCTACGTTCCTACGTTCACCATGGTAACCAGGATCTACGTTCCTACCCTCACCATGGTAACCAGGATCTACGTTCCCACCTTCACCATGGTAACCAGGATCTACGTTCCTACGTTCACCATGGTAACCAGGATCTATGTTCCAACCCTCACCATGGTAACCAGGATCTACGTTCCTACCCCCACCATGGTAACCAGGATCTATGTTCCTACCCTCACCATGGTAACCAGGATCCACGTTCCTACCCTCACCATGGTAACCAGGATCTACGTTCCTACCCTCACCATGGTAACCAGGATCTACGTTCCCACCTTCACCATGGTAACCAGGATCTACGTTCCTACGTTCACCATGGTAACCAGGATCTACGTTCCAACCCTCACCATGGTAACCAGGATCTACGTTCCTACCCCCACCATGGTAACCAGGATCTATGTTCCTACCCTCACCATGGTAACCAGGATCTACGTTCCTACCCTCACCATGGTCACCAGTTGTTGGTGGTGACTGAAAGAACAAGATCGTGGATACAATCGCCCGAAATGGTTCAGGTCCATGTATCAAGTTTTTTACTCATATTTTCAGAATAAATCTCCAAATAAGGAGAGACCATGTCTGACGTGGGCGTGGCACATAGACATAAAGAGAAGACCCCCATTGGCTGGTACAGCCGCCCTCTTGGATCTGTAGTCCTACCCGCAGACTAAACCTGTGGTTGTTGTGATTAGAGTAAAATATTAAACCTGGAATGTGTTTCTGCTCCTGAGAGACGGAGTGAGGGTGATTTGAGGTGAGCTGGTGGGAGTCGTGCGTTCAGCGTGGTGGGATTGGGCCGTGGGGCTGGAGGGTGGTGGGACGGTGGGGCTGTTAAACCACGGAATCATTTCAACAGGAAGAAACTTTATTGGAAAATTGCTGTTATTAGAGAAGAAAACAGGCTGGAATTTTGGCTCCGGCTCTGGTTTCCTTTTAATGGAATTTTTTTTCCACTTCGTAAAACAAATAAAACTAATTCTTTTAAAAACTTCTTTTAAACTGTTTATTTGGTAAAAAAAATAATAATAAAATAAATCACTGATAAAATCGTTAAAAAGGAGACGAAATCACTAAAGAAAAGTATTTAAATGAAAACAAGACGTTTGAAATGCCCTGTGTTAGCCGCCCGCCCGCCAGCCGCCCGCCAGCCGCCCGCCAGCCGCCCACCACCCGCCCGCCGCCCGCACGCCGCCCGCACGCCAGCCGCCCGTTGCCTTCCTATTACACTGAAACAGTTTCTTAAAAGCTTTCACTCCTCTAAGAACTTATCAAGCGTTGATCTGCCGCCTTTTGCGCGAATAGGGCGATCTATAAAGATGGTGGAGAGCATAGACACGGGTAACCTTAAAGCAGCTGCTGCAGGAGCTCTGTCTCGTTCCGTTCCGTCGTCTTCCGCTTATCCAGTGCCAGGTCGCAGGGCAACATCCTCAGATGGGAAGCCCAGGCTTCTCTCACCCCGGCTGCATCCTCCATCTCACCCAGAAGGATCCCGAGTCGTTCCCCAGCCAGCTGTGAGACATAGTCTCTCCAGCGGGTCCCACCCCATCAAGCTTTTCTAGACCTGAAGGAGGAGCGGCTCAACACCAAGCTCCTCCCGGATGGCAGAGCTCTTCACCCGATCTCTGAGTGAGAGCCCAGCCACCCTGTGGAGGAAGCTCATTTCGGCCGCTTGTACCCGCGATCTCATTCTTTCGATCACCACCCACAGCTGGTTACCATGGTGAGGGTAGGAACGTAGATCCTGGTTACGATGGTGAGGGTAGGAACATAGATCCTGGTTACCATAGTGAGGGTGGGAACCAGGAGACCATTCAGCATGCACGCTCTCACCACGGTTTTGTACACTTTTTCTTTCATTTTATCTGAAACTCTTCTATCACACATCACACCTGATACTTTTCTCCACCCATTCCAGCCTGCCTGCACACACTTCTTCACCTCTCTTCCACACTCTCCATTGCTCTGGACTGTTGCTCCTAGATACTTAAAATCCTCCACCTTCTTTCTCTCTTCTCCCTGTAACCTCACTTTTCCATTTTCCAACATGGCGCCGACATGGCAGAAAATAACGATTGGTTTGGCTTCATTATGACGGATCCCTTCTACCGACTATGTTTGAACTGATTGGAGACATCTTGGATAAAAGTACTGTAGGTCTGGAAAACATCCTGGATTTAGATGGGAATGTTGGAAAGACTTTCTATATTTAACTACTAAACGGGATCTGCAGGGCCAGAGCTCGCTCTGCGCATGTCTGTATTTACTTTGAAGTGGTATCTCCAACATGAAGGAGTAAGAAGTTAAGGATAAACTAAAATCAGGAGAACTGAAAAGACAAACACACCGGTAAGAGTGAGGTGTGGAAAAGATTCAAATTTATTGTTAAAAATGCTACAGAAACTTGCGTTGGCTTCGCTGGATGTAGTTGTAGCGGCACGAGGGTGAGTCGGCCGGCGCTTGTCCGTGATCAAGTCCCTTGACGGAGGGGGCACTCGCTTGGCGGGGATCAGATCCCTCGTATCCTTCTGCAGGGGCAGCCCTCGCCGCACGGTGGTGTGCAGGCTGACACATCACCGCGCCACCAGCCCACAGTTCAAATGGAGGGCTCCCCTCTGGCTTTGCCCTGCTGGTCTCTGGCCTTGATCGCTCTCCAATCTCTCCAATCACTCCCCTTCTGCCCCCAGCTGCACCTTATCTACCAATCAGGGAGTGCACCACTTCTTAGTAGCAGGTGAAGTAAAAAAAAATGAATTAAAATAGTCAAAACATGCAGAATAAAACCATTAAAACCATGCATTAAAATACTCCACCTGCTACATAGTCAATGTGGCGCTTTGCTTTCATACGACACCAAAAAGACTGGCACCTCGACGCTGAGCTGGCTTAAACATCTGGACTGGCAAAAGGGATGATCGTTAAAGTCCGTCCCTCCTCTTCGTGCTAAGCAGGCCATCACAGACATGCGCGTTAGGGGTCCTATAGTGGATATTTTTTTTTTTTTTGTACATGAAAATGTTCCTCTTTATAAATAACCCTCCTCCTCCCGAGTCCTCACAAATAAAATATGACATTTCGGGCTTGTTTCGGGCTCGGGTTTTAGTAGCCGCGGGCCGGGTCGGGTTGTAATACCCGCGGGTCGGGTTTTAATACCCGCGGGTTGGGCCACCGGGCCGGGTCACCGGGCGTGGTCGGGTTTTAATACCCGCGGTTGGGCCGGGTTTTAATACCCACGGTCCGGGTCGGATCGGGTTGGATTTTTTAGGCCCGTTCTTACCTGTGTAGGAGAACCTGTCCATCGTTTGAGAGACCGGGCACGGTCGATGAGAAGCTCCTCTTGTCAAACAACTATTTTATGGCTCATGAATTTATTTGCTGAAAAAATCAGTGAGTTTAAAATCATAAGAGATCAAAAGATTTTTTTTGAGTCGGTTTTTTAATCAATCTTTAAGAGGTTTGTGTTTAAAAGAAGAAAAAGAATAAAACCCCTCCATGGGTCAGTTTGGCTCCAGCAGCTGGTCTTTCATGTCAGTTATTCCAGGATCTTCCAGCTCGCTACAGGGTTCAGTTTGACAGCTCAGCTCCAGAGAGGAGCTCAGAAAGCCGAGCAGGCAAACATCACAAAGGTATGAGAGCCGATGAAGGGAAGGGGTGAGCGGGGAGGTGGAGAGAGGGTTTGGCTCGTGTCTGACAGCTGGAGCGGTGAGAGGGAGCGAGCCCAGCGGTGAAGGGAGACCCCCGGGACGGCAGGAAAAAGCTCTGTAATGAGATCGAGCCGGAGCTTTTGTTTGAACAGGATTTATGTTTGAGATTCCAGATAAAATTTACAGATCTGGCAGAGCGCTGCGTGCCTGAGCTCATCTCTCTCTCTCTCCACCACTGGAACATCTCCCAGTCCATCACGGCTGAGCGGCCTTCATCAGCCCCTTCCAGGGCCTCACCACGAGCTGCACACATGACGGGCACTAATCTCCCAGCCGTGCACGGATAAAACACGCTGTTTATACAGGCATGTCTCCGCTCAGTCATCACACAGCATCACGGGAACCCAACGTTTACACACATCAGGACGAGTTGATGTGGTGAGACCCGGTTCAACCTGTACTGGGTTAGAGTGATCAGAATCAGAATCAGAATGCTTTTATTGCCATGTCAATGAGAATATCAGAGACTAGGAACTTGCTTTGATACAGCTGTGCAATATTATAAGATGAAAATAATAAAAAATAAAATAAAATAAATAAAAATAATTTTAACAAAACAGAGTGCTCAGAAAGAAAAAGAAAAGTAGTGCCATGTCATAGAAAATAATAAAAAATAATAAAGATAGTAAAGTGACAAGAGGGAGGTGACTAAGAGATGTTGATGGGGCATGTAGGAGCTGGTCAGTGGTGGAGGGGGGTTGGAGGAACAGCCTGGCCATAAACATAGGCATCATAACCAGCCCTACTCCGACCTCCTCCCGAATGGCACAGCTCTATCTATGTTCCCACCCTCACCATGGTAACCAGGATCTACGTTCCTATCCTCACTGTGGTAACCAGGATCTACGTTCCTATCCTCACTGTGGTAACCAGGGTCTACGTTCCTACCCTCACCATGGTAACCATGGTAACCAGGATCTACTCACTGAAGGATGGCTCAGTGAGTAGGGTGACCGCCCTGTAACCGGAGGGTTGCCGGTTCGATCCCCCGCCAGGAGTTCATGCCGAGGTGTCCTTGAGCAAGACACCGAACCCCCAATTGCTCCTGATGGTGGTTTGCTCCTTGCATGGAGGCATCCCCATCAGGTGTGAATGGGTGAATGTGAGCTACACTGTAAAGCGCTTTGAGTGCCGACACAGGTGGAAAAGCGCTATACAAGTAGAGTCCATTTACCATTTACCACCATGGTAACCAGGATCTACGTTCCTACCCTCACCATGGTAACCAGGATCTACGTCCCTACCCTCACCATGGTAACCAGGATCTACGTTCCTACCCTCACCATGGTAACCAGGATCTACGTCCCTACCCTCACCATGGTAACCAGGATCTACATTCCTACCCTCACCATGGTAACCAGGATCTACGTTCCCACCCTCACCATGGTAACCAGGATCTACGTTCCTACCCTCAACATGGTAACCAGGATGTATGTTCCTACCCTCACCATGGTAACCAGGATCTACGTTCCCACCCTCACCATGGTAACCAGGATCTACATTCCTACCCTCACCATGGTAACCAGGATCTACGTTCCCACCCTCACCATGGTAACCAGGATCTACGTTCCTACCCTCAACATGGTAACCAGGATGTATGTTCCTACCCTCACCATGGTAACCAGGATCTATGTTCCTACCCTCACCATGGTAACCAGGATCTACGTCAGTAACACTGGTAACATTAAGAAACCGGGCATCACTGTCGGTGATCACATGCCACCTCAGCAGTTCGGTGACTGGATTGGGGTTGATTTGGTTCCAGAGTCTGACTTATTAAAATCTGAGGATGAGTCTCTCCTCTGAGCAGCAGCCATGGAGGTAATTAGGATCCCGGTGAGCCGCTCTCGCTCCTTCTGAAGGCTCGTATGAATAAAAGAGGAAGAGCTCTTGACGAGGACTCGCTCTCGTTTCTGTGTTTCAGACTTAAAATTTGTCTCCCGTCGCTTGTGAAGCAGCTGAAAAATCAAAGCGTTGGAGAAGCTCACCTGGGGATTGAGGCCGCTCGGTCGGGCGCACAGTCATGTCATTTTAATAGCTGCTGTTCGCGTTAGGCTGAGCTGTATTTTCAGAGATCTAACAGAGCTGGGATTCCACGGCCGTCCCTCTCTGTGGTAGCAGGATGTGTTTGAAGTGCAGCAGCTGGATGCACACAGACACATCTCTAACAATCTCAGCCACGCTTCCTAATTTATCTGCTTTCTCCCACCTTTTCACCTCTGGAGGAGCGGTGAGAATCATTAGCTGAGACGTGCTCTCCCGCCCCACGCCGCATCCACCCGGCCCCAGGCTGGATATCTATAATTCATCTTTTATCTGGAGCTGGCAGTCCACGCAGACGCTGCCCTGCTGCCGCGCTCTAACACACACTGATCCAAGGTAAACAGCCTGATTTGCATAATCGGCTGTTTCAGCATCGAGCGCTTCGGTAAATAAGGCTGCAGCTCCTGGGCCCGGGCGTCGAGGGATCCAAACTGGCATCAGTAACGCTGCTGCAGAGCATGCTGGCAGCGGTGGAGGTAAACATGGAGGAAGAGAGCATGAGAATAAAACAGATTCTACTCTGAAGCACAGAATCATGAAGATCTGATGGCGGGCATCCGGGGGAACAGGGGTTCATCTCAGTGTTGTTTTTGTCAACGATGACTATAATGAAAGGATTTTGTTGACGAAGCTTTTTATTATGTCGATGACGTAACGATAATGAAATCAATGCGACTTTTTGGTGACGAAAATGTAACGAAATGAGCGTCAGACTTTAACGTTTCTGTCTGTGAAAAGAAAAAAAACACAGCGGCTGCATCGGTGAACGGCCATTTTGTCCACGGACATTTGGGGCCAGAAAACTGCAACCTAGGATATTTGAGCTACGGGATAAAACTGACTAAAAGCGTTTATTTTGTGTAATAAAACTGTTTATTTACAAGAAAATATCACAATTTTTACATAAAATATAATTTTTTTTACATAAAATAATACTAATTTTTTTTAAATATCACAATTTTTTTTTTACATAAAATATCACAATTTTTTACAAGTTGGGTTGTCCTCCACGAAGGTTGTGACTGATGCCACGAAGGAAGGCAGGGATGGTCTTCTTGCACCAGGTTGTGGAGACGAACCTGAAGCTCCTGGTACACCATCTTCCCACGCTTGGAAGGACGGATCCCACGCTCCTCCTGGAGCAGAATACCATCGATGGGGGCAGCCTCAGCCTGCAAGCATCCAATCATCTTCCAGACGGTGGGGTTGGCGTGGCCCACCAGTCCTCACAGACGTTGTTGGTTCTGGGCTGGTTGGTGAGGGTGGCTTGATGCTGGAACATGGGTGGCGTGCGGCGTAAGCCGACTGGCCTGATGACTCCAGGTCTGGTGTTGGAGGGGACGTCGCGCCCCCTCCACGATAGCGGAGCTGGCCTGAAACGTAGGTTGAGTCAAAGTACTCAACGAGTGCTGCTGCATCATCAGGCATGGTGGAGCGTAGATGTGCCATGCCTCACTTGACGTCTTCTGGGGGCAAGAAGGCGAGGGCAT
This sequence comes from Neostethus bicornis, assembly GCA_902685375.1. Lineage (NCBI taxonomy): Eukaryota > Metazoa > Chordata > Actinopteri > Atheriniformes > Phallostethidae > Neostethus > Neostethus bicornis. The sequence continues at coordinate 40,502,917 of LR738541.1, forward strand.
CCAGCTGCCCGCAGAACAGGTGGAAACCCTCTTCTGACTCATACAGGTTCTGGATCTGCCTCCAGATAGACTGGCTCAGGTGGTAGAAGCAGAAACAAACCTGGACCTCCTCCCCGAAGACCACCCGCAGGGCCAGCTCCACAGGACGCTCAAAGTCGATGATGACTGTGTCTGGGTCGCAGCCAACCTCTTCAAGAACCCGGAAGAGCGTCTCGTAGGTGGTCTGTGTCTTGCGTTGCACATAAGACGTAGACCAAAGCACGGTAGATGCCGTGGGACCGACCCTGGATCACGTAGAGCTGGGTGAAGAGCCTTGGAGAAACAGAAAAGGTGCCATCCATGCACCACTCATCACAGGCTGCTCCTGCAGATGACGTGGGGTGGTGAAGATGATGACACGCTCATCTGCTTCCTGCCCATTTATCCTAGGTTGCAGGTTTTTGGCCCAAATGTCCGCAGACAAAATGTCCGTGGCTGAAATGTCCTACATTCGGCTGCATCTGTCTCTCACGGCGGCACGCCCCCCCACACACACACGATGCTGCACGTTCACACCGTCTACACAACACACTGCCAGCCAGGAGGATGTCACACACCATGCTGAAAACAGTAACAAAAATTCTTGGTGGTCAGAAAATTAAAATGTTTCACATATTTTGCGTAAACAGCACGCTAACTTCAAGCTAATGCTAGCAGCTATCTTGTCAGCGTTGTTAACTTCCTGTTAGCTTGGTTGCTAACGACTGATTTAAAGAGACAGTACAATGTTTACTTTGTTTACTAGACGAAAACTCTTGGGTTTTCGTGACTAAAACTTAATTAATTTTCGTCCAAAAACAAAGACTAAAACAAAAACTAAGATGGCTGCCAAAAACAACAATGCTCTCAAGGACAGATCTGACATGTTTATCTGCTCAGAGTGTAACGATGGGCATCCGGGGGGACGTGGGTACATCTGGAACAGAGAGAAGACCCTCTCTGATAGGTGGGTTCATCTGGAACAGAGAGAAGACCCTCTCTGATAGGTGGGTACATCTGGAACAGAGAGAAGACCCTCTCTGATAGGTGGGTTCATGTGGAACAGAGAGAAGACCCTCTCTGATAGGTGGGTTCATGTGGAACAGAGAGAAGACCCTCTCTGATAGGTGGGTTCATCTGGAACAGAGAGAAGACCCTCTCTGATAGGTGGGTTCATCTGGAACAGAGAGAAGACCCTCTCTGATAGGTGGGTTCATCTGGAACAGAGAGAAGACCCTCTCTGATTGGTGGGTTCATCTGGAACAGAGAGAAGACCCTCTACCACTGAGCCACCGTCTCTTATTTGGACTTTTGAAACCTTGAGGTCATCCCGTGTTTCTTTTTTACAGACTTTCCTGAACTGTGTTTATAAACCTTGTTTTGAAGTCCTGCATTCGGGTCGTCCTCCTTCCACATCCCAGAAACCCTGACACCCGTAACACCCTCAAACCCACACAAAGCTTCAGAGGGTCGATAACGACCGGAAACAAAACGAGGAAAACCTAACCGGTAACTTTCTGGAGACTAAAACCTCATCGTCCACAGCGGTGGATGAAGAACTCACTTTTTGTTCTTAAGTAAAAGTACAAAAATAATTAGTGTAAATTCGACCATAATTTAAATGTTATTTTTTGTACTGTAGGGTGTCGCCATGGTAACCAGGATAAATACTCTGCAGGGGCGGATCCAAGAAGAGGGGGGACAAGTCCAGCTATCCCCTTCAAGGCCAGCAAAATGTAGAAAAATTACTCTTATTTTTCAAAATGTTCTGGGGTGGAGGCCCCCACTCCTCCTATACTGGCTTTGTCAATGACATCACGCGCCCTCCCCGCCCCTTTAGAAAATTCCGGATCCGCCCCTACTCTGTGTAACGATGGCTCAACTTTTTATTTTCAAAGTAAACACAACGAACAAAAATCTTCTGACTCTATTTAAATATTTCACGTTAGTTTTTTGGCGAAAAATCTTTACTCTTGATTCTGATTGGTCCTCAATTCATCACTTCTTCTCCCTCTTGGAAACCGCAGACGATCAACTGCTCCCTTTTCAGGTTGATTTAGGCGATGCGGCTTCGAAATGCGCTTAAAAAAAACAAAACTGTATTTTTCAAATTTCTGAACGGGAATTAGCGCCTCCAAATCCGAGACCATGGTCCTCGCCCGAAAAAGGGTGGAATGCCCCCTGCGGGTCAGGGACAGGGTCCTGCCCCAAGTGGAGGAGTTTAAGTGTCTCGGGGTCTTGTTCACGAGTGGGGGAAGGATGGAGCGGGAGATCGACAGGTGGATCAGTGCGGCATCATCAATAACTAGGACGCTGCATCGGTCCGTTGTGGTAAAGAGAGAGCTGAGCCAAAAAGCAAAGCTCTCGATTTACAAGTCGATCTACGTTCCTACCCTCACCATGGTAACCAGGATCTATGTTCCTACCCTCACCATGGTAACCAGGATCTACGTTCCTACCCTCACCATGGTAACCAGGATCTACGTTCCTACCCTCACCATGGTAACCAGGATCTACGTTCCTATCCTCACCATGGTAACCAGGATCTATGTTCCTACCCTCACCATGGTAACCAGGATCTACGATCCTACCCTCACCATGGTAACCAGGATCTATGTTCCTACCCTCACCATGGTAACCAGGATCTACGATCCTACCCTCACCATGGTAACCAGGATCTATGTTACTACCCTCACCATGGTAACCAGGATCCACGTTCCTACCCTCACCATGGTAACCAGGATCTATGTTCCTACCCTCACCATGGTAACCAGGATCTACGATCCTACCCTCACCATGGTAACCAGGATCTATGTTCCTACCCTCACCATGGTAACCAGGATCTACGATCCTACCCTCACCATGGTAACCAGGATCTATGTTACTACCCTCACCATGGTAACCAGGATCTACGTTCCTACCCTCACCATGGTAACCAGGATCCACGTTCCTACCCTCACCATGGTAACCAGGATCTACGTTCCTACCCTCACCATGGTAACCAGGATCTACATTCCTACCCTCACCATGGTAACCAGAATCTACGTTCCTACCCTCACCATGGTAACCAGCTGTGGGTGGTGACCGAAAGAATGAGATCGCGGGTACAAGCGGCCAAAATGAGCTTCCTCCGTAGGGTGGCTGGGCTCTCACTTAGAGATCGGGTGAGGAGCTCTGCCATCCGGGAGGAGCTCAGTGTCGAGCCGCTCCTCCTCCAGGTCGAGAGGAGCCAGATGGGGTGGTTCTCCTCGCGGGCGAAGTGTTTTGGGCACGTCTCACCGGTAGGAGACCAAGAGGCAGACCCCGGACCCGCTGGAGAGACTATGTCTAACAGCTGGCCGGGGAACGACTTGGGATCCTTCCAGGTGAGTTGGAGGATGCAGCCGGGGTGAGAGAGGCCTGGGCTGCCCGTTTGAGACTGTTGCCCCCGCGACCCCACCCCGGAACAAGCGGAAGATGACGGAATGTAAAGTACAGATGCACCATTTTTTTTACTTAAGTACAGTAACGAAGTACATTTACTTCGTTACGTTCCTCCACTGGTCCTCCATCTTCATCTTGACAGGAATCCCTGTCATCATCATCGTCATGGAAACAAGAGAACAAATAAACCAGAATCCTCTGAAACCCTCCACCCAGTCAGAGAGGGGGGGCTGTTCCTCTCCCACCTGCCTGGATCATGACTTTGGGTGGGCTGGACCGGTTGCCACCGGTCTGTCTTGAAGCAGGCTGGGTTTCTGTGAACTGGAGCCAGGTCCTCCTCTCTGTCACCCCCTTACCCACCCCACCCTGATGGCTCTGTGTCTGCCCGCCCTTCTGCTGCCTCACGAAGGTCAGAGGGATTAGCACATACCTTTCAACACCACCGTCTGCGAGGCCGGTCCTCAGAGTGTCTCTGGAGCCGTCTGGGGGAGACACCGGGCGGGGGAGACCACCGGGGGGCAACCAGGAGGTCCCAGAGGTCCGGGTGACTCCCTGAAAACATGGTGGACCCTCAGAACAGATTCCATTTCTCTGTTTCAGCACGGCAAAGTCTCAGAGAGTTTCAGATATAATCAGACACAAACAGACGAGACTAGCACATCCCTACCCTTAGACTCTCCTTTTCAGTGTGGAATAAATAAGAAACCTCATGGGGATCCACACGAAAGAGAGATCCCTCCCACAGATAAATATCTAAAGAAGTCAACAGATGTTCTTCATCCTGATGGAAACATGGGGGACTCCTCAGCCCGGAGATGTCCAGGACGGGGATGAGTAGATAGATTTCATCCTGATGGAGGGGTACTATGCCAGAGTACTACGTACCCCTGTACTTAGAGCCTCCTGCATGAGGAGGAAACCTCCAAAAAACCCACTGAGAGGGGAAACGTTTAAACCTTACGGAGACTCAGAATAGAGACACGAAGGAAGCAACTAGGGGCTGCGAGACGTGACATTGCAGAGACCGAACCCCGCCCTACAGACCCTTCAGAACCCCTACTCTCTGTACACTGTTGTGTGAGGCCTTTAAGGGCCTGCGTTTTCTTTCTCTCTTCTCTCCCTCTTCAATACTCACAGGTGCTGGATGGATTCTAACGGGAGGATTGGCTGATTTCTCCCAGCTGTGTGTACTTAATGTTGGATATAAAAGACCTGGTCTCACCCACAGTCATCGTCAGTTCTTCATCTACTCCTGCGGTAAACTGACCACCTCTCACGATGTTTATTTTGACATCATGTACTTACCGTAATTTCACGGCCATAAGGCACACCTAAAAGTCTCAAATTTTCTTCAAAATGAGCGGTGCGCCCTATCTGATTTGTGATTGGTGGACGTATTAGAGAACCATCAGGCGGAAGCAGTTGAAAACATGAGAATGTTAAAGGGTGAAGTGTGTGTGTGGATTATGTCTAAAAGAACAGGTGTGTGTTTTATGCAGCAACACTGAAAATGGAAAAGAGACACGCTTATGAAGCTCAGTTTAAACTGATGGCGATCAGCTGCGCCGGGCGAGTTACGCCACAGTTTGCCAGTGGATTGTAGATGCTCGGGCTAACGTGTCTGCTGGCACTGTTGTCCGAGCTTTCCCAAAAGCAGGCATCATTTCCGAGGAGCTGCACGGTTCAGAAAGTGACTCTGACAGCGAGGAAAGTGAACCTGTGAGGTTGGATTTAGAGCAGCTGTTAGATTCTGAACCAGAGGATGAGGACTTGGATGGATTTAATAAATGACTTTATGACGACTGTAACTAATATTTAAATAAAACCAAACAAACTCAGTTTTACTCCCGATCTATCTTTAAATACACATCTGTATGCGCGCACGTCTATGTGTATGTGTGTGTGTTGTTGTAAGGCGGACGTACGTAGTAGAGGATATGTATATAAAACCCACGCCCTATCATCAGGTGAGCCGTATGTGTGTGTTAAATACAGAGCACGCAAAATTTGAACTGTGCCTTTTAATACGGTGCGCCCTATGGTCGTGAAAATACGGTATATCTTCGTTCTCCCCACAGGAATCTTCAGCCTTTCCTCCTGGCCATCCAGCACGTCCCTCTGGACACTTTTAGACACTTTCTTTAAATAAACTATTATCAACCTGCACGTGGATCCTCCTCCTTCATCCTACACACCACACAACATACACTGCCTCCAGGACTGTTGGTCCTAGTTCCTGGTGGTTCCTGTTGATCAGAACCACGTGTTTGGGTTTCTGTTTGTTTTTATGGGTCAAAGCAGGGTACCATGGTGAGGGTGAGTCCCTGCCAGATCCGTCATGCTGTCCGTCCGCCTTGGTGTTTACGTGGGTGGGATCCCACCGATCCTTCAGGTCCACTGTCTCGTTCCAAGCTCCTGTCCCGATGACCGATCCCTCTTTCTGGAAGAGGTGTTTCCAAGGTTACCCATGGATGCGTTGCCATGGTAACACACGTGTGCAAAATATCTGCACGTTAACATGTTGTAGAGAACGTAATGAATTATAGATTAGAAGCTCCAACAGAGAAACACACACATACACACATACATACAGTATATACACACACATACACACACATATATACACACACACACACACACACATCCACATACGTTCCTACCCTCACCATCGTAACCAGGATCTATGTTCCTACCCTCACCATGGTAACCAGGATCTACGTTCCTACCCTCACCATGGTAACCAGGATCTACGTTCCTACCCTCACCATGGTAACCAGGATCTACGTTCCTACCCTCACCATGGTAACCAGGATCTACGTTCCTACCCCCACCATGGTAACCAGGATCTACGTTCCTACCCTCACCATGGTAACCAGGATCTACGTTCCTACCCTCACCATGGTAACCAGGATCTATGTTCCTACCCCCACCATGGTAACCAGTATCTACGTTCCTACCCTCACCATGGTAACCAGGATCTACGTTCCCACCCTCACCATGGTAACCAGGATCTACGTTCCTACCCTCACCATGGTAACCAGTATCTACGTTCCTACCCTCACCATGGTAACCAGGATCTACGTTCCTACCCCCACCATGGTAACCAGGATCTATGTTCCTACCCTCACCATGGTAACCAGGATCTACGTTCCTACCCTCACCATGGTAACCAGGATCTACGTTCCTACCCCCACCATGGTAACCAGGATCTACGTTCCTACCCTCACCATCGTAACCAGGATCTATGTTCCTACCCTCACCATGGTAACCAGGATCTACGTTCCTACCCCCACCATGGTAACCAGGATCTACGTTCCTACCCCCACCATGGTAACCAGGATCTACGTTCCTACCCTCACCATGGTAACCAGGATCTACGTTCCTACCCCCACCATGGTAACCAGGATCTACGTTCCTACCCTCACCATGGTAACCAGGATCTACGTTCCTACCCTCACCATGGTAACCAGGATCTATGTTCCTACCCCCACCATGGTAACCAGGATCTACGTTCCCACCCTCACCATGGTAACCAGGATCTACGTTCCTACCCTCACCATGGTAACCAGTATCTACGTTCCTACCCTCACCATGGTAACCAGTATCTACGTTCCTACCCTCACCATGGTAACCAGGATCTACGTTCCTTGGCTTCCCGTCTGAGGCTGCTACCCTCGTGCCCCGGCCCCGGAAAAGAAGAAAACGCCAAAACAAAGTGGAAACTTTCTGAGTTTTTTTTGTGCCTTTTTACCAACTTTTTCTACATAAATCTCTTACTTGGTACCATTTATTAATCCTTAGCCCCTCGTTCAGCCCCTCAGTAGTTCCGCTTTCGCTCCTCATTGACCCCCTTTTTGGCCCTTCATGACTCCTTCTATTGTTCCCCGTTTTTCTTTGAATTTTCCCTCCATTATTTCCGCTCTACTTTTTTCTGGTTTTCAGAATGAAACCTAAGATCTGCTGAAAAAGAGGAACCCGTTTGTGAAGACGCCGCGGGGCCGAGCCGGAACACAATGATGACTCTTTAACAACAAAAACCAGCAAACAAACAGTGGAAGACGTGTCCTGGGCTTTCCCGGTGTAACGGGAGAACCTGGTAAAGTTGCACCTGCCCTCCAGGAAACTCAAAGAATGCCTCGTTGTTTAGAGG
>LR738541.1:40515507-40523007 GCA_902685375.1 Neostethus bicornis
GATCCTAGATTCTTAAAATCTTCCACCTTCTTTATCTCTTCTCCCTGTAACCTCACTATTCCATTTGGATCCCTCTCATTCACACACATGTACTCTGTCTTACTCTGACTAATCTCATCCTCTTCTTCTAGTGCAAACCTCCACCTCTCCAGCTTTTCCTCCACCTCTTCCCTCCTCTCACTACAGATCACAATGTCATCTGCAAACATCATTGTCCATGGAGATTCCTGTCTGACCTCGTCTGTCAGCCTATCCATCACCATAGCAACAGTCCCACCCCCACACTGAACTCTTCTGTCACACCTACAGCACACCTCACCACTGTCTTACAGCCCTCATACATGTCCTGGAACACTCTAACATACTTCTCTGTCACACCAGACTTCCTCATACAATACCATAGTTCTTCTCTAGGTACCCTGTCATATGCTGTCTCTAGATCTACAAAGACACAGTGCAGCTCCCTCTGACCTTCCCTGTACTTCTCTCCAGCTCCCTCTGACCTTCTCTGTACTTCTCTACAGCTCCCTCTGACCTTCTCTGTACTTCTCTACAGCTCCCTCTGACCTTCCCTGTACTTCTCTACAGCTCCCTCTGACCTTCTCTGTACTTCTGTACTTCCCTGTACTTCTCTATCAGCATCCTCAAGGCATGTGTGGGCTTTCTCTGGTTTCCTCCAAAAACATACATGTTACTTGATTGGCTGCTAGGAATGAGTGTGTGTGTGTGGTTCTGCAACAGACTGACAGTCTGTTCGGGGTGTACCCTGCCTCTCATCTGAAATCAGATAGGCTCTAAGACCCCTGTGACCCCCCTGTGATCCCCCTGTGACCCTCCTGTGGCCCTCCTGTGACCCCAGTAGAGTGGTTCAGAAGATGAAATGAAGTCTCAGTCCTCAAACACTTTGTCCAGCAGACGCTTTGAAGGCTTCTCTACGACGGATCCGTCCTGGACGGATGAAGGACGACACGGATTCTACACGTTTAAACACTCCAATAGAAGCTGACCTGAATGAGGAGAAGGAAGAGGCTGCTTGGATGCTGACCAGCTGACTTACTGACCAGGTGACTTGTTCGGGGTGTACCCTACCTCTCGCCTTGAAGCAGACAGGATGGGCTACGACACCCCCCGTAACCCTGTCAGGGATAGATGGTTAAGAAGGTGCCTGGCTGGTTTCAGGTTGGGTATGTTTCTGCATGCCGTTATTCCATCTTAGATTCTTCCTGCCAGCCGGGAGCATTCCTCACATACCCGCCATCTTCAGAAGGAAAATGCCTCCCATGCCCTCGAAGCCCCCACAACAGCTGATCCACATCAATCTGTTAGCAGGCCGTAGTCCTCTGGTCATCGTAGGATGCTCAGTCTCCTGCCCATCTGAGCCCGGGTCACGGTGAGGGTAGTAACGTAGATCCTGGTTACCATGGTGAGGGTAGGAACGTAGATCCTGGTTACCACGGTGAGAGTAGGAACATAGATCCTGGTTACCACGGTGAGGGTAGGTAGATCCTGGTTACCACGGTGAGGGTAGGAACGTAGATCCTGGTTACCACGGTGAGAGTAGGAACATAGATCCTGGTTACCACGGTGAGGGTAGGAACGTAGATCCTGGTTACCATGGTGAGAGTAGGAACATAGATCCTGGTTACCACGGTGAGGGTAGGAACGTAGATCCTGGTTACCATGGTGAGGGTAGGAACGTAGAGCCTGGTTACCATGGTGAGAGTAGGAACATAGATCCTGGTTACCACGGTGAGGGTAGGAACGTAGATCCTGGTTACCATGGTGAGAGTAGGAACATAGATCCTGGTTACCACGGTGAGGGTAGGAACGTAGATCCTGGTTACCATGGTGAGGGTAGGAACGTAGATCCTGGTTACCACGGTGAGAGTAGGAACATAGATCCTGGTTACCACGGTGAGGGTAGGAACGTAGATCCTGGTTACCATGGTGAGGGTAGGAACGTAGATCCTGGTTTCCACGGTGAGGGTAGGAACGTAGATCCTGGTTACCATGGTGAGGGTAGGAACGTAGAGCCTGGTTACCATGGTGAGAGTAGGAACGTAGATCCTGGTTTCCACGGTGAGGGTAGGAACGTAGATCCTGGTTACCATGGTGAGGGTAGGAACGTAGATCCTGGTTACCATGGTGAGGGTAGGAACGTAGATCCTGGTTACCATGGTGAGGGTAGGAACATAGATCCTGGTTTCCATGGTGAGGGTAGGTAGATCCTGGTTACCATGGTGAGGGTAGGAACGTAGATCCTGGTTACCAAGGTGAGGGTAGGATCGTAGATCCTGGTTACCATGGTGAGGGTAGGATCGTAGATCCTGGTTTCCACGGTGAGGGTAGGAACGTAGATCCTGGTTACCATGGTGAGGGTAGGAACGTAGATCCTGGTTACCATGGTGAGGGTAGGAACGTAGATCCTGGTTACCATGGTGAGGGTAGGAACATAGTAGATCCTGGTTACCATGGTGAGGGTAGGAACGTAGATCCTGGTTTCCACGGTGAGGGTAGGAACGTAGATCCTGGTTACCATGGTGAGGGTAGGAACGTAGATCCTGGTTACCATGGTGAGGGTAGGAACGTAGATCCTGGTTACCATGGTGAGGGTAGGAACATAGATCCTGGTTTCCACGGTGAGGGTAGGAACGTAGATCCTGGTTACCACGGTGAGGGTAGGAACGTAGAGCCTGGTTACCATGGTGAGGGTAGGAACGTAGATCCTGGTTACCACGGTGAGGGTAGGAACATAGATCCTGGTTACCATGGTGAGGGTAGGACGTAGATCCTGGTTACCATGGTGAGGGTAGGAACGTAGATCCTGGTTACCATGGTGAGGGTAGGAACGTAGATCCTGGTTTACCATGGTGAGGGTAGGAACGTAGATCCTGGTTACCATGGTGAGGGTAGGAACGTAGATCCTGGTTACCACGGTGAGGGTAGGAACGTAGATCCGGTTACCATGGTGAGGGTAGGAACGTAGATCCTGGTTACCATGGTGAGAGGTAGGAACGTAGATCCCGGTTACCACGGTGAGGGTAGGAACGTAGATCCTGGTTACCACTGGTGAGGGTAGGAACGTAGATCCTGGTTACCACGGTGAGGGTAGGAACGTAGATCCTGGTTACCATGGTGAGGGTAGGAACGTAGATCCCGGTTTACCATGGTGAGGGTAGGAACGTAGATCCTGGTTACCATGGTGAGGGTAGGAACGTAGATCCTGGTTTCGGTTGTTTGTTAAATTTCTTTTGATCTGAACGAACGTTTTCGTTCAGTTTTGAGCAGAATGGTGTTTTATCTTTGATTTCTGATTGGGTGTAAACGCCTGTAGGGTTTCCTCTCCACACACACACACACACACACACACACACACACACACACACACACACACACACATGGACGTGGGTTCATGAGGTATTGATGAAGTCCAAAACTCCACGCCTGAAGTCCCGATGGCCGCCGAGCGGAGCCAGACTGCTCTTTGAAGATACACACCGATACGTAAGGTGGATGAATTAGTGATGCTGAGGGGTTTACACACACACACACACCTGCACATACACACACACTTGTGTGAGTGTGTGTATGTGTGTTTGTGTGGTAACAAGGCGTTATGCCCTCAGGGTGAAACTAAAGGTGCTGGTTTTGGATCCCAGATCCTAACCAACAAGTAAACAAACACTGATGGAGGGAGGGATACACACACAGAGTACACACACAGAGGGTTACACACACGGAGTACACACACAGAGGGTTACACACACAGAGTACACACACAGAGGGTTACACACACGGAGTACACACATGCTGCTGTTCCCGTGTTTATGAACCTTCTCACAGCGAGAATCTCAGGGCTTGAAACAGTGGCCTTTCTGAGTGTAGTTTGCATGTTCTCCCTTAATCCAGGGAGATGGTGATTGACTTCCGGAAGAGGAGGAGGACTGATTTGCAGCCGCTCTGCATTCTGGGTAGAGATGTGGAGGTTGTGGAGGAGTACAGATACCTGGGAGTGACCATCGACAACAGACTGAACTGGAGGAGCAACAGTACTGCTGTGTACAAGAAGACCTGCAGCCGACTTTACTTCCTAAGGAAGCTGAGGTCCTTCAATGTGTGCAGCAAGATCCTGGAGACCTTCTGTGGGACCTACCAGTCTGTGGTGGCCAGCATCCTTGTTCTTCTCTGTCATCTGCTGGGAGAGCAGCATCGCAGCCAGTGACACCAACAGACTGAATAAACTAATCAGACTGGCTGGCTCTGTCATTGGCAGCAAACAGGACTCACTTGAGGCAGTGGTAGAGAGGAGGTCACTGAACAAACTTTTATCCATCATGGAAAACCATGACCATCCTCTCTACCCACTCCTGGATGAACAGCGGAGCTCCTTCTCTAAGAGGCTCAGACAGCTCCGCTCCAGAACATCTCGTTACCGGAGGTCTTTCTTTCCGTACATGATCGGGCTCTACAACGACTCACTTAGCAGATAGGAAGTTGTTGCTGTGACACACAAATTTCCCATGTGTGGGATCATTAAAGTAGATTCTGATTCTGATTAATGTGCAGGTTTTCTCTGGTTTCCCCCAAAAACATGGACGTACAGTTTGATTGGCTGCTATGAAATTACCCCTGGGAATGTGTGTGTGTGTGTGTGTGTGTGTGTGTGTGTGTGCATGGCCCTGTAAAAGACCAGCGACCTGTTCAAGGTGTATGGTAGCAGTGGGTAGAGTCCAGAAGGAGGTAAGTAGAGACCAGAAGGAGGTGGGTAGAGACCAGAAGGAGGCAGGTAGAGACCAGAAGGAGGCAGGTAGAGACCAGAAGGAGGCGGGTAGAGACCAGAAGGAGGCGGGTAGAGACCAGAAGGAGGTAGGTAGACCAGAAGGAGGCAGGTAGAGACCAGAAGGAGGCGGGTAGAGACCAGAAGGAGGTAGGTAGACCAGAAGGAGGCGGGTAGAGACCAGAAGGAGGTAGGTAGAGACCAGAAGGAGGTAGGTAGACCAGAAGGAGGCAGGTAGAGACCAGAAGGAGGTAGGTAGAGACCAGAAGGAGGCAGGTAGAGACCAGAAGGAGGTGGGTAGAGACCAGAAGGAGGCAGGTAGAGACCAGAAGGAGGTAGGTAGAGACCAGAAGGAGGTGGGTAGAGACCAGAAGGAGGCGGGTAGAGACCAGAAGGAGGCGGGTAGAGACCAGAAGGAGGTGGGTAGAGACCAGAAGGAGGCGGGTAAAGACCAGAAGGAGGTGGGTAGAGACCAGAAGGAGGTGGGTAGAGACCAGAAGGAGGCGGGTAGAGACCAGAAGGAGGTGGGTAGAGACCAGAAGGAGGCGGGTAGAGACCAGAAGGAGGTAGGTAGAGACCAGAAGGAGGTGGGTAGAGACCAGAAGGAGGTGGGTAGAGACAAGAAGGAGGTAAATAGAGACCAGAAGGAGGTGGGTAGAGACCAGAAGGAGGCGGGTAGAGACCAGAAGGAGGTAAATAGAGACCAGAAGGAGGTGGGTAGAGACCAGAAGGAGGCGGGTAGAGACCAGAAGGAGGTGGGTAGAGACCAGAAGGAGGTAGGTAGAGACCAGAATGAGGTGGGTACAGACCAGAAGGAGGTAGGTACAGACCAGAAGGAGGTAGGTAGAGACCAGAAGGAGGCGGGTAGAGACCAGAAGGAGGCGGGTAGAGACCAGAAGGAGGTAGGTAGAGACCAGAAGGAGGCGGGTAGAGACCAGAAGGAGGTGGGTAGAGACCAGAAGGAGGCGGGTAGACACCAGAAGGAGGTGGGTAGAGACCAGAAGGAGGTTGGTAGAGACCAGAAGGAGGCAGTTAGAGACCAGAAGGAGGCGGGTAGAGACCAGAAGGAGGTAGGTAGAGACCAGAAGGAGGTAGGTAGAGACCAGAAGGAGGCGGGTAGACACCAGAAGGAGGTGGCTAGAGACCAGAAGGAGGCGGGTAGAGACCAGAAGGAGGTTGGTAGAGACCAGAAGGAGGCGGGTAGAGACCAGAAGGAGGTGGGTAGAGACCAGAAGGAGGCGGGTAGACACCAGAAGGAGGTGGGTAGAGACCAGAAGGAGGTAGGTAGAGACCAGAAGGAGGTGGGTAGAGACCAGAAGGAGGCGGGTAGAGACCAGAAGGAGGTGGGTAGAGACCAGAAGGAGGTGGGTAGAGACCAGAAGGAGATGGGTAGAGACCAGAAGGAGGTGGGTAGAGACCAGAAGGAGGTAGGTCGAGACCAGAAGGAGGTGGGTAGAGACCAGAAGGAGGCGGGTAGAGACCAGAAGGAGGTGGGTAGAGACCAGAAGGAGGTAGGTAGAGACCAGAAGGAGGTAGGTAGAGACCAGAAGGAGGTGGGTAGAGACCAGAAGGAGGCGGGTAGAGACCAGAAGGAGGTGGGTAGAGACCAGAAGGAGGTGGGTAGAGACCAGAAGGAGGTGGGTAGAGACCAGAAGGAGGTGGGTAGAGACCAGAAGGAGGCAGGTAGAGACCAGAAGGAGGTAGGTAGAGACCAGAAGGAGGTGGGTAGAGACCAGAAGGAGGCGGGTAGAGACCAGAAGGAGGCGGGTAGAGACCAGAAGGAGGTGGGTAGAGACCAGAAGGAGGTGGGTAGAGACCAGAAGGAGGCGGGTAGAGACCAGAAGGAGGTAGTTAGAGACCAGAAGGAGGTAAATAAAGACCAGAAGGAGGCAGGTAGAGACCAGAAGGAGGCAGGTAGAGACCAGAAGGAGGTGGGTAGAGACCAGAAGGAGGTAGGTAGAGACCAGAAGGAGGCGGGTAGAGACCAGAAGGAGGCAGGTAGAGACCAGAAGGAGGCGGGTAGAGACCAGAAGGAGGTAGGTAGAGACCAGAAGGAGGTGGGTAGAGACCAGAAGGAGGTAGGTAGAGACCAGAAGGAGGCGGGTAGATCAGAAGGAGGTGGGTAGAGACCAGAAGGAGGTAGGTAGAGACCAGAAGGAGGTGGGTAGAGACCAGAAGGAGGTAGGTAGAGACCAGAAGGAGGTGGGTAGAGACCAGAAGGAGGCGGGTAGATCAGAAGGAGGTGGGTAGAGACCAGAAGGAGGTGGGAAGAGACCAGAAGGAGGTGGATAGAGACCAGAAGGAGGCGGGTAGATCAGAAGGAGGTGGGTAGAGACCAGAAGGAGGTAGGTAGAGATCAGAAGGAGGTGGGTAGAGACCAGAAGGAGGCGGGTAGATCAGAAGGAGGTGGGTAGAGACCAGAAGGAGGTGGGTAGAGACCAGAAGGAGGTGGGTAGAGACCAGAAGGAGGTAGGTAGAGACCAGAAGGAGGCGGGTAGAGACCAGAAGGAGGCGGGTAGGGACCAGAAGGAGGCAGGTAGAGACCAGAACGAGGTGGGTAGAGACCAGAAGGAGGTGGGTAGAGACCAGAAGGAGGTGGGTAGACCAGAAGGAGGCAGGTAGAGACCAGAAGGAGGCAGGTAGAGACCAGATGGAGGTAGGTAGATCAGAAGGAGGCGGGTAGAGACCAGAAGGAGGTAGGTAGAGACCAGAAGGAGGTGGGT
>LR738541.1:40528007-40535507 GCA_902685375.1 Neostethus bicornis
GAGACCAGAAGGAGGTGGGTAGAGACCAGAAGGAGGCGGGTAGAGACCAGAAGGAGGCGGTTAGAGACCAGAAGGAGGTGGGTAGAGACCAGAAGGAGGTGGGTAGAGACCAGAAAGATGGTGGGTAGAGACCAGAAGGAGGTAAATAGAGACCAGAAGGAGGCGGGTAGAGACCAGAAGGAGGTAAATAGAGACCAGAAGGAGGTGGGTAGAGACCAGAAGGAGGCGGGTAGAGACCAGAAGGAGGTGGGTAGAGACCAGAAGGAGGCGGGTAGATCAAAAGGAGGTAGGTAGAGACCAGAAGGAGGTGGGTAGAGACCAGAAGGAGGTGGGTAGAGACCAGAAGGAGGTAGGTAGAGAAGAGAAGGAGGCGGGTAGAGACCAGAAGGAGGTGGGTAGAGACCAGAAGGAGGCGGGTAGAGACCAGAAGGAGGTGGGTAGAGACCAGAAGGAGGCGGGTAGAGACCAGAAGGAGACGGGTAGAGACCAGAAGGAGGCGGGTAGAGACCAGAAGGAGGTAGGTAGAGACCAGAAGGAGGCGGGTAGAGACCAGAAGGAGGTGGGTAGAGACCAGAAGGAGGTGGGTAGAGACCAGAAAGATGTGGGTAGAGACCAAAAGGAGGTGGGTAGAGACCAGAAGGAGGCGGGTAGAGACCAGAAGGAGGTAGGTAGAGACCAGAAGGAGGTAAATAGAGACCAGAAGGAGGTGGGTAGAGACCAGAAGGAGGTGGATAGAGACCAGAAGGAGGTAGGTAGAGACCAGAAGGAGGTAAATAGAGACCAGAAGGAGGTGGGTAGAGACCAGAAGAAGGTGGGTAGAGACCAGAAGGAGGCGGGTAGAGACCAGAAGGAGGTGGATAGAGACCAGAAGGAGGCGGGTAGATCAGAAGGAGGTGGGTAGAGACCAGAAGGAGGTGGGTAGAGACCAGAAGGAGGTGGGTAGAGACCAGAAGGAGGTGGGTAGAGACCAGAAGGAGGTGGTTAGAGACCAGAAGGAGGTAGGTAGAGACCAGAAGGAGGTAGGTAGAGACCAGAAGGAGGTGGGTAGAGACCAGAAGGAGGTGGGTAGAGACCAGAAGGAGGTGGGTAGAGACCAGAAGGAGGTAAATAGAGACCAGAAGGAGGTGGGTAGAGACCAGAAGGAGGTGGGTAGAGACCAGAAGGAGGTAGGTAGAGACCAGAAGGAGGTAAATAGAGACCAGAAGGAGGTGGGTAGAGACCAGAAGGAGGTGGGTAGAGACCAGAAGGAGGCGGGTAGAGACCAGAAGGAGGTAGGTAGAGACCAGAAGGAGGCGGGTAGATCAGAAGGAGGTGGGTAGAGACCAGAAGGAGGCGGGTAGAGACCAGAAGGAGGTAGGTAGAGACCAGAAGGAGGTGGGTAGAGACCAGAAGGAGGCGGGTAGATCAAAAGGAGGTGGGTAGAGACCAGAAGGAGGCAGGTAGAGACCAGAAGGAGGTAAATAGAGACCAGAAGGAGGTGGGTAGAGACCAGAAGGAGGTGGGTAGA
Source organism: Neostethus bicornis (assembly GCA_902685375.1). Taxonomy (NCBI): domain Eukaryota; kingdom Metazoa; phylum Chordata; class Actinopteri; order Atheriniformes; family Phallostethidae; genus Neostethus; species Neostethus bicornis. Next base: position 40,529,515 of record LR738541.1, read on the forward strand.
GACCAGAAGGAGGCGGGTAGAGACCAGAAGGAGGTAAATAGAGACCAGAAGGAGGTGGGTAGAGACCAGAAGGAGTTAGGTAGAGACCAGAAGGAGGCGGGTAGATCAAAAGGAGGTGGGTAGAGACCAGAAGGAGGTGGGTAGAGACCAGAAGGAGGTGGCTAGAGACCAGAAGGAGGCGGGTAGAGACCAGAAGGAGGAGGGTAGAGACCAGAAGGAGGTGGGTAGAGACCAGAAGGAGGCGGGTAGATCAAAAGGAGGTGGGTAGAGACCAGAAGGAGGCGGGTAGAGACCAGAAGGAGGTGGGTAGAGACCAGAAGGAGGCGGGTAGAGACCAGAAGGAGGTAAATAGAGACCAGAAGGAGGTGGGTAGAGACCAGAAGGAGGCGGGTAGAGACCAGAAGGAGGTGGGTAGAGACCAGAAGGAGGTAGGGTAGAGACCAGAAGGAGGTGGGTAGAGACCAGAAGGAGGTGGGTAGAGACCAGAAGGAGGCGGGTAGAGACCAGAAGGAGGCGGGTAGAGACCAGAAGGAGGCGGGTAGAGACCAGAAGGAGGTAGGTAGAGACCAGAAGGAGGCGGGTAGAGACCAGAAGGAGGTGGGTAGAGACCAGAAGGAGGTGGGTAGAGACCAGAAGGAGGCGGGTAGAGACCAGAAGGAGGTGGGTAGAGACCAGAAGGAGGTAGGTAGAGACCAGAAGGAGGCGGGTAGAGACCAGAAGGAGGCAGGTAGAGACCAGAAGGAGGCAGGTAGAGACCAGAAGGAGGCGGGTAGAGACCAGAAGGAGGTGGGTAGAGACCATCTTGTGTGTGTGTGTGTGTGTGCGTGCGTGTGTGTGTGTGTGCGTATGTGTGTGTGTGTGCGTGTGTGTGTGTGTGTGTGTGTGTGTGTGTGTGTGTGTGTGTGTGTGAGGGGTTGATGCTGTTTTTTTCATGCTTGTCGGGGCTAACCGTGTCAGACATGGTGAACACGTTATCTGTGGTCTGGACCAGAAAACACAGATGTGTCCTCTCTCTGTGTGTGGCTCCTCTTTTATGTCATATGATCAGATTTCTGCTCAGGCGGATCAGGCAGGTCTTCCTGAAGGGTGAACGATACACACGCACACACACACACACACATCTGAAAATGTACAGAGTCTATACCAACCAGTGGTACAGCATCTAAGCTTTCTACCTAGCTCTCTAGGTAGGAACCTAGATCCTGGTTACCATGGTGAGGGTAGGAACGTAGATCCTGGTTACCATGGTGAGGGTAGGAACGTAGATCCTGGTTACCATGGTGAGGGTAGGAACGTAGATCCTGGTTACCATGGTGAGGGTAGGAACGTAGATCCTGGTTACCATGGTGAGGGTAGGAACGTAGATCCTGGTTACCATGGTGAGGGTAGGAACGTAGATCCTGGTTACCATGGTGAGGGTAGGAACATAGATCCTGGTTACCATGGTGAGGGTAGAAACATTGGTCCTGGTACAGAGTCTACAGAATGACCTTGTGAATGTGAGGAACGCCCCGGGGCAGAATTCCAGCACTGGTGCCCCATGCATGAGGGTCGGAGGGACGTGAACCTTCCTGTGAGACAAGTTGAGACTGACATAAAAACCGTCCAATAAGAATGCACCACATACGGATCTGGTCCAATGAAAGAGGGAGAAACACGGAGGTGGTAAACAAACAGGTGTCTGTACCAATCCGGACACGTACGGGTTTCAGTCACTCCAAATTGACTCTCTCACACCCGCAGTGTGTGTTTCTGGGACAAACCACTGACTGAATCACGTGCAGGTCAGCCGTGTAATCGTCTTACTCCTGCGTGGATGACTAAACAGACACAACATGTAATAAAACACGCTTCATGCTTCATCAGTCCCACATCACGCACATGCTCAGTGCTCCGCCCGGACTTCAAAATAAAAGCTTAGGAAAACAGTCAAAGATGACTCGGATTTTCACCTGGAAACGAAACAGAAGGACTCTGTTACCCATCTGAGCGTCTCAACCAACCAAATCAAACCCTCACTCTGAGGACAGGAGCGGGCGGTGGCCAATCAGATTCCAGCGTGACTCCAAATAGTCAAATCAAACACTAACGTTCACTCACATCTTCCCTGGCAATAAAGTGGGCACATTCTGCTATACCAGCTGTTTATATCTGAGTCTATGGGGTCAGAAAATCTGAATCTGACCTTTAGGCCAGCCTTGACAGGGCAAGGCCATACCAGCCTGTGTATGCCTGATCCCGTCAGACCTCAGAAGCAACGTATGCTGGGCCTGGGCTGTACGCGTATGGGAGACCGCTGGAACCCCTGGTACTCCGGTGGGACGGTCGGACCCCTGGTACTCCAGTGGGACGGTCGGACCCCTGGTACTCCAGTGGGACGGTCGAACCCCTGGTACTCCAGTGGGACGGTCGAACCCCTGGTACTCCAGTGGGATGGTCGAACCCCTGGTACTCCAGTGGGATGGTCGAACCCCTGGTACTCCAGTGGGATGGTCGAACCCCTGGTACTCCAGTGGGACGGTCAAACCTCTGGTACTCCAGTGGGATGGTCGAACCCCTGGTGCTCCAGTGGGACGGCCGTTGAGATTTAAATTATCGCTGTGTCCTTGAAGACACTTTACCCACGTAGCCTGGTCTGGTTGGTGTGTGTGTGATTGGTTGGTGATGGTCAGGGAGGTCGATGGCTTCGGTCTGTTTGCCCCAGGGCAGCTGTGGGTACAACAGTAGCTTACCAGTACCTGGTATGGAGTGAAGAGTCCTGAAAAGTGCTGAATAAATACCATTTAATTATGTTCCGTTCCAGTCATCCTTCCGCTTATCCAGGGCCGGGTTGTGGGGGCTACAGCATCAGACGGGAAGCCCAGGCTTCTCTCACCCCAACCCCTAGGAACATAGATCCTGGTTACCATGGTGAGGGTAGGAACGTAGATCCTGGTTACCGTGGTGAGGGTAGGAACGTAGATCCTGGTTACCATGGTGAGGGTAGGAACGTAGATCCTGGTTACCACTGGTGAGGGTAGGAACGTAGATCCTGGTTACCATGGTGAGGGTAGGAACGTAGATCCTGGTTACCAGTGGTGAGGGTAGGAACGTAGATCCTGGTTACCACGGTGAGGGTAGGAACAGTAGATCCTGGTTACCACTGGTGAGGGTAGGAACGTAGATCCTGGTTACCATGGTGAGGGGTAGGAACTGTAGATCCTGGTTACCATGGTGAGGATAGGAACCGTAGATCCTGGTTACCATGGTGAGGGTAGGACTGTAGATCCTGGTTACCATGGTGAGGGTAGGAACATAGATCCTGGTTACCACTGGTGAGGGTAGGAACGTAGATCCTGGTTACCACTGGTGAGGGTAGGAACATAGATCCTGGTTACCATGGTGAGGGTAGGAACGTAGATCCTGGTTACCATGGTGAGGGTAGGAACGTAGATCCTGGTTACCATGGTGAGGGTAGGAACGTAGATCCTGGTTGCCATGGTGAGGGTAGGACTGTAGATCCTGGTTACCATGGTGAGGGTAGGAACGTAGATCCTGGTTACCATGGTGAGGGTAGGAATGTAGATCCTGGTTACCATGGTGAGGGTAGGACTGTAGATCCTGGTTACCATGGTGAGGGTAGGAACGTAGATCCTGGTTACCATGGTGAGGGTAGGAGTGTAGATCCTGGTTGCCATGGTGAGGGTAGGAACTGTAGATCCTGGTTACCATGGTGAGGGTAGGAACGTAGATCCTGGTTACCATGGTGAGGGTAGGAAGCTTCCTTCTCAAGGAGGAAAAACTCCAAATAGGAAACTCCAAAAGGAAAGATAAGAGTCATTATGACCCTTAACCTGCCTGACACACATTTACAGTGAAGCCAAATACACACACACACACACACAACACTCACACACACACACACACACACACACACACACACACATACACACTCACACACACACACACACATACACATACACACACACTCATACACACATACACACTCACACTCACACACACACACACACATACACACTCACACACACACACACTCTCACATATAAATATCAGTTAGCTTTGGGGAACGTGTGAGGGATTATCAACATCAAAGTCAATAGAAATGTCAGCCTGGCTATCTGTGGAAATGCCAGCACACACACACACACACACACACACACACACACACACACACACACACACACACACACACACACACACACACACACACACACCTGCCCCCAGCTGATTGGAGCTGCTTTACCTTTTGATCTCTAAACACGCTGAAAAGCTCTTCAAGGCGAAGCAGGTGGCATCAGACTGGTCTCCTGCAGACCCGCTCCTCCACCCACCTGGACTACCCACCTGGACCACCCACCCACTCACCCACCCAGTGGGTCCCTTTTAGCTCGGGCACTAATAGATTACCAGGATTAGACAAATCCAGACAGCTGAGGCTGCCCTCACCATGGTAACCAGGATCTACGTTCCTACCCTCACCGTGGTAACCAGGATCTACATTCCTACCCTCACCGTGGTAACCAGGATCTACACCGTGGTAACCAGGATCTACATTCCTACCCTCACCGTGGTAACCAGGATCTACATTCCTACCCTCACCATGGTAACCAGGATCTATGTTCCTACCCTCACCATGGTAACCAGGATCTATGTTCCTACCCTCACCATGGTAACCAGGATCTGCATTCCTACCCTCACCATGGTAACCAGGATCTACATTTCTTCCCTCACCATGGTAACCAGGATCTACATTCCTTCCCTCACCATGGTAACCAGGATCTACGTTCCTACCCTCACCATGGTAACCAGGATCTAAGTTCCTACCCTCACCATGGTAACCAGGATCTACATTCCTACCCTCACCATGGTAACCAGGATCTACATTCCTTCCCTCACTATGGTAACCAGGATCTACATTCCTTCCCTCACCATGGTAACCAGGATCTACGTTCCTTCCCTCACCATGGTAACCAGGATCTACATTCCTTCCCTCACCATGGTAACCAGGATCTACATTCCTTCCCTCACCATGGTAACCAGGATCTACGTTCCTACCCTCACCATGGTAACCAGGATCTAAGTTCCTACCCTCACCATGGTAACCAGGATCTACATTCCTTCCCTCACCATGGTAACCAGGATCTACATTCCTTCCCTCACCATGGTAACCAGGATCTAGGTTCCTACCCTCACCATGGTAACCAGGATCTAAGTTCCTACCCTCACCATGGTAACCAGGATCTAAGTTCCTACCCTCACCATGGTAACCAGGATCTACGTTCCTACCCTCACCATGGTAACCAGGATCTAAGTTCCTACCCCCACCATGGTAACCAGGATCTACGTTCCTCACTGGGTCTCCAGTACCCGCGCTGTCCTCTTTACCGCCTCTTGTACCAGCCTGGAGGCAGACTGGTGAACCCTCCTGTGGAGCAGCTCCAGCGTGACGATGCCAGGCTTCCAGCTGGTATTTCAGGAAACAGAGTTTGACTTTTTGACCAGATGTTGACGGCATGACGGAGTCAGCTGAGATCTGCAGCTCGCCCGTTAATCTCATCACTGACTTTTTTCTGGAACTAATTAAGTTTAACTTCGTTTTTCTTTTTCTTGGTTGTTTTTGAAGAAAAAAGTAGCATCGATTCACAAAAAAAACCAAACAGTTCAAACCTGCTTCTGATTGGGTCAGGACGCGGGTCAGCCAATCACAGAGGGCATAGCCACATGGACAGGTTACCAGGTAACGGGGGGCACATGTCTGCCCGCTCACCTGTTTGTCTTGGGTGACTGTATTGTGGGCATGATGCCCCCAATGCTTGGTCTGAGGGTCATTGGGGCATGCAGACCCCTCCACCACAGATGGGGGTGGCTCAAAGAGGAGGGGTGGCTCATGGAGGGGCATCTCTCCGGGTCGAGGGATGCCAAGTAGAGCTGCGTGAAGCTCCGCCCCTCTTAAAAAATATAAACAAAAATAAACAAAAATAAAAAGAAATATC
>LR738541.1:40543007-40548007 GCA_902685375.1 Neostethus bicornis
TTTTTAAAAGCGTTTTCTTTTTATTATTTTTTTTTCAACCTTTTTTTTAATAATTATTTTTAGCTTTTTTTTAGCGTTTTTTTTGCCGTTTTTGTTTTTTTACAGCGTTTTCTTTTTTAATTATTATGATTATTTTCAGCAGTTTTTTTTTTAGCGTTTTTTTTTTTTTTTTTTAGTGTTTAGCGGAAGAGGAGGAGCCAGGAGGTCGGGAGGGAAACAGTGTGTGAAAACATCAGCCATCTTCTCATCCGTCTGTCCCTTAAGGGGCTCCAGGGGTGCCGGAGCCTATCCCGGCTGACTCAAGGCGAGGGCAAGGTACACCTTAACAGGTCACCAGTCTGTCACAGGGCCACACACACATTCATTCCCAGGGGTAATCTGGCACCGGCCAATCAGCATGCATGTCTTTGGAGGGTGGGAGGAAACCAGAGTACCCATAGGAAACCCACGCAAACACGTGGAGAACATGCAAACTCCACACAGAAAGGACAGTGTTCCAAGCATCGTCCCCACCCAGGACTCAAACCCCTGACCTTCTTGCTGTGAGGCCACTGTGCTAAAGCTAGAAGCTAACTGATTGGTCAGGCTGTTGGCAGGTGGGCTCTAGTTCTCCAAGCCTCCAGGTCGGCCCGCCGAGCCTAAACGCTCAGAAACGCAAAAAAACGCTAAAAAAAAACGCTAAAATAACCAAAACGGTAAAATACGCAAAAAAAAAAAAAAAAAAAAGCAAAAAACACAAAAAAAAAAAAACCCGCTTAAAAAACTGCAAAAAAAAAAAAAAAAAAAAAAAGCTTAAAAATTGCTCAAAAACTCTAAAAAAAAAAAACGCAAAAAAACGTTGAAAAACGCTAAAAAAAAAAAAAAACCTGAAAAAACACTAACAAACGTATAAAAACACTAAAAAAAAAAACGCTAAAAAACGCTAAAAAAAAAAACCGTTTGTCGAACCTCCAGGTCTTCCTTTGGGGGGTTATTCTCCCTCGTCTGCCTCTGCAGCCTGCAGACCACCCTCCCTCTTCTTACCTACATGGACCAGCGGTCACACAGTGGGTAGCACGGTGGACTCACAGCAAGAAGGTCAGGGGTTTGAGTTCCAGAGTTATGGCGAGATTTTAAACACAGTTCTTTCTGTGTGTAGTTTGTGTGTTCTCCCTGTGTATGTGTGGGTTTTTACTGGTTTTCTCCAAAACCGTTAGGTTGGTTGGCTGCTATGAATGAGTGTGTGTGTGTGTGTGTGTGTGTGTGTGTGTGTGCGTGCGTGCGTGCGTGTGTGTGTGTGAGACCCCGCCACAGACTGGTGACCTGGCGGATACCCGGGTGTATCCTGCCTCTCGGTTTAAATCAGCCGAGTTCAGAAGACGAAACAAAAGAAACTGAAACCAACTTATTTTTTTGTGTTTTTTCTACAATTTGGTTTAAAAATAATAGGGTTTTTTTTTTGTTAAAACAGCTTTTAATTTGAATTTAAAAAATAATTTTCCGGTTTTAGCCTCACTTACATCCTCCAGCTTTACCCTCCATCTCTAACCCTCTCTCTCTGACACAGGGCTCCCTACCCTCCCCTCTCTCTCTCCTCCTGTCTCCCTCTCTATCTCCTGCCCACCTCCTCTCTACTCCTCTCTCTCTCTCCTCCTGTCTCCCTCTCTCCACCTCTCACCGTCCCTCTCTCTCTCCTTCCCACCTCCTCTCTACTCCTCTCTCTCTCTCCTCCTGTCTCCCTCTCTCCACCTCTCACCGTCCCTCTCTCTCTCCTTCCCACCTCCTCTCTACTCCTCTCTCTCTCTCCTCCTGTCTCCCTCTCTCCACCTCTCACCGTCCCTCTCTCTCTCCTTCCCACCTCCTCTCTACTCCTCTCTCTCTCTCCTCCTGTCTCCCTCTCTCCACCTCTCACCGTCCCTCTCTCTCTCCTTCCCACCTCCTCTCTACTCCTCTCTCTCTCTCCTCCTGTCTCCCTCTCTCCACCTCTCACCGTCTCTCTCTCTCTCCTTCCCACCTCCTCTCTGCTCCCCTCTCTCTCTCCTCCTGTCTCCCTTTCTCCACCGTCCCTCTCTCTCTCCTTCCCACCTCCTCTCTACTCCTCTCTCTCTCTCCTCCTGTCTCCCTCTCTCCACCTCTCACCGTCCCTCTCTCTAACACAGGGCTCCCCCCCCCCGCTCTCCCCCCTCTCACCATCCCTCGCCCTCTCTTTCTGACAGGGCGGGTGAGGGAGGGTCTTCTTTTAAACTTATTAAAATCTCAGTTCATCTTTTTTTTTTCCATAAACCAGCTCATTGGATGAAACCTGGTGACAGATCAGAGCTGGTTGGACTGGGAGGTCAGACACCTGGGAAAAAATGGACTCATTATTTATTCATGTTTTAATTAAAAAAATATATGTTTTTTTTTTAAATTGTTTTAGCTCAAAATTTTAGACATAAAATTAAATAATGTGTAGTTTATTAAATTTATTTAGTTTTTTTCAAACATTTTTTTATAAATTTTCTCTAAAATTCCAACAAAATATTAGAATATTTATTCATTTTTCTTCTGAATCTTTCTTCGGGACTCAAACCCTGACCTACTTGCTTTGAAGCTCATTATTTCATTGAACTAGTATCTCTGTGGCCTCCTGGATTCCTGAGCGGAGAAGACACCTAACCCCCCGTTTCTCCCTCCGTTGGTACCGTCATAGCTGGCAGCCTGCTGCGGTGGCCTCACAGCAAGAAGGTCAGGGGTTTGAGTTCCGGAGTGGGGCGTGGCTTGAAACACTGTGTGTAGTTTGCATGTTCTCCCTGTGTATGTGTGGGTTATCTCTAGGCTCCTCCCACTCTCTACAAACGTGTGTGTAAATGTGTGATTGTGTATGTGTTTGTATGTATGTATGTGTGTGTACGTGTGTGCGTGTATATGTGTGAGAGTGTATGTGAATGTATGTGTGTGTGTATGTACAGTATGTGTGTGTGTATGTATGTGTGTGTATGTGTGTGTATGTATGTGTGTGTATATGTGTGAGTGTGTATGTGAATGTATGTGTGTGTATGTATGTGTGTGTGTGTATGTGTGTGGATGTATGTGTGTGTATGGAGGCGGGTCTCCAGGAGAGGTGGGCGTGGCCGGTTTCCATGGTAACGCCCAGACGTGTGACGTCATAATAAACTTTATTTCAGGTAAAACATTAAACATTTACAGACGTGTGTTTGAACAGCATCACATACAGAGCACATCTATTGGTTGTTACCCACCATGTGACTTATTAAAAAGATGGCCGACCACCCGGACGCCCATCTACACCCTCCTGGTTCCTACCAACCAAGATGGCCGACCACCTGGACGCCCATCTACACCCTCCTGGAAGCATCTCTGTTCAGGTAGTGATGACCCTGTTTGTTTCGCCCGCCTTCGAAGCCCGTCTTTAAAACACTGGCTTTCATTTGAACAACGTTGGGTAAGAAAAGTGGGGGTTGGCATCCGTGAGGAGGCGTGAACGGGTATCTTTGCGGGTCACGCACGACCCGATCTGGATAAATATCATGGCTGAAAATAAGCGTGATTATAATGGACACGTCTTATATTCAGATTCAAGCTCAGTCCAGACCCTCCAACCGGAAGACGGCCAATAGGAAGAATTAATGAGCTGAATTTCTTTTTGGTGTATTTCCGTGTTGATTGGTCCGTTTATGAACTCTTATGAGGTGGGCCAATCAGAGTCCAGCTTCTCCTCACACTGGGCGATTCCTCCTGAGGGCCAATCAGAGCCTGTCTTCTCACTCTGGACTCTATCAGAGCATGTGAAGAGAATAGCTAACGCCCCGCCCCCTTTTCACCTCTTCCATCCAATCACAGTCCAGCTCCACCGATCCACCGATCCACCGTCAAGCAGGCTCGCTTCTTTCTGCTTTGATTAAATAAAAATGGCCGAACGAGAGGAGAGCAGCAGGTAGCATGATCAGGTTGGGACAGGTCGTTGGTAGCACCCCACATGGAAACTATCCACCAATCAGAGCAGGAGTTCCAGGAAGTAGTCCCCACATGGTTTCTGTTTCATACCAGGAAGCGGGTCCGAAGTAGGAAGGTGGATTGTCTTGAAGAAAAGCTGCTATTGCCGTAGTTTTTTTTTTTTGCTCAGAGTCTTTGATGGAAGCACAATGCTTAGCTATTGCCCGTGTTTAACACACACACATTCTCATACAGCGGTGTGTCTGCTTGGCGCTGACCCTGGAGCGCTAAGCCCGGAGCGCTAACACTGGAGCGCTAACACTGGAGCGCTAACACTGGAGCGCTAACCCCGGAGCGCTAACACTGGAGCGCTAACCCCGGAGCGCTAACACCGGAGCGCTAACACCGGAGCGCTAACACCGGAGCGCTAACACCGGAGCGCTAACACTGGAGCGCTAACACTGGAGCGCTAACCCCGGAGCGCTAACCCCGGAGCGCTAACACTGGAGCGCTAACACTGGTTAATAAACAAGGAATACTTTTAGATGTAACACTCGGTCTGGCTTCATGACGGAGGCTCACCGACATGACTGGGATGTAGGGCTGCACGATATCGACACGATACCAAACCACGATTATATGGTTGATATTCCCGGTAAATCGTCTTCCGTTTACCCGGAGCCGGGTCTCATCGGGATCAACCTCAGACGGGACGCTTCCTCCCATCGGCTGCATCCTCCAGCTCAATCGTGAGGATCCTGAGGTGTTCCCTGTCCAGCTGTGAGACATAGTCTCTCCAGCAGGTCCAAAGTCGGCCTCTGGCTCTCTCGACCCGGAGGAGCAACGGCTCTACTTCGAGTTTATCCCTCCATCTCTAAGAGAGATGGAGGGGGGAGCGGTGGTGAGGGTAGGAACATAGATCCTGGTTACCATGGTGAGGGTAGGAACATAGATCCTGGTTACCATGGTGTGGGTAGGAACGTAGATCCTGGTTACCATGGTGAGGGTAGGAACGTAGATCCTGGTTACCATGGTGTGGGTAGGAACGTAGATCCTGGTTACCATGGTGTGGGTAGGAACGTAGA
>LR738541.1:40558007-40563007 GCA_902685375.1 Neostethus bicornis
GCATGCATGTCTTTAGAGGGTGGGAGGAAACCCACGCAAATACGGGGAGAACATGCAAACTACACACAGAAAGGACAGTGTTCCAAACCTCATACCCACCCGGGACTCAACCCAAGACCTTTTCGCTGTGAGGCCACTGTGCTACCCAAGAAAAATATCAACAAGGTTTATTTATTTGTTTTTTTAAAGTCTCGACGGGTCAGATTAAAACGTTTAACGGGCCACATGTGGCCCGCGGGCCGTGGTTTGACCATACCTGGTTTAAGACCTTATTATGATTCACTGTTAGCATTCAAACGTCGTTGCCATGGTAACCCACATTTCGCCAACTGTCGTGTGTTCCAAACAAGCGGCTGTTCCTGTTCTACACCACCCGGCTCAGCTCCACCTGGCACCTGTTTGGAGCTCCTCTTGGACTCTGAAGAGCCAACGGGCAGTGTGTGTGTGTGTGTGTGTGTGTGTGTGTGTGTGTGTGTGTGTGTGTGTGTGTGTGTGTGTGTGTGTGTAAGGGTTCAGGTTATTTTCCTCTCCACTGTTGCCCCTCCCCCATTAGGAGGGAGTGCAGGAGGAATGGGAGGGTCGTTTTAATGCAGGAGATAATTAGGTACCCATCCCACCCCGCTGGCTCCCCGTCACGCCCCCGCCACACACACCCCACTACACACACCCCCGCCCCACACACACCCTCACCAGCTGCAGCCTTATAAAGATGTGTGGGCATACAGTACTGGGCATACTGTGTGTGGGCACGCCCAAAAACCCCACACACAAAGGAAGCACCCAGAAGACTGTGCCCTTTAATCCAGGGTACCGTCTGGTCGAGGAAATACCAGTGTGTGGATGTGTGTGTGTGTGTGTGTGTGTGTGTGAGAGTGTGTGTATGTGAGTGTGTGTGTGAGAGTGCATGTGTGTGTATGTACGTATGTGTGTGTATGTATGTGTGTGTGTGTGTGTATGTGTGAGAGTGTATGTGTGTGTATGTGTGTGTGAGAGTGTATGTGTGTGTGTGTATGTATGTATGTTGTGGATGTGTGTGTATGTGTGTGTGTGTATACGTGTGTGTGTATGTGTGTGTGTATACATGTGTGTGTATGTGTGCGTGTATATACGTGTGTGTGTGTATGTACAGTATATGTGTGTAAGTGTGTGTGTGTGTATGTATGTTGTGTATGTGTGTGTATGTGTGTGTATATATGTGTGTGTATGTGTGTGTGTATGTGTGTGTGAGAGTGTGTGTGGGTGTGTGTATGTGTGTGTGAGAGTGTGTGTGGGTGTGTGTATGTATATGTATGTGTGTGCATGTGTATGTATGTGCACACACACACACACACACAGTCATACACACACACATACACACACACATACACACACATATATACACACACATACACACACATACACAACATACATACACACACTCACACACACACATACATATACACACACACACACACACACCCCTCCCTCTCTTAGAGGGATTCTATTTACACATTAAAGAGTGTAATTACCGAGCAGCCGTACGGAGGAGCGATACGGGCTGAACGCCGTCATGGAGGCCGAGCGGGGGGCTGGTGTATCAAACACACACCTGCCACCGACTACCAGGGACGCCCACATGATGCCAGGAGGGTTTGGATTCTTTTTTTTTATCATTTTTTAAAAATAAAAGTTCAATTTCTTCAAGAGGTTTTTAATAAAATGTCGATTTTTAGGAGGTTTTTTAAATCTGAAACGTGACTTCCTGGATCTACGTTCCTACCCTCACCATGGTAACCAGGATCTACGTTCCTACCCTCACCATGGTAACCAGGATCTACGTTCCTACCCTCACCATGGTAACCAGGATCTACGTTTCTACCCTCACCATGGTAACCAGAATCTACGTTTCTACCCTCACCATGGTAACCAGGATCTACATTCCTACCCTCACCATGGTAACCAGGATCTACGTTCCTACCCTCACCATGGTAACCAGGATCTACGTTCCTACCCTCACCATGGTAACCAGGATCTACGTTCCTACCCTCACCATGGTAACCAGGATCTACGTTCCTACCCTCACCATGGTAACCAGGATCTACGTTTCTACCCTCACCATGGTAACCAGGATCTACGTTCCTACCCTCACCATGGTAACCAGAATCTACGTTTCTACCCTCACCATGGTAACCAGGATCTACATTCCTACCCTCACCATGGTAACCAGGATCTACGTTCCTACCCTCACCATGGTAACCAGGATCTATGTTCCTAACCTCACCATGGTAACCAGGATCTATGTTCCTACCCTCACCATGGTAACCAGGATCTACGTTCCTACCCTCACCATGGTAACCAGGATCTACGTTCCTACCCTCACCATGGTAACCAGGATCTACGTTCCTAACCTCACCATGGTAACCAGGATCTATGTTCCTACCCTCACCATGGTAACCAGGATCTACGTTCCTACCCTCACCATGGTAACCAGGATCTACGTTCCTACCCTCACCATGGATCTACGTTCCTACCCTCACCATGGTAACCAGGATCTACGTTCCTACCCTCACCATGGTAACCAGGATCTACGTTCCTACCCTCATTCTTCTTTTCATTCCCCCATGACTGGGTTTTAGGAGTTTTTCCTCACGGTGAAGGAGGGTCTAAGGGCAGGAATGTTGTTTATATTTTCAGCCTCCTCTTCCAGCACCGAGTGGTTGGTGGACAGGAGGCTTCGTCTTCCAAGCGGGGTCCACTTGGTTCAGCAGCGTTTGGATTGGTAAGCTGTCCAGAGGTGGGAGGGGAGGTGGAGAGGATGAGGGAGGGAGGGCAGGGGGAGTGAACCCCCCCCCTCTCCCATCCACGCCCTTTCAGAGCGCTGCAGCTTTAAATCCGTCTCCTCGGTAACCCGCAGCGCGGAGCAGGGAGCACCCTGTTAGCCAACAAGCAGCCGTGAAATCACCGCAGCATACTCCCACCCCGATGAGTCAATCCCACTCCCACTGCAGGATAATCCCACCCCGTCCCGTAGGCTGGCTCCCCTCCAGGACACATGGAGCTCTGCTAAGCATCCTGAACACGCGTTGCGTTGGTGGAACCGCTCGTTATAGATTATTAATCCTTTAATTCCTGTTCATGGAGACGGCCAATCAGACGCCAGCATCTGGTCATGTCATCAAACCAATCTGAGGCTTGAACAGGGTTCAGGATTTTTGGATGTAAAGAGGTTGAGATTAATTAAAATGATCGTAACCCAACCTGATCTCCATCCCGCCCCCTAAACATCTCATCTGCACCAAAAAACTTTATTTTAAACTTCTGTCCAATCAGCAGCCTGCTAGGACGTTCCACTGACACCAACTCAGAATCTAATTGGTTGAAGGAGATCCGACGGACATTCCATACAGCCCAACACCATCCAGAGCCGGATCTCATCCATCCTCAGAGCCCCTCTGCCGGAGATAGGAGGCCCCATCCCGGATTTCAGATCCGGTTCCTCATCGAAAGACATGTTGGTAGATTTGAGGAGGTCTGCCGTCTGTCAGGAGCTCAGACTAGAGCCCTAGCTCCCTAGCTGGCTTGCTAGGCCTCGCTTGTGAGATGTTTCAGGTACGTCCCACCAGGAGGAGACCCAGATGCAGACCTCGGACCTGCTGGAGAGACTGTCTCACAGCTGGACAGGGAACATCTCAGGATCCTCCAGGGTGAGATGGAGGATGCAGCCGGGGTGAGTAATGGGAAGCCCAGGCTTCCCATTACCCCAGCGACCTGGAATTTATTTGTAATTAGAGCCAATCAGCTGTCGGTACACAAGTTGAAAAGACTCTAATTCCCATCATGCCTTTGGGTCTGGACTCCGTACAGACTGCACTTGGTAAAAAACAACTACTCTCACCTGGCATCCGCCTGGCATCCACCTAGCTCTCACAAGATTCTTGTTACTGGCATACAGGTGATGTCAGAGCAAGTTGGCAGCATCTCAAACGCAAAAACGAACCGACTGCGTCCGCCTGGCTCATCTCGACCAAGTCTGTTTTTATGTCACTCTGCCATCGACAAGTACAACCCACCGGTAGATCGCGATCGACCTAACGAGCACCCCTGTGTTGAGGGGTCTGTAGAGGGTTGTAAAGGCCTCCAGGCTGACTACAGTCACTCTGCCCAGCAACACGTTAGGGCTGTAATATGATTGGTTAGTTAAGATGCTTCCTGAAGCAACAGCCTCAGACAGGAAGCCCAGGCTTCTCTCACTCCGGCTGCATCCTCCATCTCACCCAGGAGGATCCTGAGGTGTTCCCTGTCCAGCTGTGAGACATAGTCTCTCCAGCAGGTCCGCTTCTGGGTCTCCTCCTGGTGGGACACAGGTGAGTGTAGGAACGTAGATCCTGGTTACCATGGTGAGTGTAGGAACGTAGATCCTGGTTACCATGGTGAGAGTAGGAACATAGATCCTGGTTACCATGGTGAGGGTAGGAACGTAGATCCTGGTTACCATGGTGAGTGTAGGAACGTAGATCCTGGTTACCATGGTGAGAGTAGGAACATAGATCCTGGTTACCATGGTGAGGGTAGGAACGTAGATCCTGGTTACCATGGTGAGGGTAGGAACGTAGATCCTGGTTACCATGGTGAGTGTAGGAACGTAGATCCTGGTTACCATGGTGAGAGTAGGAACATAGATCCTGGTTACCATGGTGAGGGTAGGAACGTAGATCCTGGTTACCATGGTGAGGGTAGGAACGTAGATCCTGGTTACCATGGTGAGGGTAGGAACGTAGATCCTGGTTACCATGGTGAGAGTAGGAACGTAGATCCTGGTTACCATGGTGAGGGTAGGAACGTAGATCCTGGTTACCATGGTGAGAGTAGGAACATAGATCCTGGTTACCATGGTGAGGGTAGGAACGTAGATCCTGGTTACCATGGTGAGTGTAGGAACGTAGATCCTGGTTACCATGGTGAGGGTAGGAACGTAGATCCTGGTTACCATGGTGAGGGTAGGAACATAGATCCTGGTTGCC
>LR738541.1:40583007-40588007 GCA_902685375.1 Neostethus bicornis
CACACACATTTTAATAAAAACAGCACTTTAATGGTGACGTTCCTACTCTCACCATGGTAACCAGGATCTATGTTCCTACTCTCACCATGGTAACCAGGATCTACGTTCCTACCCTCACCATGGTAACCAGGATCTATGTTCCTACCCTCACCATGGTAACCAGGATCTACGATCCTACCCTCACCATGGTAACCAGGATCTACGATCCTACCCTCACCATGGTAACCAGGATCTACATTCCTACCCTCACCATGGTAACCAGGATCTACGTTCCTACCCTCACCATGGTAACCAGGATCTACGTTCCTACCCTCACCATGGTAACCAGGATCTACATTCCTACCCTCACCATGGTAACCAGGATCTACGTTCCTACCCTCACCATGGTAACCAGGATCTACATTCCTACCCTCACCATGGTAACCAGGATCTACGTTCCTACCCTCACCATGGTAACCAGGATCTACGATCCTACCCTCACCATGGTAACCAGGGTCTACATTCCTACCCTCACCGTGGTAACCAGGATCTACGTTCCTACCCTCACCATGGTAACCAGGATCTACGTTCCTACCCTCACCATGGTAACCGGGATCTACATTCCTACCCTCACCATGGTAACCAGGATCTATGTTCCTACCCTCAGCATGGTAACCAGGATCTACGTTCCTACCCTCACCATGGTAACCAGGATCTACGTTCCTACCCTCACCATGGTAACCAGGATCTACATTCCTACCCTCACCATGGTAACCAGGATCTACGTTCCTACCCTCACCATGGTAACCAGGATCTACGTTCCTACCCTCACCATGGTAACCAGGATCTACATTCCTACCCTCACCATGGTAACCAGGATCTACGTTCCTACCCTCACCATGGTAACCAGGATCTACGTTCCTACCCTCACCATGGTAACCAGGATCTACATTCCTACCCTCACCATGGTAACCAGGATCTACGTTCCTACCCTCACCATGGTAACCAGGGTCTACATTCCTACCCTCACCATGGTAACCAGGATCTACGTTCCTACTCGGGTACACCTCGAACAGGTCACCAGCCTGTTGCGGGGCCACACACACTCATGTCTAGGGGTAGTTTCATAGCAGCTAACTAGCATGTATGTTTTTGTAGGGGGACTTAGGATGAGGACACGCCCCCTTGTCCTCATCCTAAGTCATAGCTCCTCCCCCAAATCTACCCTTTTTCACCTTTCTCTTGTCGTGTTTGTGGTGTTCCATTTCGCCCTTCATACTGTAATCCAGTTTCATCAGGATAGGCTCCAAGCCAGTGTACATCCTCTGAATGAGCTCATGCTCATGTAGCATCAGTGTCTGTGTGTCTGTTTGTGCTTTATGGTACGGAAGCTCAGAGCTGCCAAAAATACAACCCTTAATAAACATAACCTTCTAATGTGAAACATATGGAAGGTCAAACGAATCAAATATCGCTCTAAAATCAGAATGAAATCTGAATGAGTTTCTCAGGTTCTTCAAACTGAAAAAAAAATCCATAAAGAAATGAGAACCACACGTCCATAGCTCCCCCGGGTCAGACCCGGTCCGTCTCACTCGTCTCACACGTCTCTCTCTCTCTTCCACACTACATTTTTTCCCAGTTTAACCACTGGCTTAAAACTGATCCAGATGTTGGTTCTGAGAAGTGTAATAACAACCAGACACCACCAGAGGGCAGTCTGGTAACACGTCAGAACTCAGCATGTGTGTGTGAGAGAGGAGACCCTCTGGGACCGGAGAGAAGGGGAGGGGTGTCAAAGGGGAGGGGTACACGACCAGCAGGACCAGCTGTGGCCTGGATTCTTTAGGAATCAGGAAGTAAAACAGAAAATAAAACCATGAATAAACGTCTTTCTTCGGGTCTGAAACCGTCTTTAAGGAAGCAGTGTTAAAGTCAAACTCACATCCTCACAGAGCAGAGTCATGTATAACTGGTACCGAGCGAGTGTTTCAGCTAGGTTCCACCCAGCTGCTAGCTGTCCTGCTCCTCAACACCCAACCCGGCACTAACCAGCTTCAGGAAGCGTTTGGAGCTCCATACACACAGGTTTCTCCAGGAAGGTAATAATGTGTGTGTGTGTGTGTGTCATGGTCACCCTTCTTGGGCGTAACTACACCTCACACCCAATCCGTCGATCCTGTACGTCACAAGAAACACATCAACGCATCGCGACCCCGTCCCTGTCCACCCAATCCCAACACACTCTCCAGATCTACCGCCCTCTCACCCTCATACCCACCACACCTCCCCTCATCTGCCTGATTCGAGACACCTGATGGTGGCTGAGCAGCTGCCTTTAAAAAAGGAAGTCTGGCTTCCCTTCAGGGTCAGGGGATCATCCGTTCTCGCCTGGTCTTCCTTCCTTCCTTCCATCTTCCTTCCATCCTCCTTCCATCCTTGTATCCTTCCTTCCCCCTTGATCTTGGTTAGATCTTGGAGTTTATCTTCACAATAAAAGTCCTGGAGTCTCGTCCAATAAGATTCAGAGAGATCTTTGTCTCAGTAAACGATTTGATCAGCTCTTCGACCCTGACTGCGACGCGCAAACTCCCTTCCTTCGCCAAAACATGCCAGTGAAACTTCAACCATGAGACATTCTGTTGATCCACGAACAAGAAGGTGACTGACTGACTGGATACATTTTATTAACGGGCAACACGGTGGTGGGGAGGTTGGCACAGTGGCCTCACAGCAAGTAGGTTGGGGTTCGAGTCCCGGAGCGGGGGCAAGGGTTGACGTTTCCTCCAAAAATATAGATGTTAGGTTGATTGGCTGACACACACCCTGAGTATGTGGGTTCCTGGCCCCACATACTCAGGGTGTAACCCGCCTCTCGTCTGAAACCAGCCTCCCGCGTCCTCAACAGAAAAAAGTGGTTCATTAGACGAATCCAAACCGTTACATCTTCCTGCCCCCCCCCTTCTCCCTGGATCCTCCTCACCTGTAGAGACCTGTATCTTTAATCCAATGTGATTCAGGGCAGCCATGTTGGCAGACATCTTGTTTGTTTACAACCTGTTTGATGAACCCGTTCTGTGACGATGGCTCTAGGATGCCATGAGGATCTCTCCCCGCCCCCAGCTGGGTGGTGAGAGAGTCCCAGTGGTTTTTATAAACCCAGAGTTTGGTTGGTTTTAATTGGACGGATCGAAGGTGGGTATGTTTACCCCCTAAGGGCACATCGTGCAGTTCCACCCAATCAAAACACCCGATTGACCAGTTCTACCCGCAGCCTGCAGCCCCGACATCATATGGATAAATAAACCCTGTGTGTGGATGTCGGGCAGCGCTGGGAGGACGGGTATGGGCGGCAGCGGGGCACCTGCTCACCTCCAATAAGATGGCAGAGGTTCCATCCAATCAAAACAAGAGCTTACAAGATGACGTTCAGAGACGATGTCTTCATTTACGGGGGGTTTATACTCACTATGGATGAACTGAAGTTACATGGACGGTTAACATCGGCCTATAGGAGCGTCTGTGTGTCCAGAAGCTCCAACCAGTCCAAGAGAGAGAGCTCCAGAACGGCTGCTAGGTGGTGCCGAGCTAGGTAGGGTGTCGTTTGGTGGAACAGCGGCTAAGTGGGCGGGGACGTTTTTATTTAACCAATCATTTCTTTCCGGTGGGACCAGATGTATGTAACGCACCGAAACAGGAAATGAACTACAAACATGGCCGACAGATGACCCTGGTTGATTGGTTATTTTCAAGTGGCTCTTAATTTTAAAGTAATGAGACTTAAGCTGCGAGACCAGGCATGGATAAACCACGGCCCGCGGGCCACATGCGGCCCGTCAAACGGTTTAATCCGACCCGCTGAACTAGAAAAAAAAATAAATAAACCTTGTTTTTTTTTTTTTTTTTTTCCCACCCTTGTAATTCTGATGTTCTGTCACCAGATGGCGCAAAAAATGCAAAAACACTGCTCCCATTAAAACGTGTGGATCTAGATCAGACATGTCCAAAGTCCGGCCCGGGGACCAAATGCGGCCCGTTGTCATTTTTCATCCGGCCCGCAGCCTCCGTCATAAAATCAATAGCGCCTGGCCCGCGTGTAGAATTACGTCATACATCGGGCAGCAGCGCTGTTACCTGCGTGTTCTAAATGCTGCCATCTAGAGGCTAAAATAGGAACAGCAAATTAGTATGTGAGCCCCCCAATTTTCTAAAATGGCGGCAATTAATAGAAGGAGGAAAAAAAGAATCTAGCACGTTTAACCATCTAAACTAGTGGTTACATAAGCATGCCATCCATCTGATCCTCAGGGGCGACTCCAGGATTTTCTTTTTGTCTATGACCTCACACCCCCCCTCTTGCCCCCCTCGGATCCAGCACGCTTGTCAAATATTAGAACTCAATTTGCCCGCAAGTCCCGCCCCTGGTCTAGACGGTGGAATTAGAGTGAGTAAGGACACTAGGTGGCGCTAGGCGGGCTGGTTAAGGATCATTTGATCAGCAGATTGACGTCCTGATGGCAGAGTGTGGGGTGGCATGGAGGCCGTGGTTGGGGTCATGGGGGTAGAAGGGAGGGGTTCTATCCCATCATGGCTGACCTCTGCCCCTCCACTCTGATTCTCTGCATTCCTTCCGTCCGTCCGTCTGGCAGCTGTGTAAACACAGAGCTACATACCCGTCTGTCTGTCCGGGGGGATGTGATGACTCTCACACACACACTCATATACACACAAGTATACACACACACACACATGCACACACACACATAGATACACACACACATACATATTACACATATACACACATACACATACACTCACACACACATACACACACATATATACACACACATACACACACACACTCTCACAGACACGCACTCACAAACATGGTTAATCTACAGAACTACAAACATGGAAGACGGACCGTACAGCATGGTGGATCTACAGAACTACAAACATGGAGGACGGATCGTACAGCATGGTGGATCTACAGAACTACAAACATGGAGGACGGACCGTAC
>LR738541.1:40595507-40608007 GCA_902685375.1 Neostethus bicornis
GAGGGTCTGGTATGGGCTAGAGAAGGTCTGGTGTGAGCTAGAGAGGGTCTGGAGGGTCTGGAGAGGGTCTAGTGTGGGCTGGAGAGGGTCTAGTGTGGGCTTGAGAGGGTCTGGTGTGGGCTGGAGAGGGTCTGGTGTGGGCTAGAGAGGGTCTAGTGTGGGCTAGAGAGGGTCTGAAGAACTAGAGAGGGTCTAGTGTGGGCTGGAGAGGGTCTAGTGTGGGCTAGAGAGGGTCTAGTGTGGGCTAGAGAGAGTCTGGTGTGGGCTAGAGTGGGTCTGGAGGGTCTGGAGAGGGTCTAGTGTGGGCTAGAGAGGGTCTGGTGTGGGCTAGAGAGGGTCTGGTGTGGGATGGAGAGGGTCTAGTGTGGGCTAGAGAGGGTCTAGTGTGGGCTAGAGAGGGTCTGGTGTGGGCTAGAGAGGGTCTAGTGTAGGCTGGAGAGGGTCTAGTGTGGGCTAGAGAGGGTCTAGTGTGGGCTAGAGAGGGTCTAGTGTGGACTAAAGAGGGTCTAGTGTGGGCTAGAGAGGGTCTAGTGTGAGCTAGAGAGGGTCTAGTGTGGGCTGGAGAGGGTCTAGTGTGGGCTAGAGAGAGTCTAGTGTGGGCTAGAGAGAGTCTGGTGTGGGCTAGAGAGGGTCTAGTGTGGGCTGGAGAGGGTCTAGGGTGGGCTAGAGAGGGTCTGGTGTGGGCTAGAGAGGGTCTAGTGTGGGCTGGAGAGGGTCTAGTGTGGGCTAGAGAGGGTCTAGTGTGGGCTAGAGAGGGTCTAGTGTGGGCTGGAGAGGGTCTAGTGTGGGCTGGAGAGGGTCTAGTGTGGGCTAGAGAGGGTCTGGTGTGGGCTAGAGAGGGTCTAGTGTGGGCTGGAGAGGGTCTAGTGTGGGCTAGAGAGGGTCTAGTGTGGGTTAGAGAGGGTCTAGTGTGGACTAAAGAGGGTCTGGTGTGGGCTAGAGAGGGTCTGGTGTGGGATGGAGAGGGTCTAGTGTGGGCTGGAGAGGGTCTAGTGTGGGCTAGAGAGGGTCTAGTGTGGGCTAGAGAGGGTCTGGTGTGGGCTAGAGAGGGTCTAGTGTGGGCTGGAGAGGGTCTAGTGTGGGCTAGAGAGGGTCTAGTGTGGGCTAGAGAGGGTCTAGTGTGGACTAAAGAGGGTCTAGTGTGGGCTAGAGAGGGTCTAGTGTGAGCTAGAGAGGGTCTAGTGTGGGCTGGAGAGGGTCTAGTGTGGGCTAGAGAGAGTCTAGTGTGGGCTAGAGAGGGTCTAGTGTGGGCTGGAGAGGGTCTAGTGTGGGCTAGAGAGGGTCTAGTGTGGGCTAGAGAGGGTCTGGTGTGGGCTGGAGAGGGTCTAGTGTGGGCTGGAGAGGGTCTAGTGTGGGCTAGAGAGGGTCTGGTGTGGGCTAGAGAGGGTCTAGTGTGGGCTAGAGAGGGTCTGAAGGGGCTAGAGAGGGTCTGGTATTGGCTAGAAAAGGTCTGGTGTGAGCTAGAGAGGGTCTGGAGGGTCTGGAGAGGGTCTAGTGTGGGCTTGAGAGGGTCTGGTGTGGGCTGGAGAGGGTCTGGTGTGGGCTAGAGAGGGTCTAGTGTGGGCTAGAGAGGGTCTGAAGAACTAGAGAGGGTCTAGTGTGGCCTGGAGAGGGTCTAGTGTGGGCTAGAGAGGGTCTAGTGTGGGCTAGAGAGAGTCTGGTGTGGGCTAGAGTGGGTCTGGAGGGTCTGGAGAGGGTCTAGTGTGGGCTAGAGAGGGTCTGGTGTGGGCTAGAGAGGGTCTGGTGTGGGATGGAGAGGGTCTAGTGTGGGCTGGAGAGGATCTAGTGTGGGCTAGAGAGGGTCTAGTGTGGGCTAGAGAGGGTCTAGTGTGGGCTGGAGAGGGGCTAGTGTGGGCTAGAGAGGGTCTAGTGTGGGCTAGAGAGGGTCTGGTGTGGGCTAGAGAGGGTCTGGTGTGGGCTGGAGAGGGTCTAGTGTGGGCTAGAGAGGGTCTAGTGTGGGCTAGAGAGGGTCTGGAGGGGCTGGAGAGGGTCTAGTGTGGGCTGGAGAGGGTCTAGTGTGGGCTAGAGAGGGTCTAGTGTGGGCTGGAGAGGGTCTAGTGTGGGCTAGAGAGGGTCTAGTGTGGGCTAGAGAGGGTCTAGTGTGGGCTAGAGAGGGTCTAGTGTGGGCTAGAGAGGGTCTAGTGTGGCTAGAGAGGGTCTAGTGTGGCTAGAGAGGGTCTAGTCTGGGCTAGAGAGGGTCTAGTGTGGGCTAGAGAGGGTCTAGTGTGGGCTAGAGAGGGTCTAGTGTGGGCTAGAGAGGGTCTGAAGAGGCTGGAGAGGGTCTGCACACATTCTTGGTTCTGATTGGTCCACAGCTGCCCTGTAAACCCACTGAGGAGATGACGGCTTCCAGCCAGACGTCAGTTTAATTACAGCCCTCTCCTCTAATGAACGCCCCCTACGGGTGTTCTACCTCCCTCCGTCTGTCCCTCCTCACACCGGGGACTCCCTCCCTCTCTCCCTCGTTCCGTCCCTCCCTCCCTGCTACCCTCCCTCTGTCCCCCCGACCCGCCTCCCACCGGGTTCTCGCTGCGGGGCAGGAAGTGACTCTTCCTTGTCTAAACGCTCTCATTAAGCCGGAGAAGATGAAGAGCTGCTACCGGCTCGTTAAGACAGGAAGCAGATGAACCCCTCCTCATCTTCACAGTCAGACCCCATAAAAAAAACATCCTACACATCTGGTGTGGGAGTGAAGCCAGGCAGCTGTAATCTTACTCCAGCAACTAGGTCAGGGATTTGCTTACAATGCCAAGGCTGGCATTTTTCATTGATTCTGTTTGTGACTTTTAAAGAGACAGTTTTCAGGAGCAGAAGCTGAAAGAAATAATAATTATTATTATTTTAAACTGAAAAACATGCTTTTATTTTGTTTATTTATTATAATTTTTTAAAAAAAATAATTAAGATAATTTTTTATGCCCTATACGAGCCGTCCAATCACATCGCAGCACCATACGGACATGATTCATGGACCCTCTCTAATCTCTAGAGACCCCACCCTGTCGTCGTGCCCCTGGGACTCCAGCCAGGTAATTACCGGCCTCTCCTTCCGTCCCCAGAGAAACAAACTCCCCGTTTCCCCCTGTCGGGGGGTCTCTGGGTTCATAAAGGGGGTACGCTTCATCTCCTCGTCCTCAGCCACAATCTGGCTGAAATAATCCAGACTGTGACGCCAGTTTACGTCCTTATGAAGGTCAGGAGGAGAGGAGGAGTCTCCTTCAGAGACCCCCGCACACACCGTGGAGGGAGACCCACCGTGCTCCTTCTCCTATCTATTCTGTTCTTATTAGACCCCCTGTATCACCGACCGGGCACCTAGAGGAGCTCCTCATGCCCCATGGACAGGCTCGTACCCTCCAACCATCAGGCCGCCCGCTGCTCCAGGACCATGCCACTAAACCCACGTGGAGAGAACATGCAAACTCCACACAGAAAAGCCCCGGTCCATACCCGGACCAGACTGTAGGACTCACCAAAGTCTGCCAGTTTGAGTTCTCCGGTGTCGCTGATGAGGAGGTTCTGGGGTTTCAGGTCCCGGTGAAGGATGTACCTCTGATGGATGTAGGACAGACCTCGAAGCAGCTGGAACAGGAACAGCTGCAGAAACAAGGAGAAACATCTGGATGTCTGTCTGACCGGATCTACGTTCCTACCATCACCATGGTAACCAGATCTACAGTCCTACCCTCACCATGGTAACCAGGATCTACGTTCCTACCCTCACCATGGTAACCAGGATCTACAGTCCTACCCTCACCATGGTAACCAGGATCTATGTTCCTACCCTCACCATGGTAACCAGGATCTACGTTCCTACCCTCACCATGGTAACCAGGATCTATGTTCCTACCCTCACCATGGTAACCAGGATCTACGTTCCTACCCTCACCATGGTAACCAGGATCTACGTTCCTACCCTCACCATGGTAACCAGGATCTACGTTCCTACCCTCACCATGGTAACCAGATCTACAGTCCTACCCTCACCATGGTAACCAGGATCTATGTTCCTACCCTCACCATGGTAACCAGGATCTACGTTCCTACCCTCACCATGGTAACCAGGATCTACGTTCCTACCTTCACCATGGTAACCAGGATCTACAGTCCTACCCTCACCATGGTAACCAGGATCTACGTTCCTACCTTCACCATGGTAACCAGGATCTACGTTCCTACCCTCACCATGGTAACCAGGATCTACGTTCCTACCCTCACCATGGTAACCAGATCTACAGTCCTACCCTCACCATGGTAACCAGGATCTACGTTCCTACCCTCACCATGGTAACCAGGATCTACGTTCCTACCCTCACCATGGTAACCAGATCTACAGTCCTACCCTCACCATGGTAACCAGGATCTACGTTCCTACCCTCACCATGGTAACCAGGATCTACGTTCCTACCCTCACCATGGTAACCAGGATCTTCAGGCTACAGACGTTCGTTAGGTTTGAAAATAAGCTGCGTTTTGGGTTTAAATTTTCCTGCAGGTCGTTGAACCGAGTCGCCACGGTAACGACCCAAACGGGTGGAATCTAATAAGAAAAGCACTTTAGATGCTGGATGGATTACACACACACACACACACACACACATACACACGTCCTAACCACTAACTCCATCAGCAGCGATGCTCTAACCGGATCAGCTCTCACTCTGCTGGTCTCTAAAACGACGCCTGTTTGTTCCAGTCTGTTTTTTTCTGGGTGGTCTGTGTGTGTGATGATATCACGGTGGTCTCAGATGGAGCTCGTTAACACACACACACAGCTCGGTGGTTGATGTATCTACATCGCCTCAGGCTGAATCCTGGCTGGGTTATCACCTCGTCTGATCTCTGGTTCCAACCAGATGGTTGTTTTTATCTGTTTAAATGGATCCCTGTTTGTTATTAACATGGTATCCATGGTAACCATGCTGGTAACCGTGGTAACCACTTCCTGGATTCCCCATAGAAGTACATTTACAGTCATGATCGCCCTACCTGCTGGAGTAACCCCTCCCTCTGTCTGTCCTAAAGCAGCACACCTGTGTCTCGTCTTCCCCTCGGTTTTTCAACCCTTAGTTTCAGATCATCTGAAGCAGCCATGACGGTGTCCCTCCTGGTCTGGTCCCTCACCCTCATGTTGATGGTTCCTCTATCTCGCCCTGCCGACCCTTCCCGGGATGCTCAACCCTGCCCAGGCGGGCTGCCTGGGTCCACATGCCTAACTCCTAACACAGGGTGGGTAAACGTTTGGTTCGCAGGCCACATTGAGTTCTAACATTTGACCAGGGGGCAGGATCAGATGGATGGCATGCTTTGGTAACCTCTACCCTCACCATGGTAACCAGGATCTACGTTCCTACCCTCACCATGGTAACCAGGATCTACGTTCCTACCCTCACCATGGTAACCAGGATCTACGTTCCTACCCTCACCATGGTAACCAGGATATACGTTCCTACCCTCACCATGGTAACCAGGATCTATGTTTCTACCCTCACCATGGTAACCAGGATCTACATTCCTACCCTCACCATGGTAACCAGGATCTTTGCTCCTACCCTCACCATGGTAACCAGGATCGACAGTCCTACCCTCACCATGGTAACCAGATCTACAGTCCTACTACCGTCACCATGGTAACCAGGATCTATGTTTCTACCCTCACCATGGTAACCAGGATCTACGTTCCTACCCTCACCATGGTAACCAGGATCTATGTTTCTACCCTCACCATGGTAACCAGGATCTACAGTCCTACCCTCACCATGGTAACCAGGATCTATGTTCCTACCGTCACCATGGTAACCAGGATCTATGTTCCTACCCTCACCATGGTAACCAGGATCTATGTTCCTACCCTCACCATGGTAACCAGGATCTACATTCCTACCCTCACCATGGTAACCAGGATCTACATTCCTACCCTCACCATGGTAACCAGGATCTACGTTCCGCGGTTGGAATGGGATGGATTTCCAGTTGGGTTATAACAGGTGTTTTTAACGAGAACGGACCGACGAGAACCTCAGTTTGAGGTTAAAAAACGCTCAGTAAATTTCTCCCACCCGTTACCGTGTACTCCCCCCCTCAGGCCGAGCCGTCCCACACACAGCCCCAGTGAGTCAGAGCTTGGCAGCTTCTGATGGGAGTGGTGGTGGGTCGGGTGTAACCATGGCGACCACCATGACGACCATCTGCAGATGATGCAACTCTAAAACTTGGAAGGAAACGAGACGTCGCTGCAGAACGAGTGAATTTTCAGAGAAAAAGTCTGAGCTTTGATTAAATGAGAGTCAAATAGCAAAAAGTCAGCGGCTCGGGTTTCAGCACCCTCTCCATCGCCCTCCCCTCACCCTTCCCTCTCCGGCCACATCCTCCTCTCAGCGACCCCAGAAAAACCCTCAGGATGTTTCTCTGTTACTGCTGAAGAGCCACGTTTTACCAGTTCGTTTTAAATCTGACCCCTTCCTCTTTCCTCTTTCTTTCTGGTCCTGTTTGATCCGGTTATAGCTGAATCTGAACCTGAGACCTGGATTAGACGGACCTCAGTCCTCTGTACCGTCTTAGAGGGTCGAGGTTAGAACAGGCATGGATAAACTACGGCCCGCGGGCCACATGCGGCACGTTAAACGGTTTAAACCGGCCGCCAAAAAGAAAAAATTAAATAAATAAACCTTGTTATTGTTTTATTTTTCCTGTAATTCTGATATTTTGTCACCAGATGTCGCCAAAAACAACAACACTGCTCCCATTAAAATGAAATTAAAATTTTTTTACATCGAGCGCTTTGATTTTTAGACCTCCTGGCCCCGATAACCTCCTCCTGACCCCGATAACCTCCTCCTGACCCCGATAACCTCCTCCTGACCCACTCCGACCTCCTCCTGACCCACTCCGACCTCCTCCTGACCTACTCCGACCTCCTCCTGACCCACTCCGACCTCCTCCTGACCCACTCCGACCTCCTCCTCCGCGTTCAGGGTGTCACAGGTTTCCGTACCTTGACGTTGTCCGGGTGAAGACCCCCGGGGTGCTTGTCCATGTACTGGCACAGGTCGGTGTGCTGTGGAGACAAACAGACGTCACGGTTACACGTTTCTACCAGATGTGGACGAACAGAAACGAAGAGACGTCCTAAAACATGTTTGATTTAACAGTCGTTAGAAACAGTCTGACCGGACGCTGTTCTGATTGGTTCGCTCTACAAGGGGGCGGGTACATCTTTAACCAATCACTGCTTCCTGTTTGGAACCAGACTTATAAATGTTCTCATTGGTCCGTCGTCTTCCGCTCATCCCGGGCCGGATCGCCAGGGGCAACAGCCTCAGACGTGAACCCCAGGTTTCTCTCACCCTGACTGAATCCTCCATCTCACCAGGAGGATCCTGAGGTGTTCCCTGTCCAGCTGGGAGACATAGTCTCTCCAGCAGGTCCGGGGTCCGTTTCGTGGGTCCTCCCGGTGGGACGGAACACCTCACCAGCATTAGGTACCTGATCCACCCCATCTGGCTTCTCTCAGCTTCAGAGGAGCACCGGCTCTTCCCCGAGCCCCTCCCTCTGTCTCTGAGAGAGAGCCTAGCCACCCTGTGACCCCATTAGGGATCGTAGATCGTAGGTCGGTCACGCTAACAGAATCTGAAGGGCACCCGGGTTTGATTGGCTGGTTTCAGGGGTTCTGCTGATGTGTGCTGTACCTGGCCTAGTGGCAGCGGGGATTAAACTAAGCAGAGACAATAGGTGGCGCCAGCCTGGTGGCAGAAGGCGATGGAATCGCCCCCCCTCACTATCTCGCCCCGTTCCCTCGTCCTCCCGATGAGATGAAGAGGAGATCGTGGAGTGAGAGGGTTCAGAAATCACCCGTATTTTCATCTCTGACGCCCGCTGAGCGAGCTGAATAATTCACACCACTTCCTCCTTTGTCTTCCTCTAACCCTGCTCTCCATCTGCTCCCGCTGATCCCGGCTACGCTTCCTGTGGCCTCTCACTGTGAGGCTCAGCTCTCCGTCACTCATCGTTAAGGGTGAGGATCCACACGGGAAGCATCCGTATGCAGGATCCGTGCTGGAGTAACCAGAGATGTACGGGTGTTAGCGTCCGTCCTCCAATCAGCAGTCAGAACCTGCTGAGTTCCAGAGTGTGATGTTCTGAGCGTGCTCAGTCAGCAGAGCCTGACGTTCTGATCCGTCCTGTCAGCCAGTGAAGGCGTCTCAGCATCTTCAGGCTCATTGAACCCGGGGATCCACCGCTCAGCACGTCGAGAACGACCCGAGGTGAATCCTAATGAGCTCTAACGTTCTCCACGGACGGGGTTACTAAAGGTCGTCCTCATTCATTTACTTTAAGCTGTGATTTTATTTTTTTTGGATAATAAAGACCTCTGAAAGACGTTGCGGTTAAATAACCTCAGCTCGGCTGAAAAAAAATAACTATAGAGGTTTAAAACAAATGTTTCTATTGGTTATTTTAATTATTAAAAAATAGAACGGTGATGGTTCCCTCGCCCACCACCAGAGGAAGCCCTCCCTCATCTCCCTGATTGTAGACACCTGACCATGGTAACCAAGATCTATGTTCCTATCCTCACCATGGTAACCAAGATCTACGTTCCTACCCTCACCATGGTAACCAAGATCTATGTTCCTACCCTCACCATGGTAACCAAGATCTATGTTCCTACCCTCACCATGGTAACCAGGATCTACGTTCCTACCCTCACCATGGTAACCAGGATCTACGTTCCTACCCTCACCATGATAACCAGGATCTACGTTCCTACCCTCACCATGGTAACCAGGATCTACGTTCCTACCCTCACCATGATAACCAGGATCTACGTTCCTACCCTCACCATGGTAACCAGGATCTACGTTCCTACCCTCACCATGGTAACCAGGATCTACGTTCCTACCCTCACCATGATAACCAGGATCTACGTTCCTACCCTCACCATGGTAACAAGGATCTACGTTCCTACCCTCACCATGGTAACCAGGATCTACGTTCATACCATCACCAGGGTGACCAGGATCTATGTTCCTACCCTCACCATGGTAACCAAGATCTATGTTCCTACCCTCACCATGGTAACCAAGATCTATGTTCCTACCCTCACCATGGTAACCAGGATCTACATTCATACCATCACCAGGGTGACCAGGATCTATGTTCCTACCCTCACCATGGTAACCAGGATCTATGTTCCTACCCTCACCATGGTAACCAGGATCTACGTTCCTACCCTGCACATGGAAATCCTAACCAGAGGTGGGCAAACCTTTTGGTTTGCGGGCCACATTGAGTTCTAATCTTTGACCAGGGGTCTGGAACAGGATCAGATGGATGGCATGTTTTGGTAACCTCTAGATTAGACCAATAGAATGACGCTAGATTTTAAACAAGCACTAAATGTTACATCAAGAGCGTTAAATTTAAAATCTAGCGGCGCTAGATTTGAAATCTAAACGCTTGATGTAACATTTTCTTTGTTTTAACATCTAACACGCTTGTTTACGTGTATGTATTGGCCCCGATGGCTTTCCATATCTGTGCACGCTGTTTATTTTCACATTACAGAGACACACACATTTTAATGGGAGCAGTGTTGTTGTTTTTGGCGTCATCTAGTGACAAAAAAAAAATCAAGAAAAATCAAACTAACATGGTTTATTTTTTAGGCCGGATTAAAACGTTTAACGGGCCGCATGTGGACCGTGAGCCGTAGTTTGCCCATGCCTTGGTTAGATGAAAGAAACTGACTTGCTGTGGCACCTCATGGAGGGGAAGGATGGAAGGAGAAGAAGAAATAACAAATGGCTTTCATTTTTCTGGTTCCGTTATCTTACGCTAATCCGGGGCCGCTATGCGGGGGCTACAGCCCCAGACGGGAAGGCTAAGCTCTTCTCACCCCGTCTGCATCCTCCAGCTCACCCAGGAGGATCCAGACGTGCTCTCTCTCCAGCTGTGGGACACAGTCTCTCCAGCAGGGTTTCATTTTTCTTTCTATTTATATTTTAGACCAGGGAACCCCCGACGGAGGAATCTGTATAACTCATAACTGCTGCTTAAAGAATGCTTTAAAACCCATAAAATACATGTTTTTAATGTTCATAAAAAACAAGGAGGTTTTAAAGGATCATTTGTAAATATTTTAGGAGTGTGGATCCTCTCTCGTCGCCCTGCAGAGTGTGAGAGGAGCAGATGAGTCCGCGTCGGGCGGAGACCATAAATACCATCAGCACAACATCATCTGTGACCTCCTGCTTTATTAGGGCGGTTACCGTGGTAACGGAATGTTCTGCTGCATGTTGCTGAGCTCCTGGGACGGAGTCCTCATTTTCTCGTCAGCAACAAGTCAGCTTAAACTAAAGAGGGGCACGCTGTGGCCCGAGGACTGCGTGGAGGCCTTCGAGGTGGCCCGAGGACCGCGTGGAGGCCTTCCAGGCGGCCTGTTTGAGGAAGAAGGGTCGAGAAGATTGCCTGCACCCTGTTCTACCCGCACCCAACAGAACTACAAACATGGAGGACGAACCGTACAACATGGTGAATCTACAGAACTACAAACATGGAGGACGGACCTATAGCATGTTGGATCTAAAGAACTACAAACATGGAGGACGAACCGTACAGCATGTTTGATCTACAGAACTACAAACATGGAGGACGAACCGTACAGCATGGTAGATCTACAGAACTACAAACATGTAGGACAGACCGTAAAGCATGGTGGATCTTGTTGGGTAAATTCTTATATACTCAACATGTTTGTGTATTTTTCAGACTTCTGTTTTAATCAGATGATGTTTTCTAGACTTCCGTTTTTATTAGAGGATGTGTGACCTTTGTTTCAACTACAGGATGTGTTTTAGACTGGTTTAAACCTGTTTTTTAGCTGTGCTCGACAATTCACTCAACCGTGTCTGAAGACTCATCATTTCCTGTTTATTTCAGTAGTCTACCAATATGTTTCAATATGACAACAATGTAAATGGGCATGTTCTTAATGTTACAATAAATACGCCCTGCAGTGTGAAATAAACCAGAAGAAAGCAGAGAGCCGAGCATGTGTAACTTTCACATCCTTAAAACCTTTCTTCCCCACTGCAGTGGATAAAACTTATTAATAAGCCTCTATCTGTTCTTGCTTTGGTCAGCCAAGGGGACTTTAACGTCTGTATCTAGTATCTCTAGACCTAACAGATCTACAGAACTACAAACATGGAGGACGGACCGTACTGCATGGTGGATCTACAGAACTACAAACATGGAGGACGGATGCTTGTGTTCATGTCAAATTCAGATACTTTATTGATCCCTTGTCCGGTAGCCAAGTTAGGTGGAGCTGGAACAACTGGTGGTGGAACACACAACAGTTAGCTCCCTGCTAGGCAGGATGTGTGTTACCGTGGTAACCATGTTTTTCAGCTCCAGTGACTCCTAATAAGATGTTAACCTGTCTCTAAAAGCTCCACATGTTGATCCTTCACTGTAGTGGAACAACACCAGCAGTCCACCATCTTTAGTTCCATAGTGAAGCCGAGTATGTTCAGACAGGAAGCACTGATGATGTCACTCAGAAGATCCTGTCTTCATTCCTTCTGATTCGCTCCAGCACGGAACGTCTCCACACGTCCATGAAGACTCCACGTTCCTCACTGATGAAGGAGATCATCTCTTAAAGCTACACACACCTGCTGCCGTCATGAGTAGCTCCTTTTCAGAGTGTATTTATGCTCGTTCTGAAGATTTCATTTTGAGGCACTTTGGACGTCATTTTGGACTTTGTTTGTTTTGGATAGCTGATTTTTCATAAATCGTCCGGCTAGCTCCCAACGGCTAGCTCCTAACGGCTAGCTCCCAACGGCTAACTCCTAACGGCTAGCTCCTAACGGCTAGCTCCCAACGGCTAGCTCCTAACGGCTAGCTCCTAACGGCTAGCTCCCAACGGCTAGCTCCTAACGGCTAGCTCCCAACGGCTAGCTCCCAACGGCTAGCTCCTAACGGCTAGCTCCCAACGGCTAGCTCCCAACGGCTAGCTCCTAACGGCTAGCTCCCAACGGCTAGCTCCCAACGGCTAGCTCCTAACGGCTAGCTCCCAACGGCTAGCTCCCAACGGCTAGCTCCCAACGGCTAGCTCCCAACGGCTAGCTCCCAACGGCTAGCTCCTAACGGCTAGCTCCCAACGGCTAGCTCCTAACGGCTAGCTCCCAACGGCTAGCTCCCAACGGCTAGCTCCTAACGGCTAGCTCCCAACGGCTAACTCCTAACGGCTAGCTCCCAACGGCTAACTCCTAACGGCTAGCTCCCAACGGCTAACTCCTAACGGCTAGCTCCCAACGGCTAACTCCTAACGGCTAGCTTCCAATGGCTAGCTGGTTATGGAGTGATTCTGTTGACATGTGCGACCAGCTGCTGGCTCTCGGAGCCTCATCCGTCGTGTCTGGAGGAGTTGGTTCAGTCCTGAGGGAGCTGAAGAGAAGGAGACGGTCTAGAGGAGGTGCTTCCTGTGT
>LR738541.1:40615507-40650507 GCA_902685375.1 Neostethus bicornis
CCCCCCTCCCCCTCCGTACTCCCCCCCTCCGTACTCACACACACACACCCCCCCCCTCTGTCGTCCCCCCCCCTCCGTACACCCCCCCTCCCCCTCCGTACTCCCCCCCCCTCCGTACTCACACACACACACACACACACCCTCTGTCCTCCCCCCTCCCCCTCCGTACTCCCCCCCCTCCGTACTCACACACACACACTCCCCCCCCCTCCGTCCTCCCCCCCCTCCGTCCTCCCTCCCCTCCGTACTCACACACACACCCCCCTCCCCCTCCGTACTCCCCCCTCCCCTCCGTCCCCCCCCCTCCGTCCTCCCCCCCCTCCCCCTCCCCTCCTCACTCCCCCCTCTGTACTCACACTCCCCCCCCCTCCTCACTCCCCCCTGCGTACTCACACTCCCCCTCCGTACACCTCCCCCCCTCCGTAGTCCCCCGCCCCGTACTCACACACACTCCCCCCCCCTCCGTCCCCCCCCTCCCCCTCCGTACTCCCCCCCCCTCCGTCCCCCCCCTCCGTATACCTCCCCCCCCTCCGTACTCCCCCCCTCGGTCCCCCCCCCCCTCCGTACTCTCCCCCCTCCGTCCTCCCCCCCTCCTCCTCCGTACACCTCCCCCCCCTCCGTACTCCCCCCCCTCCGTCCCTCCCACCTCCCCCTCCGTCCCCCCCCCCCCCGTCCCCCCCCCCCCCCCCCCCCTCCGTACTCACTTGCTCTTCCCTTTGTAAACCGTAGCATACGACCCTTCACCCAGTTTTTCCAGCTTCTCGTATGAATCAGTTTTTCCAAATTTAGGACTCGTCGGCTGAAAAAAAAAAAAGAAGACGTTTTAATGAGAAGGCGGAGCCACAGACCAGAGGATAGAGGACAGGAGGCGGGGCCACAGACCAGAGGATAGAGGACAGGAGGTGGGGCCACAGACCAGAGGATAGAGGACAGGAGGCGGGGCCACAGACCAGAGGATAGAGGACAGGAGGCGGGGCCACAGACCAGAGGATAGAGGACAGGAGGCGGGGCCACAGACCAGAGGATAGAGGACAGGAGGCGGGGTCATGGACCAGAGGACAGGAGGCGGGGCCACAGACCAGAGGATAGAGGACAGGAGGCGGAGCCACAGACCAGAGGATAGAGGACAGGAGGCGGGGCCACAGACCAGAGGATAGAGGACAGGAGGCGGGGCCACAGACCAGAGGATAGAGGACAGGAGGCGGGGCCACAGACCAGAGGATAGAGGACAGGAGGCGGAGCCACAGACCAGAGGATAGAGGACAGGAGGCGGAGCCACAGACCAGAGGATAGAGGACAGGAGGCGGAGCCACAGACCAGAGGATAGAGGACAGGAGGCGGAGCCACAGACCAGAGGATAGAGGACAGGAGGCGGGGCCACGGACCAGAGGATAGAGGACAGGAGGCGGGGCCACAGACTAGAGGATAGAGGACAGGAGGCGGGGCCACAGACCAGAGGATAGAGGACAGGAGGCGGAGCCACGGACCAGAGGGGGGTGCCTCCGGAGAGAGGTCAGGAGGCGGAGCCTCCTGGTTTACACCAGATCAACCAATCCAGGAATTATCTCATGGTTTGAAGGTGATAAACTGTCACGAAAGGGGCGGAGCTTGGTGATTCTGACCAATCCCAGCAGTCCTATTTATCAGTCATGTATTTATGAAGACGCTGGATGACTGGAGTGTTTCAGTCCAAAGCCTCTGATTGGACTAAGCTCGTTAAGATCGATGACATTATTTAATTGATTTAAATCGTCTTTTTTTACAGAGTTTCTTCCCAGTTTTTTTAATTTTCACAGTTGAAATAAGAACTTTGATCTGATTGGTTTGTGATTCAATATAAAGTGTTCATAGAACCAGAGGTGGTAGTAACACCTTTCAAATACTTGAGTAACTTTTTGAGTAAAATGTACTTTTATGAGTATTTTTAATGGTTTTTACTGAGTAAATTTATACGTAAATAAAGCTACTCTTACTCCGTTACATCGGGTAAAGGTTGACCCGTTATTTTTCTTGTTTTTACCAAGTACAATTAGTTTTTTTTTAAAGATCACTTCCTGCTTTGGATGAACGTAGACAACGTTCCTCCAATCAAATACAGTGAACACAGTCACATGACTCCATCTGACCTATCACAGGGCAGGACGACTGTCCTGAAACCAGAAGATCACCGGTTCAATCCCCCGCCTGGAGTTCATCACAAGGTGTCCCTGATCAAGACCCTGAACCCCTGATGTCTGATGGTGGTTTCCAGCTTCCACCATCAGGTGTGAAGGTGTGTGTGAATGTGAGCGACGATCTAAAGACGTAGAGTGTGTTCATCATACGGTCCATCTCTTCTACGGTCGTCATGACGACCACCACACCTCAATAATCCTAACACTTTAAGACCCAGACTTCTCGGGATCCTGCTCTTTCTCTTCTTAAGGACGCGCCGGGCGAGGTTTCCTCTTCCTTCAATAATTTTTTTTTTTTTGTGTTTCATTTTTATTGATTTGGAGTGTGAGCAGCGCCAGAGGGAATCGAACCAGGTCCCTCAGAAAGACAGCACCTCTGCCACTAGGCCAACGCCCCACGGGGCCAACAACAGTCAGTCAGTCAGTCTTCTTATCCGTCTGTCCCTTACAGAGATGCTGGGGTGCTGGAGCCCATCCCGGCTGATTTAAGGCGAAGGGCAGGGTACACCCCGAACAGGTCGCCAGTCTGTCGTGGGGCCACATACTTAATTCATCCCTCAGCGGGGAGATTTGCAGCCAGGACGGCGCCAACGGTGGGAGAAACGGGGGGTTAGGTGTCTTCAAGGACACCTAGGCATGAGCTCAGTGGGATTCGAACCGGATTCCTCCGGTCTACCACTGAGCCACCGCCTCCCCCCGTATAAACACTCCAGTTTAACGTCTGCAGATCGAAGGCGGTCGTTTTTAAGCAGGTTTTAATTAAGATTTTATTTGGTTTCAAATGAATTCCTGACGAATCATTTTCAGTCTTTTTTATTTTGTTATTTTTCGGAGCGTCCCGAGTTGTGATTGGTTGATTTTCTCAGTGATTAAATCACCATCTGCTCACATTCCAGTCCGATCTGCAGCGTCAGCATCTGGCGTTCCGACTGGAATCCTGTGGGACCGTCTCTAAACAAACCCACTTCCTCCTCGGGTCGAGGTCGGACGGGAAGTCAGATCCTCGGAGGGACGGAGAGACGGAGGAACGGAGGGACGGAGGGACGGAGGGACGGAGGAACGGAGGGACGGAGAGACGGAGGAACGGAGAGACGGAGGAACGGAGGAACGGAGGAACGGAGGGACGGAGAGACGGAGGGACGGAGGGACGGAGGGACGGAGGGACGGAGGGACGGAGGGACGGAGGAACGGAGGAACGGAGGGACGGAGAGACGGAGGAACGGAGGGACGGAGGGACGGAGAGACGGAGGGACGGAGAGACGGAGGGACGGAGGAACGGAGGGACGGAGGGACGGAGGAACGGAGAGACGGAGGAACGGAGGGACGGAGAGACGGAGGGACGGAGGGACGGAGAGACGGAGGAACGGAGGAACGGAGGAACGGAGAGACGGAGGAACGGAGGGACGGAGAGACGGAGGGACGGAGGGACGGAGAGACGGAGAGACGGAGGAACGGAGGGACGGAGGGACGGAGAGACGGAGAGACGGAGGAACGGAGGGACGGAGAGACGGAGGGACGGAGGGACGGAGGGACGGAGAGACGGAGGAACGGAGGGACGGAGAGACGGAGGGACGGAGGGACGGAGAGACGGAGGAACGGAGGAACGGAGGGACGGAGAGACGGAGGGACGGAGGGACGGAGGGACGGAGAGACGGAGAGACGGAGGAACGGAGAGACGGAGGGACGGAGGGACGGAGAGACGGAGGAACGGAGGAACGGAGAGACGGAGAGACGGAGGGACGGAGGGACGGAGAGACGGAGGGACGGAGGAACGGAGGAACGGAGGAACGGAGAGACGGAGGGACGGAGGGACGGAGGGACGGAGGGACGGAGGGACGGAGGAACGGAGGAACGGAGAGACGGAGAGACGGAGAGACGGAGGGACGGAGGGACGGAGGGACGGAGGGACGGAGGGACGGAGGGACGGAGGAACGGAGGGACGGAGGGACGGAGGAACGGAGAGACGGAGAGACGGAGAGACGGAGGAACGGAGGAACGGAGGGACGGAGGGACGGAGGAACGGAGAGACGGAGAGACGGAGGAACGGAGAGACGGAGGGACGGAGGGACGGAGAGACGGAGAGACGGAGGGACGGAGGGACGGAGAGACGGAGGAACGGAGGGACGGAGGGACGGAGAGACGGAGAGACGGAGAGACGGAGGGACGGAGGGACGGAGAGACGGAGGAACGGAGAGACGGAGAGACGGAGGGACGGAGGGACGGAGGGACGGAGGGACGGAGGAACGGAGGAACGGAGAGACGGAGAGACGGAGGAACGGAGGGACGGAGGGACGGAGAGACGGAGGAACGGAGAGACGGAGAGACGGAGGGACGGAGGAACGGAGAGACGGAGAGACGGAGGAACGGAGGGACGGAGGGACGGAGAGACGGAGAGACGGAGGAACGGAGGGACGGAGGGACGGAGGGACGGAGAGACGGAGAGACGGAGGGACGGAGGAACGGAGGGACGGAGGGACGGAGGGACGGAGAGACGGAGGAACGGAGGGACGGAGGGACGGAGGGACGGAGAGACGGAGGGACGGAGGGACGGAGGGACGGAGGGACGGAGGGACGGAGAGACGGAGGGACGGAGGAACGGAGGGACGGAGGGACGGAGAGACGGAGGGACGGAGGGACGGAGGGACGGAGAGACGGAGAGACGGAGGGACGGAGGGACGGAGGGACGGAGAGACGGAGAGGGACGGAGGGACGGAGGGACGGAGGGACGGAGGGACGGAGGAACGGAGGAACGGAGGGACGGAGGGACGGAGGGACGGAGGGACGGAGGGACGGAGGGACGGAGGGACGGAGGGACGGAGAGACGGAGAGACGGAGGGACGGAGGGACGGAGGGACGGAGAGACGGAGAGACGGAGGGACGGAGAGACGGAGAGACGGAGAGACGGAGAGACGGAGAGACGGAGAGACGGAGAGACGGAGGGACGGAGGGACGGAGAGACGGAGGGACGGAGGGACGGAGGGACGGAGGGACGGAGAGACGGAGGGACGGAGAGACGGAGGGACGGAGGGACGGAGGGACGGAGGGACGGAGAGACGGAGGGACGGAGGGACGGAGGAACGGAGGGACGGAGGGACGGAGGGACGGAGAGACGGAGGAACGGAGGGACGGAGAGACGGAGGGACGGAGGGACGGAGAGACGGAGAGACGGAGAGACGGAGAGACGGAGGAACGGAGGGACGGAGAGACGGAGGGACGGAGGAACGGAGGAACGGAGGGACGGAGAGACGGAGGAACGGAGGGACGGAGAGACGGAGGAACGGAGGGACGGAGAGACGGAGGAACGGAGGGACGGAGAGACGGAGGGACGGAGGGACGGAGAGACGGAGGGACGGAGAGACGGAGGGACGGAGGAACGGAGGGACGGAGGAACGGAGGGACGGAGGAACGGAGGAACGGAGGGACGGAGAGACGGAGGAACGGAGGGACGGAGAGACGGAGGAACGGAGGGACGGAGAGACGGAGGGACGGAGGGACGGAGGAACGGAGGGACGGAGAGACGGAGGAACGGAGGGACGGAGAGACGGAGGAACGGAGGGACGGAGAGACGGAGAGACGGAGGGACGGAGGAACGGAGGGACGGAGAGACGGAGAGACGGAGGGACGGAGGGACGGAGGGACGGAGGGACGGAGGGACGGAGAGACGGAGAGACGGAGGAACGGAGGGACGGAGAGACGGAGGGACGGAGGGACGGAGGGACGGAGAGACGGAGGAACGGAGGGACGGAGAGACGGAGGGACGGAGGGACGGAGGGACGGAGAGACGGAGGAACGGAGGGAC
Organism: Neostethus bicornis; assembly: GCA_902685375.1. Classification (NCBI taxonomy): domain Eukaryota; kingdom Metazoa; phylum Chordata; class Actinopteri; order Atheriniformes; family Phallostethidae; genus Neostethus; species Neostethus bicornis. The sequence continues at coordinate 40,621,481 of LR738541.1, forward strand.
GGAGAGACGGAGGGACGGAGGGACGGAGGGACGGAGGGACGGAGGGACGGAGAGACGGAGGGACGGAGAGACGGAGGAACGGAGGAACGGAGGGACGGAGAGACGGAGGGACGGAGGAACGGAGAGACGGAGGGACGGAGAGACGGAGGAACGGAGGGACGGAGAGACGGAGGGACGGAGGGACGGAGAGACGGAGGGACGGAGGGACGGAGGGACGGAGAGACGGAGAGACGGAGGAACGGAGGGACGGAGAGACGGAGGGACGGAGAGACGGAGAGACGGAGGGACGGAGGAACGGAGGGACGGAGGAACGGAGGGACGGAGAGACGGAGGGACGGAGAGACGGAGGGACGGAGGGACGGAGGGACGGAGAGACGGAGAGACGGAGGAACGGAGGGACGGAGAGACGGAGAGACGGAGAGACGGAGGGACGGAGAGACGGAGAGACGGAGGAACGGAGGGACGGAGAGACGGAGGGACGGAGAGACGGAGAGACGGAGGGACGGAGGAGACGGAGGGACGGAGGGACGGAGGACGGAGGGACGGAGAGACGGAGGGACGGAGAGACGGAGGGACGGAGGGACGGAGGGACGGAGAGACGGAGAGACGGAGGAACGGAGGGACGGAGGGACGGAGGAACGGAGGAACGGAGGAACGGAGGGACGGAGAGACGGAGAGACGGAGGGACGGAGGGACGGAGGGACGGAGAGACGGAGAGACGGAGGGACGGAGGGACGGAGAGACGGAGGGACGGAGGGACGGAGAGACGGAGGAACGGAGGAACGGAGGGACGGAGAGACGGAGGGACGGAGGGACGGAGAGACGGAGGGACGGAGGGACGGAGGGACGGAGAGACGGAGGGACGGAGAGACGGAGGGACGGAGGAACGGAGGGACGGAGAGACGGAGGGACGGAGGAACGGAGGGACGGAGAGACGGAGGGACGGAGAGACGGAGGAACGGAGGAACGGAGGGACGGAGAGACGGAGGAACGGAGGGACGGAGAGACGGAGGGACGGAGAGACGGAGGGACGGAGGGACGCTGGTCATCTGTAGATGATTGGTAGCTTCCTCTCTTCTCCTCTGTTTCCCGGTGGATCAGAAGTAGGGATGGGTATCTAGAACCGGCTTCTTTCGGAACCGGTTCCGCGGCCGTCGTTTTACCCGGACCGATAAGCACTACTCCAAACGGATCTGCTATCGGTTCCGGTTCCGCCCCCTCACTCGCGAAGGGGCGGTGCACACGTGTGCTGCTGCTACATACGTGTATGACGAGTGTGTTGAAGCAGCTCCGACTCCGATGCGTCAGAATAAACTACGACACAAGCACACCTGCTCCATGTCATGTCCACGTCTCGTTTGTGAAGTTTCAAAATAAAACTTCCTGTTTTATTTTGAAACACTAACTCTCCTCTCGTTTCAGGCCATGTTACTTCCTGTCCTGGTGTGATCGTCTAACCCTCCCTGATCGTTTCCTCCTGTGTTTCCTCTTCTTATAAAGGTCTGCGCCTTCCCTGCATCTTGTGCCAGATTGTTTTGAATGTTGATCTAGAATCTTATGTTAAAAATAAAAGTTATTTACGTTTTGGGTCGTCCCTCACTCCAAGCCTGACATTCATGTTTTTATTATTTCAGTTCAGATTTATTTTGAAGGATCCTATTTTATTTTGAAGGATCCTATCCTTCCCCAGCGGGTCAGAGTTTCCCGGCGGGTCGGGGTTTCCTGGCAGGTCAGAAGCGTCCCTCACAGACGCAGCAGTAAAACTAGGTCTGTCTTTGAATTTTTTTTTTTTTTGTCAGGGTTTTTATTTTCTTAAAGACAGCTTGGGACCAGTGGGAATCGAACCAGGTTCTCGATATCTCTACCACTAGACCAACGCCACCTGCTTAGTGGCATTAAAAGCATGTTGAACGTTGAACGTGCTCTCGTCCGTCTGAATGAGATAATCCATCAGAACGGGGTGGGTGATCCGTACCGTCAGATCTTCAGGTGAACAGACTCGTTAATTCTTTCACTGCAGACTAATTAAATCCACCTGAAGGTGAAAAATCAGAGTTTTTTTGTTTTTTTTTTTTAACTCAGATGGTTCACATTCGTATTTTATTGGATGGAGAAACACGTCTTCTCCTGTTTCACCAAAGAATCTCTTTCTGGTTGCTTTCCGATGGGGTTCAAAATGGCCACCATCCTTTTCTGTCTCTGGTTAGAAGACGAGCCGCTCTCTACCAACCTGTCAGGATAGACGGGGACGAGGTGGAGAGGATCTACCTTCCTACCCTCACCATGGTAACCAGGATCTACGTTCCTACCCTCACCATGGTAACCAGGATCTACCTTCCTACCCTCACCATGGTAACCAGGATCTACGTTCCTACCCTCACCATGGTAACCAGGATCTACATTCCTACCCTCACCATGGTAACCAGGATCTACGTTCCTACCCTCACCATGGTAACCAGGATCTACGTTCCTACCCTCACCATGGTAACCAGGATCTATGTTCCTACCCTCACCGTGGTAACCAGGATCTACGTTCCTACCCTCACCATGGTAACCAGGATCTACGTTCCTACCCTCACCATGGTAACCAGGATCTACGTTCCTACCCTCACCATGGTAACCAGGATCTACGTTCCTACCCTCATCATGGTAACCAGGATCTACGTTCCTACCCTCACCATGGTAACCAGGATATACATTCCTACCCTCACCATGGTAACCAGGATCTACGTTCCTACCCTCACCATGGTAACCAGGATCTACGTTCCTACCCTCACCATGGTAACCAGGATCTACGTTCCTACCCTCACCATGGTAACCAGGATCTACGTTCCTACCCTCACCATGGTAACCAGGATCTATGTTCCTACCCTCACCGTGGTAACCAGGATCTACGTTCCTACCCTCACCATGGTAACCAGGATCTACATTCCTACCCTCACCATGGTAACCAGGATCTACGTTCCTACCCTCACCATGGTAACCAGGATCTACGTTCCTACCCTCACCATGGTAACCAGGATCTACGTTCCTACCCTCACTATGGTAACCAGGATCTACATTCCTACGCTCACCATGGTAACCAGGATCTACGTTCTTACCCTCACCATGGTAACCAGGATCTACATTCCTATCCTCACCATGGTAACCAGGATCTACGTTCCTACCCTCACCATGGTAACCAGGATCTACGTTCCTACCCTCACCATGGTAACCAGGATCTACGTTCCTACCCTCACCATGGTAACCAGGATATACGTTCCTACCCTCACCATGGTAACCAGGATCTACGTTCCTACCCTCACCATGGTAACCAGGATCTACATTCCTACCCTCACCATGGTAACCAGGATCTATGTTCCTACCCTCACCATGGTAACCAGGATCTACGTTCCTACCCTCACCATGGTAACCAGGATCTACGTTCCTACCCTCACCATGGTAACCAGGATCTACGTTCCTACCCTCACCATGGTAACCAGGATCTACATTCCTACCCTCACCATGGTAACCAGGATCTGCGTTCCTACCCTCACCATGGTAACCAGGATCTATGTTCCTACCCTCACCATGGTAACCAGGATCTACGTTCCTACCCTCACCATGGTAACCAGGATCTACATTCCTACCCTCACCATGGTAACCAGGATCTGTGTTCCTACCCTCACCATGGTAACCAGGATCTACGTTCCTACCCTCACCATGGTAACCAGGATCTACATTCCTACCCTCACCATGGTAACCAGGATCTACATTCCTACGCTCACCATGGTAACCAGGATCTACGTTCCTACCCTCACCATGGTAACCAGGATCTATGTTCCTACCATCACCATGGTAACCAGGATCTACATTCCTACCCTCACCATGGTAACCAGGATCTACATTCCTACGCTCACCATGGTAACCAGGATCTACGTTCCTACCCTCACCATGGTAACCAGGATCTACGTTCCTATCCTCGCCATGGTAACCAGGATCTACATTCCTACGCTCACCATGGTAACCAGGATCTACATTCCTACCCTCACCATGGTAACCAGGATCTTCATTCCTACCCTCACCATGGTAACCAGGATCTATGTTCCTACCATCACCATGGTAACCAGTATATAAACTGTAATAAAACCTCTGTTTTTCTTCCTGTGAGTAAATCTCCTCCAAACATCTCTTTTTCCTCCTCGAGATGGAGGCTCTAAATCCAGGAATGACCCGGTTTCTCACCGTGCTGATCGAGTGTGAACCCCTCGGAGGTTTTTTTGAGCGTCCTCTGATACGAGACGTTAAAGAGACGGAACAGACAGAAACATGTCAGCCAACCAGAAGAGACGTCTCCATGGCAACAGCAGAGTGACTGTCAGCCATAGTGACTGATGATGAGGAGCAGATGGTAAGAGCCGGATCCGTCATGTCCATCAGTTCTACACACACACACACACACACACACACACACACACACACACACACACACACACACACACACACACACACACATGTCCCTCCAGCTGCACGGAACCCAGAACATCTCATCTACTCACAGTCCAGATCCGAGCAGATCTGAGGCCTCGTTTATGAATCCTGTTTACACCCCAATCCGTGTGCGCGGCGGCTTCCATGTAAACGGAGCCATGGATGATGATTGGATGTGATTGGTTCTGATTGGATGTGATTGGTTTTGATTGGGTCTGATGGTTTCTGGTTGGCTCTGATTGGATCTGGTTGGCTCTGATGGTTTCTGGTTGGCTCTGATTGGATCTGGTTGGCTATGATTGGATCTGGTTGGATCTGATTGGATCTGATTGGATCTGGTTGGATCTGATTGGTTCTGGTTGGATCTGATGTTCTACATTCTGGGATCTTATTGGCTCTGATTGGGTTTTGATTGGGTTTTGATTGGTTCTGATTGGATCTGATTGGATTTGATGGGGTCTGATTGGATCTGATTGGATCTGATTGGTTCTGATTGGATCTGATTGGATCTGATTGGTTCTGATTGGATCTGATTGGGATATGATTGGATCTGATTGGTTCTGATTGGGTCTGATATGTTCTGATTGGATCTGATTGGTTCTGATTGGATCTGATTGGATCTGATTGGTTCTGATTGGATCTGATTGGGATATGATTGGATCTGATTGGTTCTGATTGGGTCTGATATGTTCTGATTGGATCTGATTGGTTCTGATTGGATCTGATTGGATCTGATTGGTTCTGATTGGATCTGATTGGGATATGATTGGATCTGATTGGTTCTGATTGGATGTGATTGGATCTCATTGGTTCTGATTGGATCTGATTGGTTCTGATTGGGTCTGATATGTTCTGATTGGATCTGATTGGTTCTGATTGAATCTGATTGGTTTTGATTGGTTCTGATTGGATCTGATTGGTTCTGATTGAATCTGATTGGTTTTGATTGGTTCTGATTGGCTCTGATGGTTTCTGGTTGGCTCTGATTGGATCTGATTTGTTCTGATTGGATCTGATTGCTTCTGATTGGTTCTGATGTTCTACATTCTGGGTTCTGATTGGATCTGATTGGATCATGTACTTCCTGTCCCACTAGAAGGAGACCTCAGGAGGTCGGGGTGACTTACAGAACTGGGGCTGGAGTGTCGGCGCAGCTTGGGGGACTCCTTCCCGCTGGACGAGCTCTTGGCGTTGATGCAGGCATTGTTTTCAGAGTGGACCCTCTTGACCTGGCTGGCGGGCTTCTCAAACGGGTCGAAGCCGCTCTGCGTGCGCTGTACCCTCACCTTCTTATCTTCAGGGATGGTGTCCAGGGGCTTGATGAGCGAGTCCGGACCCTGGCAGCCGCGTGTGGACATCTTTGTGACACATATCTGTAAAAAAAAAAGAAGAGGAGTTGATGAAGAGGAGTCCTGACCCAGATCAACGTGGGCACCTCCTGCTGGAGGGACGTCTAATTACCCCTACACCCCCACAGGAGGGAGGGACGTCTAGTTACCCCTACACCCCGCTGGAGGGACGTCTAATTACCCCTAAACCCCGCTGGAGGGACGTCTAGTTACCCCTACACCCCGCTGGAGTGACGTCTAATTACCCCTAAACCCCGCTGGAGGGACGTCTAGTTACCCCTACACCCCACTGGAGGGACGTCTAGTTACCCCTACACCCCCGCAGGAGGGAGGGACGTCTAGTTACCCCTACACCCCCGCTGGAGGGACGTCTAGTTACCCCTACACCCCGCAGGAGGGACGTCTAGTTACCCCTACACCCCCGCAGGAGGGAGGGACGTCTAATTACCCCTACACCCCCGCTGGAGGGACGTCTAGTTACCCCTACACCCCGCTGGAGGAAGGTCTAGTTACCCCTACACCCCCTGCTGGAGGGAGGGACGTCTAGTTACCCCTACACCCCCACAGGAGGGAGGGACGTCTAATTACCCCTACACCCCGCTGGAGGGACGTCTAGTTACCCCTACACCCCGCTGGAGGGAGCGACGTCTAGTTACCCCTACACCCCGCTGGAGGGACGTCTAGTTACCCCTACACCCCGCTGGAGGGACGTCTAGTTACCCCTACACCCCCGCTGGAGGGAGGAACGTCTAGTTACCCCTACACCCCCGCAGGAGGGAGGGACGTCTAGTTACCCCTACACCCCGCTGGAGGGACGTCTAGTTACCCCTACACCCCCGCTGGAGGGACGTCTAGTTACCCCTACACAAAATTTTGAAATAAATTTTACTTCCATAATAATCATCAAATGATACATTCAGTAATTAAAGGGAGGAGACGGTGGCTCAGTGGTTAGAGCGTTCCACAGAGAGCACGTCTAGGGTCCTTGGAGAAGACACCTAACCCCCGCTTCTCCCACCATTGGTGCCGTTGAAGGGCAGCCTGCTGCGGTGTAAGGACGGCAGCACACAAATTTCCCCGGTGAGGGATGAAAAGAGTATTTCATTTATTTATTATTATTTAGTTTAATTACACCAGATTCGTTAAGAACAAAGTGTGTGTACATTCACTGTTTACTCAAACTAACACGTTACGACAGAGCAGATCATAACTGAAAAAGAATGTGTGAGTTTCTTGTGAGTCAGTAGGTGGCGGTAATGCACCTGTACTAGTGCTTTACCCCATTAAACCAAAAGAAGAAGAAGAACGCCATCTTTAATCAACCAGGAAGTAGTAGTACCCTCACCATGGTAACCAGGATCTACGTTCCTACCCTCACCATGGTAACCAGGATCTACCTTCCTACCCTCACCATGGTAACCAGGATCTACGTTCCTACCCTCACCATGGTAACCAGGATCTACGTTCCTACCCTCACCATGGTAACCAGGATCTATGTTCCTACCCTCACCATGGTAACCAGGATCTACGTTCCTACCCTCACCATGGTAACCAGGATCTACGTTCCTACCTTCACCATGGTAACCAGGATCTACGTTCCTACCCTCACCATGGTAACCAGGATCTATGTTCCTACCCTCACCATGGTAACCAGGATCTATGTTCCTACCCTCACCATGGTAACCAGGATCTACGTTCCTACCCTCACCATGGTAACCAGGATCTACATTGCTACCCTCACCATGGTAACCAGGATCTACGTTCCTACCCTCACCATGGTAACCAGGATCTACGTTCCTACCCTCACCATGGTAACCAGGATCTACGTTCTTACCCTCACCATGGTAACCAGGATCTACGTTCCTACCCTCACCATGGTAACCAGGATCTACGTTCCTACCCTCACCATGGTAACCAGGATCTACGTTCTTACCCTCACCATGGTAACCAGGATCTACATTGCTACCCTCACCATGGTAACCAGGATCTACGTTCCTACCCTCACCATGGTAACCAGGATCTACGTTCCTACCCTCACCATGGTAACCAGGATCTACGTTCTTACCCTCACCATGGTAACCAGGATCTACGTTCCTACCCTCACCATGGTAACCAGGATCTACGTTCCTACCCTCACCAAGGTAACCAGGATCTACGTTCCTACCCTCACCATGGTAACCAGGATCTACGTTCCTACCCTCACCATGGTAACCAGGATCTACGTTCCTACCCTCACCATGGTAACCAGGATCTATGTTCTTACCCTCACCATGGTAACCAGGATCTACATTCCTACCCTCACCATGGTAACCAGGATCTACGTTCCTACCCTCACCATGGTAACCAGGATCTACGTTCCTACCCTCACCATGGTAACCAGGATCTATGTTCTTACCCTCACCATGGTAACCAGGATCTACGTTCCTACCCTCACCATGGTAACCAGGATCTACGTTCTTACCCTCACCATGGTAACCAGGATCTACGTTCCTACCCTCACCATGGTAACCAGGATCTACGTTCCTACCCTCACCATGGTAACCAGGATCTACGTTCTTACCCTCACCATGGTAACCAGGATCTACGTTCCTACCCTCACCATGGTAACCAGGATCTACGTTCCTACCCTCACCATGGTAACCAGGATCTACGTTCTTACCCTCACCATGGTAACCAGGATCTACGTTCCTACCCTCACCATGGTAACCAGGATCGACGTTCCTACCCTCACCATGGTAACCAGGATCCACGTTTCTACCTTCACCATGGTAACCAGGATCTACGTTCCTACCCTCACCATGGTAACCAGGATCCACGTTTCTACCTTCACCATGGTAACCAGGATATAAAATGTAATAAAACCTCTGTTTTTCATCCTGTGAGTAAATCTCTCCTCCAAAAGGGTCCTTTTCCTCCTCGAGACGGAGGCTCTAAATCCAGGGATGACCTGGTTTCTTATGTGCTGATCAAGTGTGGCTAAAGAAAATTCAATGTGGCTAGTAAACATTAAACTGGAGTAGCTACAGTGGCTAATGGTTTATCAACGCTAGAGTGAGACCTGAACAGGAACCAGTATCACCCACGGAGCTGGAGAGGAAGTCTCTCCTAAAAACACACACACACACACTCCTCCTCCATACAGCGGCACACAGACACGCTGCATCGTGTATTATTAATGACGGAGCACGGCGGCGGCTTCAACAAAGACCAGAGTAAGTGATCTATGAAAAACTTTCACTGATTCATCAGAGAAGGAGCAGGTGGAACGGGGGGGGGCAAGGGTTAGGAGCGGGGTTCCACAGGCTGGATTAGAACCAGATTAAAACCAGAATAAAACCAGATTAAAACCAGAACCAGAGGGTTTAAAGGTGGTGAGAGCCAGACTGGTCCGGGACCAGACAGTCCAGAACTAAACCGCTCAAACCTGGACGAAAAACAGGGATCATTTAAAAAATAAAAGAACGATTTTCAGCTTAAATTTGAACTGAAACAATTTTTTAACAAAATAAAAGTCTGATTTAAAAACATTTCTTTTAATAAAATAAAAGTTAAAAAACAAAGAAACTCGATTCATTGTTTAAAAAAAAAAAGTTTTAATATATTTTTGGCTCCGCCCACTGAATGGGTGGTACATGACCCGACCCCAATGACCCCTCCTGCAGGTGGTGAGCCCACGAGGAGGGCCGGGGACCTGTTAGGATGGGGTGAGCCCACCCCATGATTCCACCAGGAGGAGACCCAGAGGCAGACCCTGGACCTGCTGGAGAGACTATGTTGAGGATCAGAATGTAGATCCTGGTTACCATGGTGAGGGTAGGAACATAGATCCTGGTTACCATGGTGAGGGTATGAACGTAGATCCTGGTTACCATGGTGAGGGTATGAACGTAGATCCTGGTTACCATGGTGAAGGTAGGAACGTAGATCCTGGTTACCATGGTGAGGGTAGGAACGTACATCCTGGTTACCATGGTGAGGGTAGGAACGTAGATCCTGGTTACCATGGTGAGGGTAGGAACGTAGATCCTGGTTACCATGGTGAGGGTAGGAACGTAGATCCTGGTTACCATGGTGAGGGTAGGAAGGTAGATCCTGGTTACCATGGTGAGAGTAGGAACGTAGATCCTGGTTACCATGGTGAGGGTAGGAACGTACATCCTGGTTACCATGGTGAGGGTAGGAAGGTAGATCCTGGTTACCATGGTGAGGGTAGGAACGTAGATCCTGGTTACCATGGTGAGGGTAGGAACGTACATCCTGGTTACCATGGTGAGGGTAGGAACGTAGATCCTGGTTACCATGGTGAGGGTAGGAACGTAGATCCTGGTTACCATGGTGAGGGTAGGAACGTAGATCCTGGTTACCATGGTGAGGGTAGGAACGTAGATCCTGGTTACCATGGTGAGGGTAGGAACATAGATCCTGGTTACCATGGTGAGGGTAGGAACGTAGATCCTGGTTACCATGGTGAGGGTAGGAACGTAGATCCTGGTTACCATGGTGAGGGTAGGAACGTAGATCCTGGTTACCATGGTGAGGGTAGGAACATAGATCCTGGTTACCATGGTGAGGGTAGGAACGTAGATCCTGGTTACCATGGTGAGGGTAGGAACGTAGATCCTGGTTACCATGGTGAGGATAGGCTGATAAAAACCATCATGATGGAGTCCGACCAGCTACAGGATTACAGAACTGAAACCAGCAGAGCGACGGGTCAACAGCTGGTTACAGAAAACCCAGACGCAGCAGCAGAAACAAACTCCCGTTTAAGAAGAGAAGTGTGTGACAGACGAGCAGGGCTTACGTTCACAGCCGTGTGGAGAATCACCGAAGCAGACATCAGCCGTCAGAATGTTCCTGAAAAACTCTCTCCATCTTCCCCGAGGACGGCTAACACTCACTTTAAAAATTAACCAGTGACCCAGATCGAGTCCGGCAGATTTAGTTACAGCCGGTTAGAGACACGACTCCAATTAACTACCGGACAGAGCTGGCTGTAGTGAGAGGAGTAAAGAGGAGGAGGAAAAGCTGGAGAGGTGGAGGAATGAAGATTAGTCAGAGTAAAACAGAGTACATGTGTGTGAATGAGAGGGATCCAAATGGAAAAGTGAGGTTACAGGGAGAAGAGAGAAAGAAGGTGGAAGATTTTAAGTATCTAGGATCAACAGTCCAGAGCAATGGAGAGTGTGGAAAAGAGGTGAAGAAGCGTGTGCAGGCAGGCTGGAACGGGTGGAGGAAAGTATCAGGTGTGATGTGTGACAGAAGAGTTTCAGGTAAAATGAAAGAGAAAGTGTAGAAAACCGTGGTGAGAGCGGCCATGCTGATTGGTCTAGAGACAGTGTGGTGAGAGCGGCCATGCTGATTGGTCTAGAGACAGTGTGATGAGAGCGGCCATGCTGATTGGTCTAGAGACAGTGTGGTGAGAGCGGCCATGCTGATTGGTCTAGAGACAGTGTGGTGAGAGCGGCCATGCTGATTGGTCTAGAGACAGTGTGGTGAGAGCGGCCATGCTGATTGGTCTAGAGACAGTGTGGTGAGAGCGGCCATGCTGATTGATCTAGAGACAGTGTGGTGAGAGCGGCCATGCTGATTGGTCTAGAGACAGTGTGGTGAGAGCGGCCATGCTGATTGGTCTAGAGACAGTGTGATGAGAGCGGCCATGCTGATTGGTCTAGAGACAGTGTGGTGAGAGCGGCCATGCTGATTGGTCTAGAGACAGTGTGGTGAGAGCGGCCATGCTGATTGGTCTAGAGACAGTGTGGTGAGAGCGGCCATGCTGATTGGTCTAGAGACAGTGTGGTGAGAGCGGCCATGCTGATTGGTCTAGAGACAGTGTGGTGAGAGCGGCCATGCTGATTGGTCTAGAGACAGTGGCACTGAGGAAAAGACAGGAAACAGAGATGTTTGTAGCAGAGATGAAGATGCTGAGGATCTCTCTGGGAGTGACCAGGATGGACAGGATCAGAGGAACAGGATCAGATACTCCCACCAGCATTCCTCCTACCTCTCTTATCGGGGAGGCTTTCACACTCGTCTCTCAAACCAGCGACGGAGAAAACCTGGACCTGTCTGTCCTAAAAAGAATGTTTCTTTAAGACGGAGGTGGACGGCTGACTTTGATCCAGTTTCTCTCTAATGTGATGAAGTTTCTCTTTATGGTCGTTTCCCACCTTTAACGTCTGCTTCTGAATCAGGCTAGCATCGTGTTAGCATGTGTGTTAGCTTCACACAGTCATCCTTAGAAGGATTAGAACCAACAGCTCCTGTACAGTGTGAGATGATGGTTCCTCGGTGGATGAGTCAGGCCTGATGAGCAGGATGTTAACGCCCAGCTACGCTACGCCAGTGGCGGGCCGTCAGAGTCAGCAAGGCCTTCTCTGCTGGCTAAACTTAACCAAACATTATTATCATAATTATAATAAAAGTCAATTTCATTTTAAATGTATTTGTCCTAAATAAATATATAATTATTCTCCATATTCTGTTTTCTTCATGTTATATTTTATCCATTTGGTTATACAGCTTTCAGTGTTCTAACGTTAGGTTAAAGTTTTTATCCAATCAGAATCCACCTAGCTGGTGTCGCCAGGCTGTTTGAAATCTGCCCGAGGCCTTCAGAATCAGCGGTGCTGGCGCTGTGTACTGCTAGTGAACGGGCATGTGTAGTTACGATAGCCAATCAGATCATGAGTTGGTGACGTTTAGGCCTTCGTGAAGGCCCGCGTTGAACGTGACATGTACACGTCTTATGATTGGATACTCACTTGACGTAAGCGGAAGCAACCCTTTGCATGTCAACAAACATGGTATTTGAGAGGTTTTTATTCAAGCATGTCACCGAAGGCCTAGGTGTGAAATGCACGGACCGTCACTGCGCTACGCTAACAGCCTCATTACACAGCAGTGTGTACCCGCCTCAGGGATCAGCTCATCTAGTCAGGGCTGGTACCAGCGAACTACAAGTTGGCATGTTCTCCGTGTGTGTGTGTGGTTTGTGTGTGTGTGGATGGTTGTGTGTATGAGTGCCCATGGTGGGCATGGTGGCCCACACAGGGTCTAAATAAGGAGCTAAAGCAGGGTCTCAGCCTCTGGTCCTGGACGTAAACACACAGTAAATCATTCCTGAAGGAACGTGGAAACATTTACAAGACGTTTGTTTACAGAACGCAGCGTTAGCGGCGACAGCCTGTACCCACGGTGACATTCAGACGGACTGAAGGAGGCACCGGTAAACACAGCTTCTGATTGGCATGGCATCGCTGACGCTCATTAGCATGCAGGACAGACTGAGCTGGCGCCATGCCCGGAAGTTCTGGCTCAATCAAGAGAACAGAAAGATCGTTACGGAGGAGGACGGAGGCGCATGGAGGAGGGTCGACCGGTACAAAAAGGACTACAACTCCCAACAGGAAGGACTACATCTCCCAAAAAGGAAGGACTACATCTCCCAACAGGAAGAACTACATCTCCCAACAGGAAGGACTACATCTCCCAACAGGAAGGACTACATCTCCCAAAAAGGAAGGACTAGATCTCTAAACATGAAGAACTACATCTCCCAACAGGAAGGACTACATCTCCCAACAGGAAGAACTACATCTCCCAACAGGAAGGACTACATCTCCCAACAGGAAGGACTACATCTCCCAACAGGAAGGACTACATCTCCCAACAGGAAGGACTACATCTCCCAACAGGAAGGACTACATCTCCCAACAGGAAGAACTACATCTCCCAACAGAAAGAACTACATCTCCCAACAGGAAGGACTACATCTCCAACAGGAAGAACTACATCTCCCAACAGGAAGAACTACATCTCCCAACAGGAAGGACTACATCTCCAACAGGAAGAACTACATCTCCCAACAGGAAGAACTACATCTCCCAACAGGAAGAACTACATCTCCCAACAGGAAGAACTACATCTCCCAACAGGAAGAACTACATCTCCCAATAGGAAGAACTACATCTCCCAACAGGAAGGACTACATCTCCCAACAGGAAGAACTACATCTCCCAACAGGAAGGACTACAACTCCCATCAGGAAGGACTACATCTCCCAACAGGAAGAACTACATCTCCCAACAGGAAGGACTACATCTCCCAACAGGAAGGACTACATCTCCCAACAGGAAGGACTACATCTCCCAACAGGAAGGACTACATCTCCCAACAGGAAGAACTACATCTCCAACAGGAAGGACTACATCTCCCAACAGGAAGAACTACATCTCCCAACAGGAAGGACTACATCTCCCAACAGGAAGGACTACATCTCCCAACAGGAAGGACTACATCTCCACATGAAGAACTACATCTCCCAGCACAGGGACAGGATGTGTGTGTTGTCTCCTGGCTCTCTGTCTTCAGACAGATGGAGAATGAAAGAACACTCACTGTTGGCTTGTCCGTGTTTAACTGAGGACAGCGTGTGCGTGTGTGTGTGTGTGTGTGTGTGTGTGTGTCTAAGTGCTTCCTGTCTTAATGAGTCGGCTGTAAATGGCTAATTAGCAGAGATCTGCATGTCATTAGAGCCGCTTTGTCATGCTGCGTCCATGCGGTGCAGCTTCACAGGTCACCGCAGCTGCTCCTCAGGTGGTCCATGCATTCATGGAGAAGGTGGGAGGGGTTTCATATGATCATTCTGACCCTCGTCACCTCCTCCAATCAGGCGAAGAGTAGGAGAACCAAACCTCTGCTGCTCTCTCAACATTATTAAAGCTTTAACCAATCAGATTGTGTTCTGGTCTCACAGGATCCAACCAATATTATTCCAGTGTTTGCTCCCAACGGCTAGCTCCCATTGGCTACCTCCCAACGGGTAGCTCCCATTGGCTACCTCCCAACGGCTAGCTCCCATTGGCTACCTCCCAACGGCTAGCTCCCATCGGCTACCTACCAACGGCTAGCTCCCATCGGCTACCTACCAACGGCTAGCTCCCATCGGCTACCTCCCAACGGCTAGCTCCCATTGGCTACTTACCAACGGCTAGCTACCAACGGCTAGCTCCCAACGGGTAGCTCCCATTGGCTACTTACCAACGGCTAGCTCCCATTGGCTACCTCCCAACGGCTAGCTCCCATCGGCTACCTCCCAACGGCTAGCTCCCATCGGCTACCTACCAACGGCTAGCTCCCATCGGCTACCTACCAACGGGTAGCTCCCATTGGCTACCTACCAACGGCTAGCTCCCATCGGCTACCTACCAACGGCTAGCTCCCATTGGCTACTTACCAACGGCTAGCTACCAACGGCTACCTCCCAACGGCTAGCTCCCATCGGCTACCTCCCAACGGCTAGCTCCCATCGGCTACCTACCAACGGGTAGCTCCCATTGGCTACCTCCCAACGGCTAGCTCCCATTGGCTACTTACCAACGGGTAGCTCCCATTGGCTACTTACCAACGGGTAGCTCCCATTGGCTACTTACCAACGGGTAGCTCCCATTGGCTACTTACCAACGGCTAGCTCCCATTGGCTACCTACCAACGGCTAGCTCCCATCGGCTACTTACCAACGGGTAGCTCCCATTGGCTACCTACCAACGGCTAGCTCCCATTGGCTACCTCCCAACGGCTAGCTCCCATCGGCTACTTACCAACGGGTAGCTCCCATTGGCTACTTACCAACGGCTAGCTCCCATTGGCTACCTCCCAACGGCTAGCTCCCATCGGCTACCTACCAACGGGTAGCTCCCATTGGCTACCTCCCAACGGCTAGCTCCCATTGGCTACCTACCAACGGGTAGCTCCCATTGGCTACCTACCAACGGGTAGCTACCATTGGCTACCTCCCAACGGCTAGCTCCCATCGGCTACCTACCAACGGGTAGCTCCCATTGGCTACCTCCCAACGGCTAGCTCCCAAGATGTAGTCCTTCCTGTTGGGAGTTGTAGTCCTTCCTGTTGGGAGTTGTAGTCCTTCCTGTTGGGAGTTGTAGTCCTTTCTCTTGGAGCCGGATCATGGACGGTCTGTAGGACTGTGATCCTGGATGAAGGGTCTACAGTCATCCGGGTCATGGTCACCCACCTTCCAGGCCCCCTCCTCACTCACGGGAGTGAGGCGGGCACTCTGAGACCCCCACACAGAGTGAGGCTCTGGCTTCTGTTACGTCTCTGTGTGGACGTGTGTGTTTGGGGCTGCATCGGTTCTGAGGAGCTGACGTCGTCACACAGGATGCTGAGTTAGTTTTACACACACACACACACACACACACACACACACACACAGCCTCGCTGACACTCTTACTCAGCTGGAGCATCACCACCTCCACCCGCCCCTCTCATCACCCCTCTCCCTGTCTCTCATCACCCAAGCGTTTACACAAACTGAGCGTGCTCACAAATCAGACGCCTGCAGGAGCTGACACACACACACACACGCTGACACACACACACACACAGACACTGACACACACACACTGGCGATGACGAGGCGTGCAGAGGAATTTTCTTACCTTCCAGGATGAAGCGTCTCACCTGGAATCCTCTCAAACGCCCCTCTATCTGTCCCTGTGTGTGTGTGTGTGTGTGTGTCTCTCTGCGTTCCCTCTTCCGCAGCCTCAGATCGTACTACAGCCAAGGAGGGGGGATCCTCTGAGATGCTGGTAGCGTGTTTCATCAGAGGATGGAGATGCTGGAGGCGGGAGGAGGGCGGGTGGAGGTGGGGTGGGGAGGGCAGGTGTGGTACGTGGATGTGATGCAGCAGAGATCGGACGCTCAGGGTTTCTGTGAACCTTAAAGGACCCCGTGCTGATCTGAGATGGTACGGCCCAGAAGTGTGAGGAAGTGTGTGAGCGCACGGCTCTGACTGCAGAGAACCCGAGCACACACGACCGGGAACGGAACCGGGAACGGAACCGGGAACTAGAACCCAGACCAGGAGCTAGAACCCAGACCAGGAGCTAGAATCCAGACCAGGAGCTAGAACCCAGACCAGGAGCTAGAACCCAGACCAGGAGCTAGAATCCAGACCAGGAGCTAGAATCTAGACCAGAAGCTAGAACCCAGACCAGGAGCTAGAATCCAGACCAGGAGCTAGAACCCAGACCAGGAGCTAGAACCCAGACCAGGAGCTAGAATCCAGACCAGGAGCTAGAATCCAGACCAGGAGCTAGAACCCAGACCAGGAGCTAGAATCCAGACCAGGAGCTAGAATCCAGACCAGGAGCTAGAACCCAGACCAGGAGCTAGAACCCAGACCAGGAGCTAGAACCCAGACCAGGAGCTAGAACCCAGACCAGGAGCTAGAATCCAGACCAGGAGCTAGAATCCAGACCAGGAGCTAGAATCCAGACCAGGAGCTAGAACCCAGACCAGGAGCTAGAATCCAGACCAGGAGCTAGAATCAAGACCAGGAGCTAGAACCCAGACCAGGAGCTAGAACCCAGACCAGGAGCTAGAATCCAGACCAGGAGCTAGAACCCAGACCAGGAGCTAGAATCCAGACCAGGAGCTAGAATCCAGACCAGGAGCTAGAACCCAGACCAGGACCTGATCCAGGGTTACCCTGGTCCAGACAGGATGTAACCATCTGGATGCTGTGTCTCAGTCGGACCCGCTGACCTGGGACCGGCTGGGCGGGTGGGCGTTGCCATGGTAACCGTGGAGGATTAGAGCGGTGTGTGTGTGTGTGTGTGAGGCGGTGTGTGTGTGTGTGAGGCGGTGTGTGTGTGTGAGGCGGTGTGTGTGTGTGTGTGTGAGGCGGTGTGTGTGTGTGTGAGGCGGTGTGTGTGTGTGTGAGGCGGTGTGTGTGTGTGAGGCGGTGTGTGTGTGTGTGTGAGGCGGTGTGTGTGTGTGTGTGAGGCGGTGTGTGTGTGTGTGAGGCGGTGTGTGTGTGTGTGAGGCGGTGTGTGTGTGAGGCTGACACCTGCTGTCGGACCAGAACGGACTTTATTATTTAATGAGAGGAATTTATTTTTTATTAAAAATAGAGTCACACATACACACATACACACACACACACACACACACACACACACACACACTACACACACACACACACACACACACAGAGTCACACATACACACACACACACACACACACACACACACACACTACACACACACACACACACACACACACTACACACACACACACACACACACACACACACACACACACACACACACACTACACACACACACACACAGTCTTACAGCTAGAAGGTCAGGGGTTTGAGTCCCTGAGTGGAGATGAGACTTAAAGCACTGGTCTTTCTGTGTGGAGTTTGCATGTTCTCCCTGTGATTGGCTGCTAGGAATTAGTGTGTGTGTGTGTGTGTGTGTGTATCCTCCCCTTGTCTGACATTAGCCAGGATAGGCTCCAGCACCCCGGGTGACCCCATTAGGAACAAACGATTCAGACGACGAAACGAAACCAACATCTGACTGGAGAAACGTCTGGTGTGTTTACGTCTATGGTCGCTCTGGTTAGAGACACAGGAGAGGGGGAGGGGCATGAGGTATACCCCCAGGTTCTTCAACCTCTGGTCTCAGATCACCTGCTGCAGCCATGACGGTGTCCCTCCAGGTCCGGTCCCTCACCGTTATAGTTCCCCTTCAATGGGAGCAGAGGCCATCCTGTCTGCACATGCCCAGTAACACCCTGTTTTAACCTGGCATGGCTTCTGGGTCCTACGTCTCCACCCTCACCCCCTCATGCCAACCACCGGACATGACAGGACCTTATCTTTCCTCATGCCCAGTCCGACTCTGACGGGTGTGTGTCCTCTCTGCTTCAGGATTACATCCTGGCACCGTCACAAACGGCCGTGACCGACAGCGGGCTGGTTGCCGCGGTAACCGGCAGACGTGCTGCAGGAAGGTGTGAAATTTTCAATCAGGTTGTTTAGATTAGATCTGAGGAGGAGGAGGGGGCACGTCTGACGGGCGGGGGAGAATTTTATACACGGACTCTATTAGATGTGGAACGACGGGAGACGGGACGGATGGAGGGAGCAACGGAGGGAGGGAGGAACGGAGGGAGGGACGGACGGACGGAGGGATGGATGGACAGAGGGAGGGAGGGAGGGACGTTGGGACGGACAGATGGGAGGAGGGAGGGAGGGACGGGATCTGACCGCCAGGGTCCCCACCATTGGCTGCCACCCATCTCCTCCTTCACCCGTCACCTATGGCCCCTCCTGTAGGTGGTGAGTCCGCTGGAAGGGCGGCCATGTCCCCTGTTCGGGCTGAGCCCGGCCACCAGGCGCCAGTGTTGTTTTCGTCAACGATGACGAAAACAAAATGATTTCGTCGACGAAGCATTTTTTTATGACGATGACGTAACGATAACAAAATAAACGTCAGACTTTAACGTTTCTGTCTGTGAAAAGAAAAAAAACACAGCGGCTGCATCTGTCTCTCACGGCGGCACGCCCCCCCCCCCCCCCCACACACACACACGATGCTGCACGTTCACACCGTCTACACACACACCTGCAGCCATGAGGAGGTCACACACCATGGTGAAAACTAGACAAAAACTCTTTTAGGTTTTCGTGACGAAAACGTGACAAAAACTTAAATTAAAATTCGTCCAAAGACGAAGATTAAAACGAAAACTTAGATGGCTGAAAAAACAACAACGCCAGGCACTCGCTCTCATGCCCCACCCTTGGCCTGGCTCCAAGGGGACGTCCCGGTGACCCACGTCCAGGCAACTTGGCCATGTTTGATCTCTTCATAGGCGCTCTCTGGCCCCTCACCCAGGACCTGTTTGCCTTGGGTGACCCTACCAGGGGCATTAAGCCCCAGACCCGCTGGAGAGACTATGTCTCACAGCTGGCCGGGGAACGACTTGGGATCCTTCCAGGTGAGCTGGAGGATGCAGCCGGGGAGAGAGAGGCCTGGGCTGCCCGTTTGAGGCTGTTGCCCCGGCGACCCGACCCCGGAACAAGCGGAAGATGACGGAACGAATGGAGGAATAATTAATCAGGTTAAATTTAAAGAGAAAACAAACTCTGCTTCTGATTGGTCAGAGACGATCATGTAGCAGGGGCAGCACGGTGCCGCAGTGGGTGGCACAGTGGGTAGCACAGAGGCCTCACAGCAAGAAGGTCGTGGGTTTGAGTCCTGGGTGGGGACGAGGCTTGGAACACCGTCCTTTCTGTGTGGAGTTTGCATGTTCTCCCCGTGTTTGCGTGGGTTTCCTCCGGGTACCCCGGTTTCCTCCCACCCTCCAAAAACTGATTGGCCAGTTCCAAATTACTCCAAGAAATGAGTGTGTGTGTGTGTGTGTGGATGGTTGTATGTGTGTGACCCCGCGACAGGCTGGCGACCTGTTCGGGGTGTACCCTGCCCTTCGCCTTAAATTAGCCGGGATGGGCTCCGGCACCCACCCCAACCCCGTAAGGGAGATGACTGACGATCATGTGACCTCTCCACGGCTTGATAGATCCACACCATCTGTCTCTTGACCTCTCATAACCTAAAAATAACTGACCTAGATTTACCCGGTTAATCCTCGCCCCTCTACCCCACCCACCCTGGTCTGTACCCTCGCCCCTCCACCCCACCCACCCTGGTCTGTACCCTCGCCCCTCTACCCCACCCACCCTGGTCTGTACCCTCACCACGCTGATCCAGATGTTTGACATGGTTCAGATCAGCTGGAACCAGGAACGTCCAATCAGGACGCCAGGCCAGCCCTCTTCCTCTCTCCTCAGCACCCCCTGTCCAGTAGGGCACAGACCTACAGGATGCCGACCCTGGCAGACCAGATCTGTCCAGCCGTTCCTGGCAAATAAATTTTAGTACTGAAAGTAAACCAGAGGGTGATTTCTGGGCACCGATCCACCCTCTGCCCCTTAGTACGGTTTACTTTGACCAGTGGTGGAACGTAACCAAGTAAATGTACTTCAGTAAAATTTAAGAACCGGTACTTTTACTTTTACTTCACTACATTTTTAGAGTAAATATCTGTACTTTTACTTCAGGAGGACCGAACCCAGGACCTACCTGATGGAGCAGCGCTGCCAGCGTCTGGCACGGGCACAGCGGGACCCACGCACAGGATATCCAGTCAGCCATCCCGGAGAATGCCGCTCTCCAGCTGTGCCACGTGGACTGATGTTCAGTGATATTCACACATCTGCTTGGCCTAATTCCCTGGAGCTGCGAGCTGATTGGTCGGAAGGGGCTTAAAACCAATCACAATGCAGCTTACTGGGGGGTGAGTCAGCGGAGAGGGATCAGCATGGTGAGGGTATCAGAGTGCACACCCAGAATGAACCAACCAATCAAATCAGCAGCTGGTACTCTGACACTATCGTTGTCATAACAACCGTTTTAGATGGGTCACTTTAGTTCGCGGATGCCCGACCAATCGACTGGCTCCAAGTCGACCGCCAGGTGTGTCAAAAAAACAAATAAAGTCAGTAACGTCGACTCAGCGACTTTGATGCCATTTTTAACGAGTATTCAGACCCTCTCGACGATAGAGTCGCTTGTTTTTCCCCAAAAAAACCTTCAATCTGGGCACCCGTCTGGGTCTGGCCCGCTTGACAAACATTAGAACTCAATGTGGCACGAGTCAAAAACTTTGCCCACCCCTGATCTAAGCTGTGTGCTGGGGGGCAGTGCCAGGGAAAGGGTCTCACAATCTGACTGGCTTCATTCGGAGGGCAGGCTGTGTGTTTGGGTTTGGTCTGGACTCTGTGGAGGAGCAGAGGGCGTAGGCTACTCCACCAGCTTCTGACTTTGAGCTGTCCAATCAGAGGACAGACGGAGGAACGTCCGACTCACTGAGCAGCTCCACGGACAGATTTAACAACTCCGTTTCATTCCGTTCCGTCATCTTCCGGGGTCGGGTTGCGGGGGCAACAGCCCCAAGCGGGCAGCTCAGGCCTCTCTCTCCCCGGCTGCATCCTCCAGCTCACCTAGAAGGATCCCAAGTCGTTCCCCGGCCAGCTGTGAGACATAGTCTCTCCAGCAGGTCCGGGGTCTGCCCCTTAGTCTCCTACCGGTAGGACGTGTCCAAAACACCTCGCCCGCGAGGCGCTCGGGGGGCATCCTGACCAGATGCCCGAACCACCCCATCTGGCTCCTCTCGACCTGGAGGAGGAGTGGCTCGACACCGAGCTCCTCCCAGATGACAGAGCTCCTCACCCGATCTCTGAGTGAGAGCCCAGCCACCCTGCAGAGGAAGCTCATTTCGGCCGCTTGTACACGTGATCTCATTCTTTCAGTCACCACCCACAGCTGGTTGCCATGGTGAGGGTTGGAACATAGATCCTGGTTACCATGGTGAGTGTAGGAACGTAGATCCTGGTTACCATGGTGAGGGTAGGAACGTAGATCCTGGTTACCATGGTGAGGGTAGGAACGTAGATCCTGGTTACCATGGTGAGTGTAGGGAACGTAGATCCTGGTTACCATGGTGAGGGTAGGAACGTAGATCCTGGTTACCATGGTGAGTGTAGGGAACGTAGATCCTGGTTACCATGGTGAGGGTAGGAACGTAGATCCTGGTTACCATGGTGAGTGTAGGAATGTAGATCCTGGTTACCATGATGAGGGTAGGAACGTAGATCCTGGTTACCATGGTGAGGGTAGGAACGTAGATACTGTTTACCATGGTGAGGGTAGGAACGTAGAGCCTGGTTACCATGGTGAGGGTAGGAACGTAGAGCCTGGTTACCATGGTGAGGGAAGGAACGTAGATCCTGGTTACCATGGTGAGGATAGGAACGTAGATCCTGGTTACCATGGTGAGGGTAGGAACGTAGATACTGTTTACCATGGTGAGGGTAGGAACGTAGATCCTGGTTACCATGGTGAGGGTAGGAACGTAGATCCTGGTTACCATGGTGAGGATAGGAACGTAGATCCTGGTTACCATGGTGAGGGTAGGAACGTAGATACTGTTTACCATGGTGAGGGTAGGAACGTAGAGCCTGGTTACCATGGTGAGGGTAGGAACGTAGAGCCTGGTTACCATGGTGAGGGAAGGAACGTAGATCCTGGTTACCATGGTGATGGTAGGAACGTAGAGCCTGGTTACCATGGTGAGGGTAGGAACGTAGATCCTGGTTACCATGGTGAGGGAAGGAACGTAGAGCCTGGTTACCATGGTGAGGATAGGAACGTAGATACTGTTTACCATGGTGAGGGTAGGAACGTAGAGCCTGGTTACCATGGTGAGGGAAGGAACGTAGATCCTGGTTACCATGGTGATGGTAGGAACGTAGAGCCTGGTTACCATGGTGAGGGAAGGAACGTAGATCCTGGTTACCATGGTGAGGGTAGGAACGTAGATCCTGGTTACCATGGTGAGGGAAGGAACGTAGATCCTGGTTACCATGGTGATGGTAGGAACGTAGATCCTGGTTACCATGGTGAGGGAAGGAACGTAGAGCCTGGTTACCATGGTGAGGGTAGGAACGTAGAGCCTGGTTACCATGGTGAGGGTAGGAACGTAGAGCCTGGTTACCATGGTGAGGGTAGGAACGTAGATCCTGGTTACCATGGTGATGGTAGGAACATAGATCCTGGTTACCATGGTGAGGGTAGGAACATAGATCCTGGTTACCATGGTGATGGTAGGAACGTAGATCCTGGTTACCATGGTGATGGTAGGAACATAGATCCTGGTTACCATGGTGAGGGTAGGAACATAGATCCTGGTCACCATGGTGATGGTAGGAACGTAGATCCTGGTTACCATGGTGAGGGTAGGAACATAGATCCTGGTCACCATGGTGATGGTAGGAACGTAGATCCTGGTTACCATGGTGAGGGTAGGAACGTAGAGCCTGGTTACCATGGTGAGGGTAGGAACGTAGATCCTGGTTACCATGGTGAGGGTAGGAACGTAGATCCTGGTTACCATGGTGATGGTAGGAACGTAGATCCTGGTCACCATGGTGATGGTAGGAACGTAGATCCTGGTTACCATGGTGAGGGAAGGAACGTAGATCCTGGTTACCATGGTGAGGGTAGGAACGTAGATCCTGGTTACCATGGTGAGGGTAGGAACGTAGATCCTGGTTACCATGGTGATGGTAGGAACGTAGTTCCTGGTTACCATGGTGAGGGAAGGAACGTAGATCCTGGTTACCATGGTGAGGGTAGGAACGTAGATCCTGGTTACCATGGTGAGGGTAGGAACGTAGATCCTGGTTACCATGGTGAGGGTAGGAACGTAGATCCTGGTTACCATGGTGATGGTAGGAACGTAGATCCTGGTTACCATGGTGAGGGTAGGAACGTAGATCCTGGTTACCATGGTGAGGGTAGGAACGTAGATCCTGGTTACCATGGTGAGGGTAGGAACATAGATCCTGGTTACCATGGTGAGGGTAGGAACGTAGTTCCTGGTTACCATGGTGAGGGTAGGAACGTAGATCTGGTTACCATGGTGAGGGTAGGAACATAGATACTGGTTACCATGGTGATGGTAGGAACGTAGATCTGGTTACCATGGTGAGGGTAGGAGCGTCCTAGTTTAACAACTCCAATCCTTTTTTTTTGGTTGGAGGACATGTCGCTCCTCTTCTGACTCTCCCGGACCTCCAGACCGCTGCCTGCTCCACAAAGAGCCTCCAGATTCCGACCTGCCTCCATCCTGGAGGACGCTCTCCTCCTGGCTGGCACCAGGTGTGGGTGTGAAACATCTGGTGCCATCTAATGCCTTCATGCTCCGTCTGTTTGTTTCCATCAGAGCAGCGGCACGTTGGCGTTTACACCTTCACAAACACACACCGTGTGTGTTTGATGAAGAACTCACTGTTAGAACTTAAATAAAAGTAAAACTACCAAAAAAAAAAAAATCTACTTAAGTAAAAGTACAAAAGTAGTTGGTGTAAATTTTACAGTAAAACTATTCAATCATAACTCAAATGTTATTTTTTGTGCTATGGGGTGTTACCATGGTAACCAGGATAAATACTCTGGAGGGGCGTGACCCCCCACTCCCGGCTTTTTTGGTCCACAAAAAAAAAAAAAGAGAAGAAAGGAAAGGGGTAGCACAGTGGCCTCACAGCAAGAAGGTAGTGGGTTCAAGTCCCGGGTGGGGACGAGGCTTGGAACACTGTCCTTTCTGTGTGGAGTTTACATGTTCTCCCCGTGTTTGTGTGGGTTTCCCCCAGGTACTCCGGTTTCCTCCCACCCTCCAAAGACATGCATGCTAGGTTGATTAGCTCTAGGAATGAGTGTGTGTGTGGATGGTTGTGTGTGTGTGGCCTCACGACAGACTGGCGACCTGTTCAGGGTGTACCCTGCCCTTCGCCTTAAATCAGCCGGGATGGGCTCCAGGTGTGCTGGAGCCTTATCCGTCTTAAGGGACAGACGGATAAGGAGGTGACTGGAGACTGAAAGGAAAGGGGACTAGTCAACCTATCCCCTTAAAGGGCCAGTGAATGGGCTGCTAAAATGGAGGAAAGTGACACTTATTTTTCAAAATGTTTTTGGGGGAAGCGGGCCCCCCAGTCCTCCTAGACCGGCTTTGTCAATGACATCACGTCCCCGTCCTCCCTTTAGAAAATCCTAGAACCGCCCCTGCTCCGTGTAATGACGGCTCTACTTTTTATTTAGAAGTAAACACAACAAACAACGATCTTCTGACTCTTTTTAATATTTGATGTTAGGTTTTTGGCGGAAAATGTTTACTCTCGATTCTGATTGGTCCTTGATTCATTATTTCTTCTCCCTCTTGGAGACTGCAGGCGATCAACTGCTCCCTCTACAGGTTGATTTTGGTGATGCGGCTTCAAGATTGTTAAAAAAAAAAAAAACCTCTATATTTTTCATATTTCTGACCGAAAATGTAACAAAAAATGTAAAACGCACTATTAAAAAGTAGTGAAGTAAAAGTAAAAAGTACAGGTCTCAAATTTTACTTCAGTAAAGTAATGAAGTACGTTTACTTGGTTACTTGGTTACGTTCCACCACAGCTCACCGTAAACATCACCAGGGAGGGCAGAACGCGGGCAGGAAGCCGTGGGGCGTCACGGACGGGTACTCAGTCTAACGTCAGAGAAAAAACTTTTAAAAATGTCACTCTATTAAATAAAAAAATATTCTAAATACGTTTATTTACTTTCACAGGTTCACTTCCCCCCTCCTCTCAGTCCCTCCCTCCTGGGTGTGTGCACTACACAGTGTAAACCTCATTAAAGCTCATCCTTTTAGCAACGATAGCTCATATTTTTTTAATTTTGATTCATTCAAATAAAAATAACTCGGAGTGGTTGAACTGAGCATGAGCAGAGCACCTGCACTAAAACCCGTCCAGCTGTTAAAATATGGGCGGGGTGATGGAGAACAAAATACATGGCCACGAACAACCGGGTGTTTAATCTGAATACAGAGTGGAAGAGAGTGCAAGTTTAACGTGGTAATCTTCTTCTTCTTCTTTCGGCATTCCCCTCCAGGGGGCGCCACAGCAAGCAGATTTTACGGGTTCATGTGAGGGAGGTTCCATCGGGTGATGGAGGCTAAAGGCCGGGGTGACAAACGTAAGGCCCAGTAGCCAGATTAGGACCCTAAATCTGTCCAGAACCTCGTAGAAAAAAAATACCTAAAAATATTAAATAAAATGTTCCGTTCCGTCTTCTTCTGCTTTTCTGGGGCCGGGTCGCCGGGGGCAACAGCCTCAGACGAGAAGCCCAGGCTTCTCTCACCCTGGCTGCATACTCCAGCGTTCTATCGTCTTGGTGATCCTGGGACTCCATCGTTCTGTAAGCCTGGTGGTCCTGGGACTCCAGCGTTCTGTAGTCTTGGTGGTCCTGGGACTCCAGCGTTCTGTAGTCCTGGTAGTCCTGGGACTCCAGCGTTCTGTAGTCTTGGTGGTCCTGGGACTCCAGCGTTCTGTAGTCCTGGTGGTCCTGGGACTCCGTCGTTCTGTAGTCCTGGTGGTCCTGGGACTCCAGCGTTCTGTAGTCTTGGTGGTCCTGGGACTCCAGCGTTCTGTAGTCCTGGTGGTCCTGGGACTCCAGCGTTCTGTAGTCTTGGTGGTCCTGGGACTCCAGCGTTCTGTAGTCCTGGTGGTCCTGGGACTCCAGCGTTGTGTAGTCTTGGTGGTCCTGGGACTCCAGCGTTCTGTAGTCTTGGTGGTCCTGGGACTCCAGCGTTCTGTCGTCCTGGTGGTCCTGGGACTCCAGCGTTCTGTAGTCCTGGTGGTCCTGGGACTCCAGCGTTCTGTAGTCCTGGTGGTCCTGGGACTCCGGCGTTCTGTAGTCCTGGTGGTCCGGGTGGTCCTGGGACTCCAGCGTTCTGTAGTCCTGGTGGTCCTGGGACTCCGTCGTTCTGTAGTCCTGGTGGTCCTGGGACTCCAGCGTTCTGTAGTCTTGGTGGTCCTGGGACTCCAGCGTTCTGTAGTCCTGGTGGTCCTGGGACTCCAGCGTTCTGTAGTCTTGGTGGTCCTGGGACTCCAGCGTTCTGTAGTCCTGGTGGTCCTGGGACTCCAGCGTTCTGTAGTCTTGGTGGTCCTGGGACTCCAGCGTTCTGTAGTCCTGGTGGTCCTGGTGGTCCTGGGACTCCAGCGTTCTGTAGTCCTGGTGGTCCTGGGACTCCGTCGTTCTGTTATCCTGGTGGTCCTGGGATTCCAGCGTTCTGTAGTCCTGGTGGTCCTGGGACTCCAGCGTTCTGTAGTCTTGGTGGTCCTGGGACTCCAGCGTTCTGTAGTCCTGGTGGTCCTGGGACTCCGTCGTTCTGTAGTCCTGGTGGTCCTGGGACTCCAGCGTTCTGTAGTCTTGGTGGTCCTGGGACTCCAGCGTTCTGTAGTCCTGGTGGTCCTGGGACTCCAGCGTTCTGTAGTCTTGGTGGTCCTGGGACTCCAGCGTTCTGTAGTCCTGGTGGTCCTGGGACTCCAGCGTTCTGTCGTCCTGGTGGTCCTGGGACTCCAGCGTTCTGTAGTCCTGGTGGTCCTGGGACTCCAGCGTTCTGTAGTCCTGGTGGTCCTGGGACTCCGGCATTCTGTAGTCCTGGTGGTCCGGGTGGTCCTGGGACTCCAGCGTTCTGTAGTCCTGGTGGTCCTGGGACTCCGTCGTTCTGTAGTCCTGGTGGTCCTGGGACTCCAGCGTTCTGTAGTCTTGGTGGTCCTGGGACTCCAGCGTTCTGTAGTCCTGGTGGTCCTGGGACTCCAGCGTTCTGTAGTCTTGGTGGTCCTGGGACTCCAGCGTTCTGTAGTCCTGGTGGTCCTGGGACTCCAGCGTTCTGTAGTCTTGGTGGTCCTGGGACTCCAGCGTTCTGTAGTCCTGGTGGTCCTGGTGGTCCTGGGACTCCAGTGTTCTGTAGTCCTGGTGGTCCTGGGACTCCGTCGTTCTGTTATCCTGGTGGTCCTGGGATTCCAGCGTTCTGTAGTCCTGGTGGTCCTGGGACTCCAGCGTTCTGTAGTCTTGGTGGTCCTGGGACTCCAGCGTTCTGTAGTCCTGGTGGTCCTGGGACTCCAGCGTTCTGTAGTCTTGGTGGTCCTGGGACTCCGTCGTTCTGTTATCCTGGTGGTCCTGGGACTCCAGCGTTCTGTAGTCCTGGTGGTCCTGGGACTCCAGCGTTCTGTAGTCCTGGTGGTCCTGGGACTCCAGCGTTCTGTAGTCCTGGGACTCCAGCGTTCTGTAGTCCTGGTGGTCCTGGGACTCCAGCGGTCTGTAGTCTTGGTGGTCCTGGGACTCCGTCGTTCTGTTATCCTGGTGGTCCTGGGACTCCAGCGTTCTGTAGTCCTGGTGGTCCTGGGACTCCAGCGTTCTGTAGTCCTGGTGGTCCTGGGACTCCAGCGTTCTGTAGTCCTGGGACTCCAGCGTTCTGTAGTCCTGGTGGTCCTGGGACTCCAGCGTTCTGTAGTCTTGGTGGTCCTGGGACTCCAGCGTTCTGTAGTCCTGGTGGTCCTGGGACTCCAGCGTTCTGTAGTCTTGGTGGTCCTGGGACTCCAGCGTTCTGTAGTCTTGGTGGTCCTGGGACTCCAGCGTTCTGTAGTCCTGGTGGTCCTGGGACTCCAGCGTTCTGTAGTCTTGGTGGTCCTGGGACTCCAGCGTTCTGTAGTCCTGGTGGTCCTGGGACTCCAGCGTTCTGTAGTCTTGGTGGTCCTGGGACTCCAGCGTTCTGTAGTCCTGGTGGTCCTGGTGGTCCTGGGACTCCAGCGTTCTATAGTCCTGGTGGTCCTGGGACTCCGTCGTTCTGTTATCCTGGTGGTCCTGGGACTCCAGCGTTCTGTAGTCCTGGTGGTCCTGGGACTCCGGCATTCTGTAGTCCTGGTGGTCCGGGTG
>LR738541.1:40660507-40683007 GCA_902685375.1 Neostethus bicornis
CCACTGTCAGAGACCTGTGCTCCTCCTCCTGTTGCGACTTTTTCGCGACATTTTCGACAAAAATTTGCAACGAAGTTGCGAACTATTGCAAAAAAAAAAAAATTGCAAAATGTCGCCAAAAAGTCGCAAAAAGTTGACAAAAACTCGCAAAAAACTTGTCAACTTTTTGGCAACATTTTTGACAAAAATTCGCGACAAAGTCGCAAACTATTGCAAAAAAGTCGCAAAAAGTCGAAAAAAATCGCGACCTCATCACCACCAAATCCCTCCACCAACCAAAAAAAAGATCTGGTTTTGTGATTTTTTTGCGACTTTTTTGTTTTTGGTCGCAATTTTTTTTAGATTTTTTTTTAGATTTTTATTCCTTAAGTTTTTAGTGTTTTTTTTAATGTAATTTTATTGTTTATTTTTGTAAAACTTTGACGTCTCCATTGAAAAATAAAGTGTTATAAATAAAGTTTATTATTAATTAAACTTTTAAATCAGATCCACTGGCTGTGATTGATGAAGCTCAGACTGAGGAACGAGTTTTTATGAATAATTAATTGGATGTTTTTTATTCAGAGTGTCTGATCGGAGTAAACGAGTCTTTATAAATGAGAGTCCTGATCCGCAGCCGGTGTGAAACGAGTCGGTGTGAGCCGCTCGTCCTGCTGCAGGGTCACATCCATCACTCTGTGGATCGATGAGTCAGCAGAAAACATCCAAACAAACACTGAATCAGCTGCTTTCCTCGTGCAGGATCAATCAGACTGATCAGAATCTGATGCTTTCAAACTCAAACAGGATCAACAAACAATCCAGAGAAAAGTTTCAGGACTTCTCTTTAGAAGGTGGGTTAGATTCATAAACTGGATTCGAAGGCCTTTCCTCTCCATTTTTCACTGGTGCTGGATGGATACTAACGGGAGGAGTGGGCTGATTACTCCCTCCTGCGGATACCTAACGTTGGCTATGAAAGACCTGGTCTCACCCACAGTCTTCTCGTCAGTTCTTCATCTACTCTTGTGATAAACTGACCCCCTCATGGCCCATGAGCGCCTACCCATTGGGGCCCTGTTAGTGAGGAGGGGCTTCATGAGGAATGGGAGTTGTCCATCGTGCGGGAACATGGAGACTGTTGGGCGTCTCCTTTGGACTTGTCCTTATGCAAGTACAATCTGGCGATGGTTGACACCCTGGTTTAAAAAGATGGACAAAACCAAATTGACCTATAGCCTTGTTCTATAGAGGTTTTTTTCAGTCTAGTTGTGAGAAAGGAACCGTCTAAAGCTGTACTCACTAAGACTCCAGTCACACCATCCAGTGGCGGTGATGAAACGGTCAAGACTGTTTAACAAAGTGTCTCCCGTTAAAGCAACGCTGCATAACTCGGCCACCGCTGATGTTTCTCGAGGGGCGCTTCCACCGCTCCAAACGTTTTCAGCAGCACAAAGTATTACAGTGAGAAGCGATCCATTTCCGCTCCAGTAACGTTCAAACCCGCTCCAACAACACCCAGTCAAAGTATGGCATCACTGGATGTAAGCTGGTGAACGATTGAGTCCACTAGACCAACGCTGGAACACCACTGCTTCGCCAGGGTGTTGCTGGAGCGGTGTCCAGCGTTGAATCCATGGCAGCGATGACCTTCGGTTTGGTTATTTTCGAGGTCTCGGTTTGGCTGTGAATTCGAGAAGAAATGGACCAGGAACTTATTTAAATTTTACCCAAAATGACAGTAAAACTATCACCATGGATACTGAGAGACGCTCTGTGATTGGTGGACGAGTCCAGCAGCAGAATCAGAACCTCAGATTAAAACAAGCTGCTGAGAAAAAGCACGCAGGCGCAGAGCGCTGGTATACCAACCCTCACTCCACCGCTCCAACACCTGATACCTAAACCAACATTAAACCAACGCCAGCTTCAGTGGTGCCGTTAAGCCATCGCCCGTGTTGTTGATTCTTTTTCCCATAATGTCTGCTGTGATGAGCGTTGGTAAAATTTGGTGCCTATTTTTCATTCAAGAGAATCTCCAGCTAAGTTTAGACGAAGTGGGCGGGTCTTAAGCACGGTCATTGTGAACCAGCTGGAGTTTGTCTCTGATCCAGTTCTAGCCTGCATTCACATCTTGTGCTGCAGTACCAGGGGTGGACCCGTGGGAGCCTGGGGGGCGAACGTCCGCCCCCTTTTGGCCCACAAAAAATAGAAGAAGAAGAAGAAAGGAAGGAGGACTCTAGCTCCCTCCATGCTGCTTTGTCAATGACCTCACGCCCCCCCGTTTAGAAAACCCTGGATCCGCCCCTGAGTGTGTTTACTCCAGTGACGTACTGAGGTACGTAGAGCGTGACGGTTTCAAAATAAGAGTTTTATTTACTCAAAAAGTTCATAAAACAAAGAGAACATGGATCAGAGAAGTTAAACCCGTCTGTGGTGAAGAGAACTTCTTCTCCTTCCATCATCTCTCTTCAGTCACACCAACTATCTTCATGTCTTCCTTCACTGTATCCATGAACCTCCTCTTTGGTCTTCCTCTAGTCCTCTTTCCTGGTGGTTCCAAACCCAGCATCCTTCTTCTGATGTACTCTCTCTCTCTCCTCTGCACATGTCCAAACCATCTCAGTCTGACCTCTCTGACTTTAAAACCTCTAACATGTGCTGTTCCTCTGATCCTGTCCATCCTGGTCACTCCCAGAGAGATCCTCAGCATCTTCATCTCTGATACAAACATCTCTGTTTCCTGTCTATGAATCAGTGACACTGTCTCTAGACCAATCAGCATGGCCGCTCTCACCACACTGTCTCTAGACCAATCAGCATGGCCGCTCTCACCACACTGTCTCTAGTCCAATCAGCATGGCCGCTCTCACCACACTGTCTCTAGACCAATCAGCATGGCCGCTCTCACCACACTGTCTCTAGACCAATCAGCATGGCCGCTCTCACCACACTGTCTCTTGACCAATCAGCATGGCCGCTCTCACCACACTGTCTCTAGACCAATCAGCATGGCCGCTCTCACCACACTGTCTCTAGACCAATCAGCATGGCCGCTCTCACTACACTGTCTCTAGACCAATCAGCATGGCCGCTCTCACCACACTGTCTCTAGACCAATCAGCATGGCTGCTCTCACCACACTGTCTCTAGACCAATCAGCATGGCCGCTCTCACCACACTGTCTCTAGACCAATCAGCATGGCCGCTCTCACCACACTGTCTCTTGACCAATCAGCATGGCCGCTCTCACCACACTGTCTCTAGACCAATCAGCATGGCCGCTCTCACCACACTGTCTCTAGACCAATCAGCATGGCCGCTCTCACCACACTGTCTCTAGACCAATCAGCATGGCCGCTCTCACCACACTGTCTCTACACCAATCAGCATGGCCGCTCTCACCACACTGTCTCTAGACCAATCAGCATGGCCGCTCTCACCACACTGTCTCTAGACCAATCAGCATGGCCGCTCTCACCACACTGTCTCTAGACCAATCAGCATGGCCGCTCTCACCACACTGTCTCTAGACCAATCAGCATGGCTGCTCTCACCACACTGTCTCTAGACCAATCAGCATGGCCGCTCTCACCACACTGTCTCTAGACCAATCAGCATGGCCGCTCTCACCACACTGTCTCTAGACCAATCAGCATGGCCGCTCTCACCACGGTTTTCTACACTTTTCCTTTCATTCTAGCTGAAACTCTTCTATCACACATCACACCTGGTACTTTCTTCCACCCGTTCCAGCCTGCCTGCACACACTTCTCCACCTCTTTTCCACACTCTCCATTGCTCTGGACTGTTGATCCTAGATACTTAAAATCTTCCACCTTCTTTATCTCTTCTCCCTGTAACCTCACTTTTCCATTTGGATCCCTCTCATTCACACACATGTACTCTGTCTTA
The DNA here is from genome assembly GCA_902685375.1 of Neostethus bicornis. Lineage (NCBI taxonomy): Eukaryota > Metazoa > Chordata > Actinopteri > Atheriniformes > Phallostethidae > Neostethus > Neostethus bicornis. Next base: position 40,664,402 of record LR738541.1, read on the forward strand.
CTCTGACTAATCTTCAAACCTCCACCTCTCCAGCTTTTCCTCCTCCTCTTTACTCCTCTCACTACAGATCACAATGTCATCTGCAAACATCAGTCCATGGGGATTCCTGTCTGACTCAAACAGTTTAAATCATGGTAGAAAGGTCTTCAAAGTGTCTCCTGGACCGTCTGTTTGATGATCGAGACGTTTCAACTTCCATCGAAGTCAAACTAAAAGTCGAAACGTCTCGATGTCTCATGTTTCGTTCGCCTTCCACTCATCTGGGGTCAGGTCGCGGGCATAACCGCCTCATATAGGAAACCCAGACTTCCCTCAGACACAATAAAATAGAACACTGAGGGTATTGAACCAAAACATCTTTCAGAGGTGTACGTTATCCCTGCAGCCAATCAGGATGGAGGGTTAAACCTGAAGTGAATGTAAACGAGGATGAAGGGAAGCCCTGGGTTTCCCTCATGAGGCTGTTGCCTTCCCAACCCTGCTGAAAATATTTATTTACCAATCTACTCAGTCCCTGATTGGCTGATTCTCCCTCCATTAGAGCGTCATGGCAGCCTGCTGCGGTGTGATGCAGCACACACATTTCCCCGGTGAGGGGTGAAGAGAGTAAAAAAAAAAATCTCAAGACCTGAAACGTCATCCAATAAAAACAAAGACATTCAAACAAATTAACGACTCAAACATGGACGCTTAAAACCATAAACATGGATAACATGATCCACGTTTAAACCAAGAAGAAGACAGAGACAGAGTGGGGGACAGGGTCAAACAGCCCCTCTCTGCCCCGCTCCTTCTGAACGAGCGGTGGGTTTCATCCCTCCGTCTCATCGTGTCTGACGTTCAAACAGAAGTAAGTCATATGGATAAAAGTCTAAAGTCTGTTTCTGTATCTGATCACCTCCATGTTTACTCATCATGACCCCTGGAGGGAGTAACAGACCCTCCTGATGAAGAGGAATGAGAGGAATGCTGTGACGGAACGTGGTAACCCTCCCTCCCATCCCGTCCCCCCACGCTCACACCTCCAAAAGAGGATTTTAATTTGCTGATTCACAGGCTCCGCCCACCTCCTGATTCCTGTCAGACCTATAGGTCGTCTTAATCAGCTGCAGCGGAGACGCATCGATTTCCTTTCCTGTGAATCTGCAGACGGACCGCCGACGCATGCTGATGTTCTGAAAGAAAAACTCCGCTTGAATTTTAACCGTCGCATCTCCGCACGTCCGAGAGAGAGAGAACCGAAAAGCAAAGCTCTTGATTTACAGGTCGATCTATGTTCCTACCCTCACCATGGTAACCAGGATCTACGTTCCTACCCTCACCATAGTAACCAGGATCTACGTTCCTACCCTCACCATGGTAACCAGGATCTACGTTCCTACCCTCACCATGGTAACCAGGATCTACGTTCCTACCCTCACCATGGTAACCAGGATCTACGTTCCTACCCTCACCATGGTAACCAGGATCTACGTTCCTACCCTCACCATGGTAACCAGGATCTACGTTCCTACCCTCACCATAGTAACCAGGATCTACGTTCCTACCCTCACCATGGTAACCAGGATCTACGTTCCTACCCTCACCATGGTAACCAGGATCTACGTTCCTACCCTCACCATGGTAACCAGGATCTACGTTCCTACCCTCACCATAGTAACCAGGATCTACGTTCCTACCCTCACCATGGTAACCAGGATCTACGTTCCTACCCTCACCATGGTAACCAGGATCTACGTTCCTACCCTCACCATGGTAACCAGGATCTACGTTCCTACCCTCACCATGGTAACCAGGATCTACGTTCCTATCCTCACCATGGTAACCAGGATCTACGTTCCTACCCTCACCATGGTAACCAGGATCTACGTTCCTATCCTCACCATGGTAACCAGGATCTACATTCCTACCCTCACCATGGTAACCAGGATCTACGTTCCTACCCTCACCATGGTAACCAGGATCTACGTTCCTACCCTCACCATGGTAACCAGGATCTACGTTCCTACCCTCACCATGGTAACCAGGATCTACGTTCCTACCCTCACCATGGTAACCAGGATCTACGTTCCTACCCTCACCATGGTAACCAGGATCTACGTTCCTACCCTCACCATGGTAACCAGGATCTACGTTCCTACCCTCACCATGGTAACCAGGATCTACGTTCCTACCCTCACCATGGTAACCAGGATCTACGTTCCTACCCTCACCATGGTAACCAGGATCTACGTTCCTACCCTCACCATGGTAACCAGGATCTACGTTCCTACCCTCACCATGGTAACCAGGATCTACGTTCCTATCCTCACCATGGTAACCAGGATCTACGTTCCTACCCTCACCATGGTAACCAGGATCTACGTTCCTACCCTCACCATGGTAACCAGGATCTACGTTCCTACCCTCACCATAGTAACCAGGATCTATGTTCCTACCCTCACCATGGTAACCAGGATCTACGTTCCTACCCTCACCATGGTAACCAGGATCTACGTTCCTACCCTCACCATGGTAACCAGGATCTACGTTCCTACCCTCACCATGGTAACCAGGATCTACGTTCCTACCCTCACCATGGTAACATGGTGGAGTGACAAATGACCTTTTATTAGCCAAAGAAAAGGGACTGGTTTCAATCGTAGTTCTCTTAGACCTTAGTGCAGCCTTTGACACAATTAACCACAGCATTTTACTTCAAAGATTAGAATATGACTTAGGGATCAGAGGAGCAGCTCTTCAATGGTTTAAATCTTATTTATCTGATAGATACCAGTTTGTTCATGTAAATGATCAGTCCTCTACTTCTACCAAAGTTAGTTTTGGTGTGCCTCAGGGCTCAGTTCTTGGACCTATTCTGTTCATGCTCTACATGCTGCCTCTGGGAAACATAATCAGAAAACACAGTATTAATTTTCACTGTTACGCAGATGATACACAACTGTACTTATCAGTCAAACCTGACCAGAGTGACCATATAGAAAAACTTAATACCTGTATCAGGGACATAAAGACTTGGATGACAATCAATTATCTCCTTTTAAACTCAGATAAGACTGAAGTTATTATAGTAGGTCCTAAAAATCTGAGAGATGTTTTTACTGACCAAGCAGTCTTCTTCGACGAAGTAACTGTGGCCTCTGGCCTCACCGTTAGAAACCTAGGAGTTTTATTTGATCCAGATTTATCATTTAAAGCTCACATAGCACAGACTTGTAAAACTGCATTCTTTCACCTTCGCAACTTTTCTAGAATCCGAAATATCTTATGTAAAAGTGATGCTGAAAAACTCATCCATGCATTTGTTACATCGAGATTGGATTATTGTAACGCTTTGCTCGTAGCATGCCCTAAGTCTTCCCTAAAAAGTCTTCAGCTGGTTCAAAATGCAGCAGCAAGACTATTAGCAGGAACTCATACAAGAGATCATATTACTCCCGTGCTAGCGTCTCTCCATTGGCTTCCTATTGAGTTTAAAATCATCTTACTAACCTACAAGGCCCTAAACGGCATGGCTCCATCTTACAGTAGTGAACTTATAGTACCTTATCAACCAAGCAGAACACTCCGCTCACAAAATGCAGGGCTGTTGGTGGTTCCTAGGATTTCTAAAAGTACAGTTGGAGGTAGAGCCTTTAGCTACCAAGCTCCAGTTTTATGGAATAAGCTCCCAGCTCAAGTGAGAGAGGCAGACAGTGTTCCTACATTTAAAGGGAGGCTTAAAGCATTCCTGTTTGAACAAGCTTATCAACAGGCCAGATAGAAACAGATTCAATTAGCTGATATAATTAATAGTTGGCTGCTAGATAGTAAAAGCTGGGGAAAGTATGGTACATTGGGGTTCTGTCCTCTAATTCTATCTACTATTCTCTGCCAGACTGCCTTGGCTCTTTCCCCGTACCCCCTACTCTAACCCTCTACCCTAAACCCCTGGCTTTCTATCTCATTCATTGTTCTCTATTGTCTGTTTATTTAGAATTACACTGCTAGTTGGTACAATACAATTCACATGTTGTCCACCTCTCTCCCTCCTCTCTGGGAGAGAGCCCCATTCAGGACTCTGCGTTCCTGTCCTGGGCATGGCCACACCGAGGAGACCTCCATGCTTCATCATCCCCGCTCCATCAGGATGAAATCCATCTACTCATCCCCGCCGTGGGCATCTCCGGGCTGAGGAGCCCCCCGTGTTTCCATCAGGATGAAGAACATCTACTCATCCCCGTTCTGGACATCTCCGGGCTGAGGAGTCTCCCGTGTCTCCATCAGGATGAAGAACATCTACTCATCCCCGTTCTGGACATCTCCGGGCTGAGGAGTCCCCCAGTGTTTCCATCAGGATGAAGAACATCTACTCATCCCCGTTCTGGACATCTCCGGGCTGAGGAGTCCCCCGTGTTTCCATCAGGATGAAGAACATCTACTCATCCCCGTTCTGGACATCTCCGGGCTGAGGAGTCCCCCAGTGTTTCCATCAGGATGAAGAACATCTACTCATCCCCGTTCTGGACATCTCCGGGCTGAAGAGCCCCCCGTGTTTCCATCAGGATGAAGAACATTTATTGACTTCTTTAGATATTTAGCTGTAGATTAGAATAATCTAATATTTAAACAATAATCTTTGACACATTGGTTGCTCGTCCCGGGGGAGGGATCTCTCTTTCACGTGGATCCCCATGAGGTTTCTTATTTTTTTCCCCACTGATGGGTTTTTTTAGGAGTTTTTCCTCACCGTGAAGGAGAGTCTAAGTGCATTAATGTGCTAGTCTTGTTTAGTTAGCATTTGTTAGTTATTTTTCTTGTTGTGTATTTATTTTAATACATTCCTCTTTTTCTTGTGAAGCCCATTGAGACGGACATTCTGTGATTTTGGGCTAAAAAATAAAATTGAATTGAATTGAATTTTAACCAGGATCTACGTTCCTACCCTCACCATGGTAACCGGGATCTACGTTCCTACGCTCACCATGGTAACCAGGATCTACGTTCCTACCCTCACCATGGTAACCAGGATCTACGTTCCTACCCTCACCATGGTAACCAGGATCTACGTTCCTCCCCTCACACCATGGTAACCAGGATCTACGTTCCTACCCTCACCATGGTAACCAGGATCTACGTTCCTACGCTCACCATGGTAACCAGGATCTACATTCCTACCCTCACCATGGTAACCAGGATCTACGTTCCTACCCTCACCATGGTAACCAGTACCTACGGTTAGAGCTTCATGGGCACTGCCATGGAGGACAGACCAGAACATCAACCAACAACTTCACAATGACTTCCAATTAAATTCTGCTAACTCTCAGGCCCCGCCCACACGTATCCGGGTAGTTTTGAAAACGCATATAATTTTATCTGTTTTACCGTCCAAAACAAAAACGGAGGTTTTTTTTTACTCAAAACCGGCGGTTTTAAAACTCCGTCTTTGCGTTTGAGTGTGGACAGTAATGCGAATACGTCATACGTGTGCGTCCTTGTTTACAAAACAAGAACGAGAGAGGTGCTCTGATTGGATAGCTCAGAACTTACGTTTACATCAATACTGCCGACTAACGACACACACAGCCCTCATCAGGACGTTTCCACAGGCAGTAGAACCCCTCCACTAACGACACACACAGCCCTCATCAGGACGTTTCCACAGGGCAGTAGAACCCCTCCACTAACGACACACACAGCCCTCATCAGGACGTTTCCACAGGCAGTAGAACCCCTCCACTAACGACACACACAGCCCTCATCAGGACGTTTCCACAGGGCAGTAGAACCCCTCCACTAACGACACACACAGCCCTCATCAGGACGTTTCCACAGGCAGTAGAACCCCTCCACTAACGACACACACAGCCCTCATCAGGACGTTTCCACAGGCAGTAGAACCCCTCCACTAACGACACACACAGCCCTCATCAGGACGTTTCCACAGGGCAGTAGAACCCCTCCACTAACGACACACACAGCCCTCATCAGGACGTTTCCACAGGCAGTAGAACCCCTCCACTAACGACACACACAGCCCTCATCAGGACGTTTCCACAGGCAGTAGAACCCCTCCACTAACGACACACACAGCCCTCATCAGGACGTTTCCACAGGCAGTAGAACCCCTCCACTAACGACACACACAGCCCTCATCAGGACGTTTCCACAGGCAGTAGAACCCCTCCACTAACGACACACACAGCCCTCATCAGGACGTTTCCACAGGCAGTAGAACCCCTCCACTAACGACACACACAGCCCTCATCAGGACGTTTCCACAGGCAGTAGAACCCCTCCACTAACGACACACACAGCCCTCATCAGGACGTTTCCACAGGCAGTAGAACCCCTCCACTAACGACACACACAGCCCTCATCAGGACGTCCCGACCAAAACATGTGAAAAAGAATTCATTCTAGAAACATAGAAACATCCCGGGGGGCGTTGGACTAGTGGTAGAGTTGAACCTGGTTCGATTCCCCTTGGGACCGGATCAAAATCCAACACAATAAAAATCAAACACACAAAAAAAATTTTAAAACATGATGAAAGATATTAAAAAAAAATAAAACCAGAAGCTGAAAAATGAACGAAAACAGAAGAAAAAAACTGATCAGACTTCGACTGGATGGAAGGCGAGGAACACACACACACACACACACACACACACACACACACACACACACACACACACACGCTCTCTGTTCCCGACAGGAAGGAGTGTTTCTCACATCAGATTCTCAACATTCTTTTTCAGTCTGAACTCCTTTTATAGTTCTGATGAATCCCAACCGCTTCGTCCAAAAAAAAAAACCGCTTCGTCCAAAAATAATCTCAGGTTTTCATTCAAATCGCCGGAAATCAAACTTCTTAGAAAAGATTTCAACTTAAAAAAATCATAGTTTGAGACGTAAATTAGGTTTAAAACTTTTTTTCTGTTTAAAAAAGGAGATCAAGGCGGATCGGTGCGGCGTCAGCAATAACTAGGACGCTGCATCGGTCCGTCGTGGTGAAGAAAGAGCTGAGCCAAAAAACAAAGCTCTCGATTTACAAGTCGATCTACGTTCCTACCCTCACCATGGTAACCAGGATCTACGATCCTACCCTCACCGTGGTAACCAGGATCTATGTTCCTACCCTCACCATGGTAACCAGGATCTACGTTCCTACCCTCACCATGGTAACCAGGATCTACGTTCCTACCCTCACCATGGTAACCAGGATCTATGTTCCTACCCTCACCATGGTAACCAGGATCTATGTTCCTACCCTCACCATGGTAACCAGGATCTACGTTCCTACCCTCACCATGGTAACCAGGATCTATGTTCCTACCTTCATCATGGTAACCAGGATCTATGTTCCTACCCTCACCATGGTAACCAGGATCTACGTTCCTACCCTCACCATGGTAACCAGGATCTACGTTCCTACCTTCATCATGGTAACCAGGATCTATGTTCCTACCCTCACCATGGTAACCAGGATCTATGTTCCTACCCTCACCATGGTAACCAGGATCTATGTTCCTACCCTCACCATGGTAACCAGGATCTATGTTCCTACCCTCACCATGGTAACCAGGATCTACGTTCCTACCCTCACCATGGTAACCAGGATCTACGTTCCTACCTTCATCATGGTAACCAGGATCTATGTTCCTACCCTCACCATGGTAACCAGGATCTACGTTCCTACCCTCACCATGGTAACCAGGATCTATGTTCCTACCCTCACCATGGTAACCAGGATCTACGTTCCTACCCTCACCATGGTAACCAGGATCTACATTCCTACGCTCACCATGGTAACCAGGATCTACGTTCCTACCCTCACCATGGTAACCAGGATCTACATTCCTACCCTCACCGTGGTAACCAGGATCTACCTTCCTACCATCACCATGGTAACCAGGATCTACGTTCCTACCCTCACCATGGTAACCAGGATCTACGTTCCTATCCTCACCATGGTAACCAGGATCTACGTTCCTACCCTCACCGTGGTAACCAGGATCTACGTTCCTACCCTCACCATGGTAACCAGAATCTACATTCCTACCCTCACCACGGTAACCAGGATCTATGTTCCTACCCTCACCATGGTAACCAGGATCTACGTTCCTATCCTCACCATGGTAACCAGGATCTACGTTCCTACCCTCACCATGGTAACCAGGATCTACGTTTCTACCCTCACCATGGTAACCAGGATCTAAGTTCCTACCCTCACCATGGTAACCAGGATCTACGTTTCTACCCTCACCATGGTAACCAGGATCTATGTTCCTACCCTCACCATGGTAACCAGCTGTGGGTGGTGACCGAAAGAATGAGATCGCGGGTACAAGCGGCTGAAATGAGCTTCCTCTGCAGGGTGGCTGGGCTCTCACTCAGAGATCGGGTGAGGAGCTCTGCCATCAGGGAGGAGCTCGGTGTCGAGCTGCTCCTCCTCTAGGAGGAGAGGAGCCAGATGGGGTGGTTTGGGCATCTGGTCAGGATGCCCCCGAGCGCCTCGTGGGCGAGGTGTTTTGGGCACGTCCCACCGGGAGGAGACCAAGAGGCAGACCCCGGACCTGCTGGAGAGACTATGTCTCACAGCTGGCTGGGAAACGGCTCGGGATCCTTCCAGGTGAGCTGGAGGATACAGCCGGGGAGAGAGAGGCCTTGGCTGCCCGCTTGAGGCGGTTGCCCCCGACGACCCGAGCGGAAGATGACCAGTTCGTTAAACCCGGTTCTAACGTTGACCTGACGTCTCGTCTCAGAATCTAAACAGAGTTTTATGCTGAAAAAAAACGACAAATTTTCCACATGTTTTCACTAATTATGTTGTTTTTAATTGTTTAGTTTAATAAATTTAAATCTAAAATTTTCCGATTATTTTTAATCAGATTTTTTTAAATTTAAAAAGAAGCTTCTTCATCTGTTTTTAATTAAAATCCAGCTTCGTTTTATTAAAGTTTCCTCAGCGTTAAACTCGTCAGCTCGTCTCATGAAGACATGCTTTTATTGTGAAATCTGACGGGATCACCTACCTCGTCCAAGACGCCATCTTCTTTCTTTAAAGCTGAAAAAAAAAAAAGATTGTTTTTAATTAAAAAAAACTTGGGAATTTTTGCAGAACTTTTTCTTTTTTTTTTTTCATAGTTTCCCCTCTGGTGGTTCCAGGGACAGCATGGGCCCGGTGGGAATCGAACCTGGCTCACCCGGTTGAAAGACGGTGGCTCTACCACCAGGCCAACGACCCCATGGACCACATTTGAAGAACGTAGCAAAACATAATAATTTTTTTCTTTTTTAAGAATCTTAATTTTTGTGAAATTTTTACCAAAATTAAGTAATTTTTTTCACAAACGTGTCAATTTTTTTTTATTTTAAAAATATCCAAATTTTTGCCAAATTTGCCAATTTTTTTATGTGAATTTTTTTTTTTTTATATTTGTTTGTAAATAAGAAGAAACAACAAAGTTTCGTCCAATCAGATCAAGGCTTTGGGATTCAGGTCGAAGCAGGTCGACCAGCTTCAGCCTCGGGTCGGATTCACCCCGATTTTAAAGCCGTTGATTTGGGGCTCAGGTTCAGTGACATCATCAGAGTGACATCATCAGAGTGACATCATCAGAGTGACGTCATCAGAGTGACGTCTGATTTCCTTTCAGACCAAAGAGCTGCTCCGACCCTCCCCCTCCGAGGAGTCGGTCGGAGGAGGAGTCAGTTACCTGGAGCGATGGGAGTATCTGCAGACGGTCTCCAGGGAACGCCCACATACAGACTTTCTAATCTCAGAGAGATGCTCCATTCAGATAAACTCATGTTCGGGGTCCGTCATTCACAGGGTCTGACCGAATCTGAACCCCAATCCACGGCTCGGAGGTTTGATGAGGGTTCATTTGGGTCTCATATTCGGTTCCAGGACCCGTCATCTTCTCCTCATCGGTAAAGCTCATGACGTTCCGGATCCGTCTGGATTATCTGTTTAAATTAAACCCTCTCTGCAGATTCAGAAAATCAGACTGATCCGTACCCGTAACCCTGCCCGCTTGGCTCTGTTTCCGGACATGCCAAGTCTCCCTCACTGGGCGGGATACACCCGCAACGAGGACCTACCTCACACTCACCCGCCAAGTCTAATAAAACTCCCTCTAGTGCATTCCATGAACATGATTACATATAACGAGGCTAATCACATGGCATCTCCTGCTGCTGATGCTGTGTATTGTTTTTGGTGAACGTGTGGAAGAAGTCGGACATCCGGGATCTTTGCTCATGTGACAGCTTATGTGCGTGAGCCTCAAAACAAGGCGTGACCAATCAGAACAGGGGTGTATTCCTGGTGGTAATTCCTCTTCATACTGATACATAACGCTAGGTGGTAACACACGGAAGACGCACAATTTACCAGCTGCTTTCTCAAGTTTTGATTGGTTTGTTTTACACCAACTGTCATGGCGGGTGTTGTCCATTGGCGGCTGTTACTTCCTGTGATGTCACAGCCCCTCCTACTTTCAGCCCCGCCTTAAAATCTCCCCCTTTGTGAAGCCAAAAACTTGGCATCTCTGTGTTTCCACTTATATCTAACGGAATGCGGGGTGGGCTGGAGCCTAACCCACCTCATTACAGACAGGAGGCAGGGTACACCCTGAACAGGTCGCCAGTCTGATGCAGGGCCACACACACACTCATTCCTAGCAGCCAATCAACCTAACATGTATGTTTTTGGAGGAAACCAGAGAAAACCTACACATATACAGGGAGAACATGCAAACTACACACTGAAAGGAGTGTTTTAAGTCTCGCCCCCACTCCAGGACTCGAACCCTGACCTTCTTGCTGTGAGACCACTGTGCTACCCCTTACACGTAAGGTAGAATGTGAGATCACCTTCACTGTGAAACGATTGGCTGACAGCCTGTCTTCTAGTAAAAAGTAAGGTTTTTATTGGTTGGAGAAAAAAATCCAGAAGAAACAGGAAACGTGGGGTTAAATGAAGCTTTCGGCCATCTTTGAATATTTTTCTGTCGTTAAGTTTTCTGATTTTTTAGCCTCGAGTTCATCAGACTGTTTCTACGTCTCCATGGAAACGGTCTGACCTCTACCGCTGGGTACAGGACAGGTGCCCCGTCCTGCTGTGACTGAAAGACGTTTTATCCTCCTGTGTTCACCCTCCCTCTCTCTGCCAGCTGTGGAACATCTGGACAGGTTGGTTTTTGCTCAAGGGCACGTTGGGCGGTAATGAGGAAAGATAACGTCCTCCTGGAGCCGTCCCAACGGTCCAATCAGTGCTGGTGAAAATCCAGGGATCAAAAAACGAACCGGTGCTTCCCACAGTTTTAATCACAGCAAGGGAGGGCGTTACCATGGTAACCAGGATCTACGTTCCTACCCTTACCATGGTAACCAGGATCTACGTTCCTACCCTCACCATGGTAACCAGGATCTACATTCCTACCCTTACCATGGTAACCAGGATCTACGTTCCTACCCTCACCATGGTAACCAGGATCTACGTTCCTACCCTCACCATGGTAACCAGGATCTACATTCCTACCCTCACCATGGTAACCAGGATCTACGTTCCTACCCTCACCATGGTAACCAGGATCTACGTTCCTACCCTCACCATGGTAACCAGGATCTACATTCCTACCCTCACCATGGTAACCAGGATCTACATTCCTACCCTCACCATGGTAACCAGAATCTACATTCCTACCCTCACCATGGTAACCAGGATCTACGTTCCTACCCTCACCATGGTAACCAGGATCTACATTCCTACCCTCACCATGGTAACCAGGATCTACATTCCTACCCTCACCATGGTAACCAGGATCTATGTTCCTACCCTCACCATGGTAACCAGGATCTACGTTCCTACCCTCACCATGGTAACCAGGATCTACATTCCTACCCTCACCATGGTAACCAGGATCTACGTTCCTACCCTCACCATGGTAACCAGGATCTATGTTCCTACCCTCACCATGGTAACCAGGATCTACGTTCCTACCCTCACCATGGTAACCAGGATCTATGTTCCTACCCTCACCATGGTAACCAGGATCTACATTCCTACCCTCACCATGGTAACCACGATCTACATTCCTACCCTCACCATGGTAACCAGATCTACGTTCCTACCCTCACCATGGTAACCAGGATCTACATTCCTACCCTCACCATGGTAACCACGATCTACATTCCTACCCTCACCATGGTAACCAGGATCTACATTCCTACCCTCACCATGGTAACCACGATCTACATTCCTACCCTCACCATGGTAACCAGGATCTACATTCCTACCCTCACCATGGTAACCACGATCTACATTCCTACCCTCACCATGATAACCAGGATCTACGTTCCTACCCTCACCATGGTAACCAGGATCTACGTTCCTACCCTCACCATGGTAACCAGGATCTACATTCCTACCCTCACCATGGTAACCAGCTGTCGGTGGTGTCCAAAAGAAAGAGATCGTGAGATCCTCCACCCCGCTCGTTCACTGGCATCTGGAAGGTCACGAGTCTGAAGAGGCTGGTCGTCATGGCGACGTTGAGTAAACATGTCAGATGTTTCACAGCTGGAAGTTGTTCAGATGTTCCAGCTCCGCACCAGGAACACGTCTCTAGCTTCTCCAGCCAATCAGAAGGCTGCATGGCTGGTAGTGTTTCCTGTTTTCTTATCGTCCAATCAGAAACGAAGAGCAGTGGCGGCTGGGGGTAAAAGAAATGGGCGGGTCCGGTCCGAGCTCCTTCACAGACAGTCTCTAAGGATTCAGCAGTGAAAACAAAGGGCGTGGCGTGGGCGGGACTATAGGTCAGCTCATAGCTAACTGATTGGTTCACAGACTGACAGAGAGGAGAACCTATCACACACCTGTCGGGCACGGATCCCTGCACCTGGTGGGCGTGGTTATGATTTAATACACATGAATGGAATGAAATATAGAGCTGATGTCACGTTTTTTTCCAGAAAAAAACGGAAACCACGTACACACGCATGTGTTTACCCTGCAGGGGGCGAGGGTTAGCGCCCTCGTTAAAAACAGTTTTACACACTTTTAAACACAAATGTGTTTATAATGAAACATGAATGACTGTCAGAGTAGGACCGTACATAAGAGAAGATTAGGACGTATGAACGTTGTTAATCAGACGGATGGAGAACGACATGGGATCCTTCCGGGTCAGCGAAACCTGGGTTTCCCGTCTGAGGCTGTTACCCCGGCAACCCGGCTACGGATAAACGGAACGTTTAATCACCGTGTTTGAACTCATCTTGAAACCGTGTGCCATCGTTCACCCGTTTCTACACTTCTTCTTCTCCTTCCATCATTCCCTTCAGGGGGTGCCACCCTTTAAGGTGGAAACATTATTTTTTATTTCACAGACAGATCAGCGTGTCGGTCACCGAGTAACATCCGACCAATCAGACGAGAAGAGTCCGGACAGTAACATCCGACCAATCAGACGAGTCCGGACAGTAACATCCGACCAATCAGACGAGTCCGGGCAGTAACATCCGACCAATCAGACGAGAGGAGTCCGGACAGTAACATCCGACCAATCAGACGAGAGGAGTCCGGACAGTAACATCCGACCAATCAGACGAGTCCGGACAGTAACATCCGACCAATCAGACGAGTCCGGACAGTAACATCCGACCAATCAGACGAGTCCGGGCAGTAACATCCGACCAATCAGACGAGAGGAGTCCGGACAGTAACATCCGACCAATCAGACGAGAAGAGTCCGGGCAGTAACATCCGACCAATCAAACGAGAGGAGTCCGGGCAGTAACATCCGACCAATCAGACGAGTCCGGACAGTAACATCCGACCAATCAAACGAGAGGAGTCCGGACAGTAACATCCGACCAATCAAACGAGAGGAGTCCGGGCAGTAACATCCGACCAATCAGACGAGAAGAGTCCGGACAGTAACATCCGACCAATCAAACGAGAGGAGTCCGGGCAGTAACATCCGACCAATCAGACGAGAAGAGTCCGGACAGTAACATCCGACCAATCAAACGAGAGGAGTCCGGGCAGTAACATCCGACCAAACAGACGAGAAGAGTCCGGACAGTAACATCCGACCAATCAGACGAGTCCGGGCAGTAACATCCGACCAATCAGACGAGAAGAGTCCGGACAGTAACATCCGACCAATCAAACGAGAGGAGTCCGGACAGTAACATCCGACCAATCAGACGAGAGGAGTCCGGACAGTAACATCCGACCAATCAGACGAGAAGAGTCCGGACAGTAACATCCGACCAATTAAACGAGAGGAGTCCGGGCAGTAACATCCGACCAATCAGACGAGAAGAGTCCGGATAGTAACATCCGACCAATTAAACGAGAGGAGTCCGGGCAGTAACATCCGACCAATCAGACGAGAGGAGTCCGGACAGTAACATCCGACCAATCAGACGAGAAGAGTCCGGACAGTAACATCCGACCAATCAGACGAGAAGAGTCCGGGCAGTAACATCCGACCAATTAAACGAGAGGAGTCCGGGCAGTAACATCCGACCAATCAGACGAGAGGAGTCCGGATAGTAACATCCGACCAATCAAACGAGAGGAGTCCGGATAGTAACATCCGACCAATCAGACGAGAGGAGTCCGGATAGTAACATCCGACCAATCAGACGAGAGGAGTCCAGATAGTAACATCCGACCAATTAAACGAGAGGAGTCCGGACAGTAACATCCGACCAATCAGACGAGAAGAGTCCGGGCAGTAACATCCGACCAATTAAACGAGAGGAGTCCGGGCAGTAACATCCGACCAATCAGACGAGAGGAGTCCGGATAGTAACATCCGACCAATCAAACGAGAGGAGTCCGGATAGTAACATCCGACCAATCAGACGAGAGGAGTCCGGACAGTAACATCCGACCAATCAAACGAGAGGAGTCCGGACAGTAACATCCGACCAATCAGACGAGAAGAGTCCGGACAGTAACATCCAACCAATCAGACGAGAGGAGTCCGGACAGTAACATCCGACCAATCAAACGAGAGGAGTCCGGACAGTAACATCCGACCAATCAAACGAGAGGAGTCCGGACAGTAACATCCGACCAATCAAACGAGAGGAGTCCGGGCAGTAACATCCGACCAATCAGACGAGTCCGGACAGTAACATCCGACCAATCAAACGAGAAGAGTCCGGACAGTAACATCCGACCAATCAAACGAGAAGAGTCCGGACAGTAACATCCGACCAATCAGACGAGAAGAGTCCGGACAGTAACATCCAACCAATCAGACGAGAGGAGTCCGGACAGTAACATCCGACCAATCAGACGAGAAGAGTCCGGACAGTAACATCCGACCAATCAGACGAGACCCTCAGATACAAACATCCTGGAGGTAACCCACCTGGTCATCGTTTCTCTTCTGATTGGTTTTCCATCAGCAGCTCATTTAAATCTCGTTACCCACGCATGCGTCTTGTCATTTCCTGGATCCATATAAGGAGGTGTGGCTAAACGATGGAACGGCCGTCACAGAGAGACGATCACTTCCTGTCCTCCCATTGGCTGAGAGGACCAGGGGGTCCAAGACCACCCACAGGTGGCACGGACCCCTCCAGGACATCCAGCTTCTCCAAACCCTCTAGCCTCTCCCCCAGGACCCCTCCCTTCCCCCCATCAGACCCAAACTCACCAAAACTCCTGAAACTGTCAGACAAAGTTCTGCGCAACTTTTTCATCTTTCCAATCTTCTGCGCAGGCTGGGTGGCGGTGTTTGAGGGGGGGTTAGAGGGGGGCATGAGGTCGCACATGTCCGCGCCTGCGTGCGTGCGTGCAGGCAGGGTGCGCGCGCCTCGGTGCTCGTTCAGTCGTACATGAATAAAGGTCCTCTCCTCTTTGGTCTCACCGCAGACTGGACCCTCTGGTTTCTGTCTGAAGACCCTCATCCTCACCCTGCGCGCTGATTGGAGCAGACACAGGAAACCCCGCCTCTTTAGTGGTCCTCCTGCCTGTCCGTCATGCGGTGGTCCCGCCCTCCTTTGTGATGGAGGACATCATAGAGGAGGAGAGGAGGGGTGGAGGGGATGGAGGAGACCCTCCTCCATCATGACGGTCACTGGGGTTCATTTAAAATAATTAATTATATTTTAAAAATATGTAAACATGAGACATTTATGGTTTATTTGTGTTTAATTTGTTTAATTTAAAGTCAGTCGTTGATTGGCTCAGACGCACGGCGGGAGTTACGTCACTGAAGTCTGATCTTAAAATTAATTTAATTAGAAAAAAAACCCCAAATAAAATCTTTTATTAATTAAAGGCCAAGATGGAGTCTCATGACGTGACGTCACAGTGGTTACCACGGTGGCTCCACAGCAACAAGGTCAGGGTGGAGGTGAGGCTTTAAACACTTTAAACACTGGTCTTTCTGTGTGTAGTCTGCGTATTCTCCTCTTGTATGTGTGGGTTTTCTCTGAGGAGGAGACCCTCCAGCCACCGGTCGGAGGAGGAGACCCTTCAGCCGCCGGTCGGAGGAGGGGCAGACCCTCCCGCTGCCGGGTTTAGGAGGAGGAGGAGGAGACCCTCTGTTCCACCGGCTCTTTCTGCTCAAATTAAACAGAAAGTTTAACTTCGTTCTGATTTTGTGACCCTGGCTTTAGGGTTAGGGGCTTGATGTACCCACATCACCCTCAGCCGTACCAACAGGGATCACCCAAAGGTGATGTGGACACATCAAGCACCTAAACCTAGAGGTCAGAGGTCAGATTGAAGTAAAACGTTCTCCTAAAGATGGTAATTTTATTCTCTGTGAAATACCGCCATCTGGTGGCGGAACTGTAGAATTACACAAACACGTTAATTAAAATTAAAACTTTATTAACAGAAAGAAAGAAATCAAAGAAAAAAAAAAGATCATTCAAACTTTATCAAGAAAAATTCATTAAAATAAGATTTTTAAAAGAGTAAAAACTTTAAAAATATCCTTCAATAAACAGCAGTGTGTTTCTGTGTCTGTGTGTGTCTGTGTGATGGAGTGCTGGTTCATGGTTCGTCCTCGGTCCTCTGAAGCTTCACTCGTTCTCAAACTTGCTGTAGGGATGGTCCGAGTCTCCGATCAGACCTGGAGAAAACAAACGGGTGAGACCGGTCCGTCCTGAGATCTCATCTCGTGTTCGGACGTAAACCCGACTTACCGTACTTCCTGCGGATCTCGTCGTTCCGCGCCTTTCTCTCCACCTTCCTGTAAACACAGAGGTACGACGGTCAGCTGGTTCCAGGTCAGGATAGATGTCGTCTGTCCCTGAGACGCTAACGATGGCTGCTATGAACGGGATGAGAGCCCGCCCCCCCCCCCCCACACACACACACACCCACTCATGCTCTATCAGAGAAGAAGACCGTAGCTTCCCACCTAATGAGATTTTCGGCTGGGAAAGGTTCAGAATGTGGAGAAGCTTTCACCACCAGCTCCTCCCCAAGCTCCACTCCACCCAAACTCCACTTCTATTGGTGTTGGTATTAGAGGCTGGTGTGTACCCAGTGCTGTGTGGGGGGGTTCCATCCCAGACGGTACCATCTGGATCCTCATTCCTGAGCTCCACCATCAGCAGTCCTTCTCAGGATCCTCTGTCTCACCCTCAGACCTCTCTCTCTCCTTCTGTAAACAGCTTGTTGTGATTGTACGAGGTTCTAATCCTGGTTACCATGGTGAGGGTAGGAACATAGATCCTGGTTACCATGGTGAGGGTTGGAATGTAGATCCTGGTTACCATGGTGAGGGTTGGAATGTAGATCCTGGTTACCATAGTGAGGGTTGGAATGTAGATCTGGTTACCATGGTGAGGGTAGGAATGTAGATCCTGGTTACCATAGTGAGGGTTGGAATGTAGATCTGGTTACCATAGTGAGGGTTGGAATGTAGATCCTGGTTACCATGGTGAGGGTAGGAACGTAGATCCTGGTTACCATGGTGAGGGTAGGAACGTAGATCCTGGTTACCATGGTGAGGGTGGGAACGTAGATCCTGGTTACCATGGTGAGGGTAGGAACGTAGATCCTGGTTACCATGGTGAGAGTAGGAACGTAGATCCTGGTTACCATGGTGAGGGTAGGAACGTAGATCCTGGTTACCATGGTGAGGGTTGGAACGTAGATCCTGGTTACCATGGTGAGGGTAGGAACGTAGATCCTGGTTACCATGGTGAGGGTAGGAACGTAGATCCTGGTTACCATGGTGAGAGTAGGAACGTAGATCCTGGTTACCATGGTGAGGGTAGGAACGTAGATCCTGGTTACCATGGTGAGGGTTGGAACGTAGATCCTGGTTACCATGGTGAGGGTTGGAACGTAGATCCTGGTTACCATGGTGAGGGTAGGAACGTAGATCCTGGTTACCATGGTGAGGGTAGGAACGTAGATCCTGGTTACCATGGTGAGGGTAGGAACGCAAATCCTGGTTACCATGGTGAGGGTAGGAACGTAGATCCTGGTTACCAAGGTGAGGGTGGGAACGTAGATCCTGGTTACCATGGTGAGGGTAGGAATGTAGATCCTGGTTACCATGGTGAGGGTAGGAATGTAGATCCTGGTTACCATGGTGAGGGTAGGAACGTAGATCCTGGTTA
>LR738541.1:40690507-40738007 GCA_902685375.1 Neostethus bicornis
TTTATTCAATAGCAACTTTTGACCCATCTTGAAAACCTGATCGGTTCATTTATAGTTGGTACTGAGTAACTACTTCATTCCTGGTTTTGGGGTCACAGCTTGAGAAGGGAGCCCAGGCTTCTCTCACCAAAGCCACATCCTCCAGCTCACTCTGGAAGATCGTTAGGCGGATCGACACCGAGCTGCTCCTGAATGGCAGAGCTGGTTACCATGGTGAGGGTAGGAACGTAGATCCTGGTTACCATGGTGAGGGTAGGAACGTAGGTCCTGGTTACCATGGTGAGGGTAGGAACGTAGATCCTGGTTGCCATGGTGAGGATAGGAACGTAGATCCTGGTTACCATGGTGAGGGTAGGAACGTAGATCCTGGTTACCATGGTGAGGGTAGGAACGTAGATCCTGGTTACCATGGTGAGGGTAGGAACGTAGATCCTGGTTACCATGGTGAGGGTAGGAACATAGATCCTGGTTACCATGGTGAGGGTAGGAACGTAGATCCTGGTTACCATGGTGAGGGTAGGAACGTAGATCCTGGTTACCATGGTGAGGGTAGGAACGTAGATCCTGGTTTCCATGGTGAGGGTAGGAACATAGATCCTGGTTACCATGGTGAGGGTAGGAACGTAGATCCTGGTTACCATGGTGAGGGTAGGAACATAGATCCTGGTTACCATGGTGAGGGTAGGAACGTAGATCCTGGTTACCATGGTGAGGGTAGGTTAGTGTGATCTTTCATCAGGATCCAATGACATATGGTTAAAACATGTCTTCCCTGGAACCTACATCCAGGGTTCGTCTCACTTCGTTTAGCTTCATACGTTCAGACGTATGTCTCTCGTTACGTCCCCCCTCAGAAGTGCGTCTTAGGAACTAAGAAGACGTCAAATATTGACGGAAAACTACTTTTTTTTTTAAGTTGTCCCTCCAGTTTTCCGTCCTGTAGTCCCATGAAGAGCTTTGTCCCAGTGGGTTTCGAACCCGATTCTCCCGGATGGAATACGATAATACTACCACTAAGCCAACGCCCCTGGGACCCACCTGTCCTTCTTATGGGGGTATGATAGTGGTAAATTAGAAGCACTTTATCATTTTTAGTCTTTTTATTCATTTTTTTAGTCATTTTTAGTCTGTTTTATTCTTTTATTTTGAACTGTTGTAATTGTGTTCCCTGATGTGTGAATGGGAGCAACTAGATGCCAAGACAATTTCCCTCAGGATTAATAAAGTATTTATCTGTCTGTCTGTCTGACTGGATAGTTGGATCGAGGGTCAGACGAATGGAAACATAATAACCTTTCTTTTACCCGAGTTTAAAAAACCAAAATGATCTGAACCAGTTTAACGTGATCAGCCGAAGCAGGAGGTTTTAGAGAAGCTGTTTATAAAAATAATAAAAACAGAGCAGAAAAAGGAACTGAAACAAGTTTCTTTTCTTCTGCTGCTGAACCAGTCCAAGCAGAGCAGGATGTTTGTGGGTGTTTTTAAACTTTTATTACAGTTCAGTAGAAATAGAAACCAGCTCCTCCTGGTCGTTAAACACCAGGTGATAAGATGGTGGACTTTAATCTGAACGGGATCATGTGGAGGTGACCTGATTGAGACCTGGAACTTTAGATTCAGTTCTAAGTCTCGTTTATAAAAGCATGAGTGTTCCACATTCTACGTGACCGAAGTCATCTATGATCTAGTTCGAGAGCACAGACGTAAACAGTACTCTAGGTCAGGGGTGGGCAACATTGAGTTCTAACATTTGACCAGAGGTGTCAAAAGTACCAACACTTTCTACTCAAGTAGAAGTATAAATACCGGTTCCGCTATGTTGATGACACTTTTGTAAAGATCAACAAGCAAGATCTGGAAGCCTTCACTTTACACATCAACGTTGTGGATCCTAACATCAAGTTTACACGTGAAGACTCCAAGGACAACCGGTTGGCCTTTTTAGACTGCGCTGTGATCATAGGAGAGGACGGGAATTTGCAACTGGAAGTATACAGGAAACCCACTCACAAAGACCAGAACCTACAGTTTGACTCTAATCATCCTGTGCAACACAAACTGGGTGTCATCAGAACTTTACAACACAGGGCTGAGGAGGTACCCACGAGCACAGAGGCTAAGGAGAAGGAGACACAGCATGTCCAAAAAGCCCTCTCGGTCTGTGGATACCCCAAATGGGCCCTGAATAGGGTGAGAGCGTCCAAGAAACATGAGAAGAGGGAAACAGAAACTGAGAAGAGAAAAAATGGAGTCTCTATTCCCTACGTGTCAGGACTGTCCGAGAAGTTACAGAGAATCTTCAGACAACATGACATCCCGGTTTTCTTTAAACCGGTCAACACATTACGTCAAAAACTAGTACATCCTAAAGACAAGATGCCTACAGAAAAACAGAGCAATGTAGTTTATTTGATCCGGTGCAGTGAAGGGAGCTGCAAAGAACACTACATTGGGGAAACGAAGCAGCCACTCCACAAAAGACTTTACCAACACAGAAGAGAAGCCTCTAGTGGTCCACAGTCTGCTGTACATCTGCATCTTAAATCCACCAAACACACTTTTGAGGACAGTGAGGTGAAGATTCTAAGTAGAGAGAAAGGTTGGTTTGAAAGAGGGGTGAAGGAAGCCATCTTTGTGATGAAAGAAAATCCCTCACTGAATCGGAGTGGAGGCGTTAGATACATTCTGCCCGGGATTTACAGCAGCCTTTTGAAGCTATGGACTAAAGATGACACCTCGTGACTCAGTTTCACGCCTCTCGTTAGCAGGTTTCTCTTTTCACTAGGCTTTTAGCATTTTTATAATAGGTTTGTTTACTGGTCTGTGGTTACAATAGGAGCCATTCACGGCCATCATAGGTAACACAGGCTCATTGGTCGAGCCCTTCTTACTATTTTTTTATCTTTTACTCAGGTTAATATAAATAGATCCAGTTTTCAGTCCATTTCATTCAGATTGAAAATGATTTCCGGATGGAAGTCGAAACGTCTCGTTCAAGAATTAAACTGTCCAGAAGACTTTTTTGAAACTTTTTCTACTATAAATACCGAGTTAAAAAACTACTTTAGTAAAAGTAGAAGTATCAACTCAAGTTTTCTACTTAAGTAAAAGTAAAAAGTAACCTATTTTAAAACTACTTAAAGTAAAAAAAGTAAAAGTAATTTTCAGAAAAAAAGGAATATTGTTAACAAAAGCGTATGAACATATGTTTTAACTATTATCACATGCTTCAAGGAGCAGAAAATATGATAATAAATCAAAGTGTTTTGGTGAAACTTTATGAATCAGAAACATTTATTTCTTAATAATCTTTATTGGAAATCGATTAATGAACACAATCAAATGTATTATCATAAGCAGGGCATTATGTAACGTCCCTTCAGCTACCAAGCTTCACTCTGCATCACCTAATTTAACCAACTTCAGCAGAAACACAAACACACTCAATGTAAAAAAACACAAACACACTCAATGTTAAAAAAACACACAAACACACTCAATGTTAAAAAAACACAAACACACTCAATGTAAAAAAAACACAAACACACTCAATGTTAAAAAAACACAAACACACTCAATGTTAAAAAAACACAAACACACTCAATGTAAAAAAAACACAAACACACTCAATGTTAAAAAAACACAAACACACTCAATGTTAAAAAAACACAAACACACTCAATGTTAAAAACACACACAAACACACTCAATGTAAAAAAAACACAAACACACTCAATGTAAAAAAAAACAAAACAAAAACACACTCAATGTAAAAAAAAAACACAAACACACTCAATGTTAAAAAAACACAAACACACTCAATGTAAAAAAACACAAACACACTCAATGTAAAAAAAACACAAACACACTCAATGTTAAAAAAAACACAAACACACTCAATGTTAAAAAAAAACACAAACACACTCAATGTTAAAAAAACACAAACACACTCAATGTAAAAAAAACACAAACAAACTCAATGTTAAAAAAAAACACAAACACACTCAATGTTAAAAACACACAAACACACTCAATGTAAAAAAAAAACACAAACACACTCAATGTAAAAAAACACAAACACACTCAATGTTAAAAAAACACAAACACACTCAATGTTAAAAAAACACAAACACACTCAATGTTAAAAAAACACAAACACACTCAATGTAAAAAAAAAACACAAACACACTCAATGTTAAAAAAACACAAACACACTCAATGTTAAAAAAACAAAAACACACTCAATGTTAAAAAAACACAAACACACTCAATGTAAAAAAAAAACACAAACACACTCAATGTTAAAAAAAAAAAAAAACACAAACACACTCAATGTAAAAAAAACAAAAACACACTCAATGTTAAAAAAACACAAACACACTCAATGTAAAAAAAAAACACAAACACACTCAATGTTAAAAAAACACAAACACACTCAATGTAAAAAAAAAACACAAACACACTCAATGTAAAAAAAACAAAAACACACTCAATGTTAAAAAAACACAAACACACTCAATGTTAAAAAAACACAAACACACTCAATGTAAAAAAAACACAAACACACTCAATGTAAAAAAAACACAAACACACTCAATGTTAAAAAAACACAAACACACTCAATGTTAAAAAAACACAAACACACTCAATGTTAAAAAAACACAAACACACTCAATGTTAAAAAAACACAAACACACTCAATGTTAAAAAAACACAAACACACTCAATGTAAAAAAAACACAAACACACTCAATGTAAAAAAAAACACAAACACACTCAATGTAAAAAAAAACACAAACACACTCAATGTAAAAAAAAAACACAAACACACTCAATGTTAAAAAAACACAAACACACTCAATGTTAAAAAAACACAAACACACTCAATGTTAAAAAAACACAAACACACTCAATGTTAAAAAAACACAAACACACTCAATGTTAAAAAAACACAAACACACTCAATGTTAAAAAAACACAAACACACTCAATGTTAAAAACACACAAACACACTCAATGTAAAAAAAAAACACAAACACACTCAATGTTAAAAAAACACAAACACACTCAATGTTAAAAAAACACAAACACACTCAATGTAAAAAAAAAACACAAACACACTCAATGTTAAAAAAACACAAACACACTCAATGTTAAAAAAACACAAACACACTCAATGTTAAAAAAAAACACAAACACACTCAATGTTAAAAAAACACAAACACACTCAATGTAAAAAAAACACAAACACACTCAATGTAAAAAAAACACAAACACACTCAATGTAAAAAAAACACAAACACACTCAATGTTAAAAAAACACAAACACACTCAATGTTAAAAAAACACAAACACACTCAATGTAAAAAAAACACAAACACACTCAATGTAAAAAAAACACAAACACACTCAATGTAAAAAAAAAACACAAACACACTCAATGTTAAAAAAACACAAACACACTCAATGTAAAAAAAAAAACACAAACACACTCAATGTAAAAAAAAAACACAAACACACTCAATGTAAAAAAAAAACACAAACACACTCAATGTTAAAAAAAAACACAAACACACTCAATGTTAAAAAAACACAAACACACTCAATGTAAAAAAAACACAAACACACTCAATGTTAAAAAAACACAAACACACTCAATGTTAAAAAAACACAAACACACTCAATGTTAAAAAAACACAAACACACTCAATGTTAAAAAAACACAAACACACTCAATGTAAAAAAAACACAAACACACTCAATGTTAAAAAAAACACAAACACACTCAATGTAAAAAAAAAAAAAAAACACACTCAATGTAAAAAAAACACAAACACACTCAATGTTAAAAAAACACAAACACACTCAATGTAAAAAAAAAAAAAAAACACAAACACACTCAATGTTAAAAAAACACAAACACACTCAATGTTAAAAAAAACACAAACACACTCAATGTTAAAAAAAAACACAAACACACTCAATGTTAAAAAAACACAAACACACTCAATGTAAAAAAAAAAAAAAAACACAAACACACTCAATGTAAAAAAACACAAACACACTCAATGTTAAAAAAAACACAAACACACTCAATGTAAAAAAAAACACAAACACACTCAATGTTAAAAAAACACAAACACACTCAATGTTAAAAAAAAACACAAACACACTCAATGTTAAAAAAAACACAAACACACTCAATGTT
Organism: Neostethus bicornis; assembly: GCA_902685375.1. NCBI lineage: Eukaryota > Metazoa > Chordata > Actinopteri > Atheriniformes > Phallostethidae > Neostethus > Neostethus bicornis. Next base: position 40,696,716 of record LR738541.1, read on the forward strand.
AAAAAAACACAAACACACTCAATGTTAAAAAAACACACAAACACACTCAATGTTAAAAAAAAACACAAACACACTCAATGTTAAAAAAACACAAACACACTCAATGTAAAAAAAAAAACACAAACACACTCAATGTTAAAAAAACACAAACAAACTCAATGTTAAAAAAAAACACAAACACACTCAATGTTAAAAAAACACACAAACACACTCAATGTTAAAAAAACACACAAACACACTCAATGTTAAAAAAACACAAACACACTCAATGTAAATAAAAAAAAACACAAACACACTCAATGTTAAAAAAACACACAAACACACTCAATGTTAAAAAAACACAAACACACTCAATGTAAAAAAAAACACAAACACACTCAATGTTAAAAAAACACAAACACACTCAATGTTAAAAAAACACAAACACACTCAATGTTAAAAAAAAAACACAAACACACTCAATGTTAAAAAAACACAAACACACTCAATGTAAAAAAAAAACACAAACACACTCAATGTTAAAAAAACACAAACACACTCAATGTAAAAAAAAAACACAAACACACTCAATGTAAAAAAAAAACACAAACACACTCAATGTTAAAAAAACACAAACACACTCAATGTTAAAAAAACACAAACACACTCAATGTAAAAAAAAACACAAACACACTCAATGTTAAAAAAACACAAACACACTCAATGTAAAAAAAAAAACACAAACACACTCAATGTAAAAAAAAAACACAAACACACTCAATGTTAAAAAAACACAAACACACTCAATGTAAAAAAAACACAAACACACTCAATGTTAAAAAAAACACAAACACACTCAATGTTAAAAAAAACACAAACACACTCAATGTTAAAAAAAAACACAAACACACTCAATGTTAAAAAAAACAAAAACACACTCAATGTAAAAAAACACAAACACACTCAATGTAAAAAAAACACAAACAAACTCAATGTTAAAAAAAAACACAAACACACTCAATGTAAAAAAAACACAAACACACTCAATGTTAAAAAAACACAAACACACTCAATGTAAAAAAACACAAACACACTCAATGTTAAAAAAACACAAACACACTCAATGTTAAAAAAACACAAACACACTCAATGTAAAAAAACACAAACACACTCAATGTAAAAAAAACACAAACACACTCAATGTTAAAAAAAACACACAAACACACTCAATGTTAAAAAAACACACAAACACACTCAATGTTAAAAAAACACAAACACACTCAATGTAAAAAAAAACACAAACACACTCAATGTAAAAAAAACACAAACACACTCAATGTTAAAAAAACACACAAACACACTCAATGTTAAAAACACACAAACACACTCAATGTAAAAAAAAACACAAACACACTCAATGTTAAAAAAACACAAACACACTCAATGTAAATAAAAAAACACAAACACACTCAATGTTAAAAAAACAAAAACACACTCAATGTAAAAAAAAACAAAAACACACTCAATGTAAAAAAAAACACAAACACACTCAATGTTAAAAAAACACAAACACACTCAATGTAAAAAAAAAACACAAACACACTCAATGTTAAAAAAACAAAAACACACTCAATGTAAAAAAAAACACAAACACACTCAATGTTAAAAAAACACAAACACACTCAATGTTAAAAAAACACAAACACACTCAATGTTAAAAAAATAAAATGACCAAAAGGCTTTTTCAAGCCTTGAAGGCAGCTAGTTTTCAAAGTTCTTTGAGGGAATACTGAATAGTCTTTAACAAGTTGATAAGGTTGGGAGTGCCACATACAGCCTGCGTGACACCTGGAACACAACGGAGGAGGCAGGGTGCGGGGAGGTATGTGTGCATGCATGCACGCGTGCTGTCTGGATCCGGATTGGTTTTTAATGACTTTTTTCTTTATTTTTAACGGTGACAAAATGGAGAAAGTAGCGACTACTTTTGATAAAACTAACGAAGTAAAAGTACAGATAATTGCATAAAAAAGTAGTGAGTAAAAGTAAAAAGTAGACAAAAAAATAATTACTTCGTTAAAGTAAAGATAACGAGATTTTCTACTTGAGTAAAGTAACGAAGTAGTCTTACTTCGCTACTTGACACCTCTGCATTTGACAAGCGGGCCGGAACCAGGGGGGGGGAGCTGGAGGGACGTGTCCCCCCCGCTCTCTAGGTCGACAAAGATATGAGACTTGTGGAGAGAAGCTGAAGTGAACTGAAGACAGTGAAATGAAGCATTTAAAGCAGTGAAGAAACAAAAAAATACAGACTTAAATGTGTGTGTGCTCGGCCTCGGGAGTCGTGTGTCTCTCCCTCCCTTTGCGTTTCCGTCTTCAGTACCTGGGGACGATCTGTTAGCCCTACCAAGCACGCGGTTCACATCAGAAGCATGCATGTAGTCTCACTGTGCCACACTGTTTACTGTCTGCTATGTTCCTTGCTCCCCTTGAGCATGTGTTTGTGTTCTACATTATTTGTTCTAGGAGGTTTTGTTGTGTGTGTGTGTGTGTGTGTGTGTGTGTTGGTTTTATCTCTGGTTTAATCTCTTGTTTGTACTTTTTTTTCTCCTTAAATCCAGCAGGTTGGTCGTGATGCTGAATCGCTTCTCTTTCTCCCCCTCTCTTCTTCTGAACCCTATTCCTCTTCTTTTTCACCCCAAACCCCTTCCTTAGTATTCATTTTCAGGTCCAGCAAAAAGAAACACAGAAAACACGAACATTTTAAATGTAAAGTATTTAAAATAAACAAATTAAATAGAGTTTGTCCGGGTCGGTAATTTATGATGGTGGGCTGTTTAAATATAGAAAATAACTCATTCAGTTGAGTCACTGTCTTCGTCGTTACAGGTAATTTATTACTGTTTAATTCAGTCATAAGCTGAATTATAAACACCACACCGCCACCAAGTGGATACATGTAGAAATTACAACTAAAACAAAGCACAACACTGTCCAGCCACACCTGACGTACGGGTCACTATTCTGCTGGTCACAACACCAGACAGGACAGGGTTAAAAAAAAAAGAGAGACAGCACACATGTCAATGTAGGACTAAAGATAAGAAAACTGGAGCACATCATGGAAACAATTGTTCATTAAGACGTATGAACATTGTTGATCACCATGTTGGAACTCAGTTTAAAACTACGTGCTGTCGCCCTCCAGAATTTCTCGGGTATTTTGTGATTGTTTTGGTCCAAATTCTGTGAGAGATTTTTCTGAAAGTTGATGTTTAATAATCAGAGTGTCTGTTCTGTCCAGACGGAGAATAATCATAATATTATTAAACTTTTCTTGGTGCTTCAGAAGGTTTCAAACATGAGGGGTAGTAACACCATCCATCCTTCAATCCGTTGTCTTTAGCTTATCCAGGGCTGGGTCATGGGGGGCAACAGCCTCAGACGGGAAACCCAGGCTTCTCTCACCCCGGCTGCATCCTCCATCTCACCCAAGACGATCCTGAGGTGTTCCCTGTTCAGCTGGGAGACATAGTCTCTCCAGCAGGTCTGGGGTCTGCCTCTGAGTCTCCTCCTGGTGGGACCTGCCTAAAACACCTCTCCAGCGAGGCGCTCGGGGGGCATCCTGACCATAAGCCTGGACCACCCCATCTGGCTCCTCTCGACCTGGAGGAGCAACGGCTCTACTCTGAGCTCCGGATGGCAGAGCTCCTCACCCAATGTCTTAATGAGAGCCCAGCCACCCTGCAGAGGAAGATCATTTGGGCCGCTTGTACCTGTGATCTCATATTTTCGATTACCACACACTGGTTACCATGGTGAGAGTAGAAACATAGATCCTGGTTACCATGGTGAGGGTAGAAACATAGATCCTGGTTACCATGGTGAGGGTAGGAACGTAGATCCTGGTTACCATGGTGAGGGTAGGAACCTAGATCCTGGTTACCATGGTGAGGGTAGGAACGTAGATCCTGGTTACCATAGTGAGGGTAGGAACCTAGATCCTGGTTACCATGGTGAGGGTAGGAACGTAGATCCTGGTTACCATGGTGAGGGTAGAAACATAGATCCTGGTTACCATGGTGAGGGTAGGAACGTAGATCCTGGTTACCATGGTGAGGGTAGGAACGTAGATCCTGGTTACCATGGTGAGGGTAGGAACATAGATCCTGGTTACCATGGTGAGGGTAGGAACGTAGATCCTGGTTACCATGGTGAGGGTAGGAACATAGATCCTGGTTACCATGGTGAGGGTAGGAACATAGATCCTGGTTACCATGGTGAGGGTAGGAACGTAGATCCTGGTTACCATGGTGAGGGTAGGAACGTAGATCCTGGTTACCATGGTGAGGGTAGAAACATAGATACTGGTTACCATGGTGAGGGTTGGAATGTAGATCCTGGTTACCATGGTGAGGGTAGAAACATAGATACCGGTTACCATGGTGAGGGTAGGAACGTAGATCCTGGTTACCATGGTGAGGGTTGGAATGTAGATCCTGGTTACCATGGTGAGGGTAGGAACGTAGATCCTGGTTACCATGGTGAGGGTAGGAACGTAGATCCTGGTTACCATGGTGAGGGTAGAAACATAGATCCTGGTTACCATGGTGAGGGTAGGAACGTAGATCCTGGTTACCATGGTGAGGGTAGAAACATAGATACTGGTTACCATGGTGAGGGTTGGAATGTAGATCCTGGTTACCATGGTGAGGGTAGAAACATAGATACTGGTTACCATGGTGAGGGTAGGAACGTAGATCCTGGTTACCATGGTGAGGGTTGGAATGTAGATCCTGGTTACCATGGTGAGGGTAGGAACGTAGATCCTGGTTACCATGGTGAGGGTAGGAACGTAGATCCTGGTTACCATGGTGAGGGTAGGAACGTAGATCCTGGTTACCATGGTGAGGGTAGAAACATAGATCCTGGTTACCATGGTGAGGGTAGAAACATAGATCCTGGTTACCATGGTGAGGGTAGAAACATAGATCCTGGTTACCATGGTGAGGGTTGGAATGTAGATCCTGGTTACCATGGTGAGGGTTGGAATGTAGATCCTGGTTACCATGGTGAGGGTTGGAATGTAGATCCTGGTTACGTTGTTTTCCAGCATTGTTATTGTTGCAGGATTTTTTTACTTTTAAAATCAAACCAAATTAACCTGTTTTTTTTTTCCACAGTTTTCTCATTTTATCTGTTTTTAAAACTCCTGCATTATTTCAGTTTCCAGTGGATGGACATACACTGCTCATGTTTGCCACTGGATGGCAGCAGGTAAACATCTGTCGGTCTGGTCGGATGTTCCCGGTGATGTTCCAGATGTTTGTCAGTAGGTGGGAGCAGAGTGCTTCCTGCTCTCAGGTGGATTCCAGAAGATCCAGAACAAAAAAAAAAAGAGTAGATAAAGTGTTTTTTTTTTTATTTTGAGAAAAATTCTTTATAAAAATCATTAAGTGTAATTTTACCAGTTCAGTTTCTCAGGCCTTCCACCCGTGGAGCTGTGCTCCTCAGAACAAAGCTCTGAGGAGGAAATGGTTTCTGTCATTTTTCTTTTGTATGAACCAAACAGCTGAGATAATAACACCTCATGCAGCATGCTGCTGCTGCAGCTGCACTCAACTTCTTCTAATCACTCTGGAACGATCCAGACGCACAGCAGCACGCAGAGCTTTGTCCGTTTCCGTCCTTCTGAATCCTCTCTTCCTGCTCTAATTAATTTTCTTTATTACATCCCGCGCCTGTGGTTTTAAAGTATTTAAGTTTGGATGTGACTCAGCAGGGGACCCGTCCAGTGAAAAACTGGACTGCAGTCTGAGGACAGGCAGGTGGAACCAGGAACCTGTCAGTCTAAGATAGTCAAGGGTAAACTACAGCCCGCGGGCCACATGCGGCCCGTTAAACGGTTTAATCCGGCCCTCTGAACATAAAAAATTAAATAAATAAATTTTATTAATGTTTTATTTTTTTCTATAATTCTGATGTTCCGTCACTGGATGGCGCCAAAGATACAACAACACTGCTCCCATTAAAATGTGTGTGTCTCCGTGATGTGAAAATAAAATATGCACAGATATGGAAAGCCATCGGGGCCAATACACACACGTAAACAAGCGTGTTAGATGTTAAAACAAAGAAAATGTTACATCATGCGTTTAGATTTCAAACCTAGCGCCGCTAGATTTTAAATTTAACGCTCTTGATGTAACATTTAGCTCTTGTTTAAAATCTAGCGTCATTCTATCGTCTAATCTAGATGTTACCAAAACATGACATCTATCTGATCCTGATCCGGCCCCCTGGTTAAATGTTAGAACTCAATGTGGCCCGCCAACCAAACGTTTGCCCACCCCGGGTCTGAGACGTAAACTTTTATACCTCCTGTTTGAGGACCGACGGCTGTGTCCTGATCCTCCTCTCATCTGGAACATTTCAGTCTTCCATCTCCTGATCCGTTCACGAGGCAGCCCATCCCGGGTGATTCAAGGCGAGAGGCAGGGTACACCTCGAACAGGTTGCCAGTCTGTGGTGGACACACACAGACGACCCTCCACACACACTCATTCCTGGGGGTAATCTCAGCAGCCAATCACAACCTACCATCCATGTTTTTGGAGGAAACCAGAAAAAAGAAACACATACACGGGGAGAACATGTAAACTACACACAGAAAGACCAGTGTCTCAAGTCTTGTACCCAGTCAGGACCTGAATCCCTGACCTTCTTGCTGTGCGGCCACTGTGTTAGCCCCGGTGCCACCGTGCCGTCTTACTGGAACATTTCCCCACGCTAAATCTGGCCTTCCGTCTTGGGGAGGCGGTGGCTTGGTGGTAGATCAGAAGTTAACCGGAAGTTCGCGGGTTCGTTCCCCACTGAGTCCCGGGCCCTGAACGTCTCACCCTGATGTCTCCACCTGTGTCTCGTCTTCCCCTGGTTATGTAACCCGTGGTGTTCGTCTCTTCACTGCCAGATCATCTCCTCTACACTCCTGCTGTGGCCATGATGGTGTGCCCTCCACGTCCTCTGGTTGTACCAAGCCTGCCCAGGTTGCCCTCCTGGCAGGTTGCCCCCCAGGCTGCACAGCTCTACCCCTCCTCCCTAACTCTAACTACCTCCAGTAACCTGGTTCAAACCATCCTTCCATCGGGGTCCTACGTCCCCACCGTCAGTCTGCATCTGCTAACGTATACCCACAAAGAGGAGGACTGATTCCCGTTAAACCCCGCCCTGGCAGCCCCTTTGATCTGAGCCCATCCCGGTTATTTCTGGGACATCTAGAGGAGATCTGACTGAGTGGGGGGGGGGGAGCAGAGCCAGCGAGGTCTGGACTGTAAGACCACCACCACCAGGTTTCAGAGCCAGTGAGGTCTGGACGGTAAGACCACCGCCACCAGGTTTCAGAGCCAGTGAGGTCTGGACGGTAAGACCACCACCACCAGGTTTCAGAGCCAGTGAGGTCTGGACTGTAAGACCACCACCACCAGGTTTCAGAGCCAGTGAGGTCTGGACTGTAAGACCACCACCACCAGGTTTCAGAGCCAGTGAGGTCTGGACGGTAAGACCACCACCACCAGGTTTCAGAGCCAGTGAGGTCTGGACTGTAAGGCCACCACCACCAGGTTTCAGAGCCAGTGAGGTCTGGACTGTAAGACCACCACCACCAGGTTTCAGAGCCAGTGAGGTCTGGACTGTAAGACCACCACCACCAGGTTTCAGAGCCAGTGAGGTCTGGACGGTAAGACCACCGCCACCAGGTTTCAGTGCAGAAATAAAACGATGTTTAAAGAGGTTGATTAACGGCTCGTTGTGAGAGCTCCACACGCTGCAGCAAAGTCCCAAGTTGACAGTCATCAGCATGCACACGGTGTACCCCGCCCCCCGTGCCCCCCCCCACCGTCTCCCCCCTCACTTCCATCCTTCTATCCTCCGCCTCCCTCTTCTTCTCCTTCCTCTCCCGCTGAGTCCCCCTCTCTCTCCTTCTCCTCTGGCTCAGTGGTGTGTTTCCAGGAGATAAGACCCTTGCTCATTTCACACATGAGCAGAGTGGAGTTGGGAGAGGCTGTGTGTGTGTGTGTGTGTGTGTGTGTGTGTGTGTGTGTGTGTGTTGCAGAGAAAGACAGAGTTCAGCCACAGACTTTGACTTTTCTCCAGTTGTTGCTTCCAGTCTTTGAGTTTTTGTGGTGAGGACCCTCACCCTAGTGTCCCACAGAGTCGGTCACACTTAGACACAAACACACACACACACACACACACACACACACACACACACACACACACACACACACACACACACAAACACACACCTCACTGCAGAGACACACACTTTGAACACCAGATCACCAGCTGGCAGGTTGGTAGGGGGAAGTATGATGGTCTGGATTCTCTGATTAAAGGTAGTTATTTTAGATAGACTAGGTAGGTAACCAGGATCTACATTCCTACCCTCACCATGGTAACCAGGATCTACGTTCCTACCCTCACCATGGTAACCAGGATCTACGTTCCTACCCTCACCATGGTAACCAGGCTCTACGTTCCTTCCCTCACCATGGTAACCAGGCTCTACGTTCCTACCCTCACCATGGTAACCAGGATCTACGTTCCTACCCTCACCATGGTAACCAGGATCTACGTTCCTACCCTCACCATGGTAACCAGGATCTACATTCCTACCCTCACCATGGTAACCAGGATCTACGTTCCTACCCTCACCATGGTAACCAGGATCTATGTTCCTACCCTCACCATGGTAACCAGGATCTACATTCCTACCCTCATCATGGTAACCAGGATCTACGTTTCTACCCTCACCATGGTAACCAGGATCTACGTTTCTACCCTCACCATGGTAACCAGGATCTACGTTCCTACCCTCACCATGGTAACCTGGATCCACGTTCCTATTCTCACCATGGTAACCAGGATCCACGTTCCTACCGGGAGGAGACCAAGGGGCAGACCCCGGACCCGCTGGAGAGACTATGTTTCACAGCTGGACAGGGAACGACTCGGGATCCTCTTGGGTGAGATGGAGGATGCAGCCGGAGTGAGAGAAGCCTGGGCTTTACGTCTGAGGCTGTTGCCCCGGCGACTCGGCTCTGGATGAGCGGAAGATGATGGAACAGAATGAGCAGGATACACCCTGAACAGGTCACCAGTGGTGGGGGACACACACAGACAACCATCCACACACTCGCCCGCGAGGTGCTCACCACCCGAACCACCCCATCTGGCTCCTCTCAACCTGGAGGAGGAGCGGCTTGACACCGAGCTCCTCCCGGATGGCAGAGCTCCTCACCCGATCTCTGAGTGAGAGCCCAGCCACCCTGCGGAGGGAGATCGTTTCGTTCGCTTGTATCCGTGATTCTTTCGGTCACCACCCACAGCTGGTGACCATGGATATCCTGCCCGTTTGCCTGTAATGAGCCGGGAGGATCCGGCACTTCACTGTTTTCTTAAAATTTATGCCTGAGTGCAAAAATCTTCAGGTTGTAACGAAGTGTTTTAATTTTAACAATAACATTAAAATAAAACGGTATTTTAACCGTCGACCAATCAAAGGTCGGCTTGTTGTCATGGCAACAAGATAAATGTGTTTTATGTTCAGATTACAGACGACTGCAGAAACACTCAGAACATCTGTGAGCAAACTTTCAGCTGTGACTCAGTGTGGGTGGACACCGGATCGCTCCACAGGAAAACATCCCAATCCAATTTACAGAGAACACGGCCGTATCTGATTGGACGGATGAAAGAAGATCTAATTACTCTGTCATTTAATCCACGGCTTTTATCAGACTTCAGACGGTTCATCACAGATCTTTAAATCTTCAAATAAACCCACTTAAAACCATTAAAATAAAACCAGTTCTTTACATCACTGTCCTGTTCTTACAGAAGAAAAAAAGAATCTCCAATGAGACCAGCCCAGGATCTACTACGTTCCTATCCTCACCATGGTAACCAGGATCTTTGTTCCTACCCTCACCATGGTAACCAGGATCTATGTTCCTACCCTCACCATGGTAACCAGGATCTATGTTCCTACCCTCACCATGGTAACCAGGATCCACGTTCCTACCCTCACCATGGTAACCAGGATCTATGTTCCTACCCTCACCATGGTAACCAGGATCCACGTTCCTACCCTCACCATGGTAACCAGGATCCACGTTCCTACCCTCACCATGGTAACCAGGATCTATGTTCCTACCCTCACTTGTTAACCAGGATCTATGTTTCTACCCTCACCATGGTAACCAGGATCTATGTTCCTACCCTCACCATGGTAACCAGGATCTACGTTCCTACCCTCACCATGGTAACCAGGATCTATGTTCCTACCCTCACTTGTTAACCAGGATCTATGTTTCTACCCTCACCATGGTAACCAGGATCTATGTTCCTACCCTCACTTGTTAACCAGGATCTACGTTCCTACCCTCACCATGGTAACCAGGATCTACATTCCTACCCTCACCATGGTAACCAGGATCTACGTTTCTACCCTCACCATGGTAACCAGGATCTACGTTCCTACCCTCACCATGGTAACCAGGATCTACGTTCCTACCCTCACCATGGTAACCAGGATCTACGTTCCTACCCTCACCATGGTAACCAGGATCTACGTTCCTACCCTCACCATAATAACCAGCTGTGGGTGGTGACCAAAAGAATGAGATTACAGATCCAAGTGGCTGAAATGATCATCCTCTGCAGGGTGGCTGGACTCTCACTCAGACATAGAGGGAGGAGCTCTGCCATCTGTGAAGAACTTGGAGTAGAGCGGTTGCTACTTCATGTTGAGAGAAGCCAGATGGGGTGGTTCGGTCATCTGGTGAGAATGCCTCCTGAACCTTTGCTGGTGAGGTGTGCCAGTTCTGCGGTCTAGAGTCAGACCCTGGATCTGCTGGAGAGACTATGTGAGCTGGAGGATGGAGCAGGAAGGTGGGGGGTTCTCCTGGCTTTTTCAAACCTTCCAAACAGCATGTACCTGGCATTCTTGGTTTTCCTGGGACTTTATGTTGACCTCTCACTTGATAAACTCAGGTTAGAAGGTTAGAAGGATCTTTATTGGTCGGAACGTCAGAGCTCTACCTGTCCATCCAGTGACGCTGGATTGGTAGAAACATCCCATTATAGAATCACCGTCACCTCCGAGTCACCTCTCTGTTCCTAAATAATCCTCATCTGGAGCTGACAGCGCCGGGCGTTCCGTTTAAAAATAACGTCTTACACACCGGTAGACCGTCTTCTCTGGGTTCAGACAGAACGCCATGGTGGCCCAGATCAGGAAGGGGGTTCCTCCCACGCCGAGGAGATGGAACTCTCTCAGAACATCAGAGCTGAGTCTTCAGAATTAACCCAATTTTCACTCAAATCTCATCCATTTCTGAAAAACAAAAATGTACAAAAGGAAATTTTTTTGGGGGGAAAACGTGTCATTTTAAGAAAAAAATTAGAGGAAAAAAGTTTTTAAACATCCAGAAAATTCTATCATTTTGTTTTTGGTGTCTTCGGACATGTATGTATGTACGGTGGCTTCACAGCAAGAAGGTCAGGGGTTCGAGTCCAAGAGTGGGGGCGAGGCTTGAAACACTGTCCTTTCTGTGTGTGGTTTACATGTTCTCCCCTGTATGTGTGTGTTTTCTCTGGTTTCCTGTGAAAACATGCATGTTAGGTTGTGATTGGCTGCTATGAAATTACCCCTAGGAATGAGGGCGTATGGATGCAGGGATGGATCCCTGGATCCAGGGCACACACAGTCCCTGTGTGTGTCCTTGAAACAGACTGGCGACCTGTCCGGGGTGTATCCTGCCCCTATCCTGAAAAAGCCAAGCTAGGCCCCGCCCAACCCCGCAGTCCCGTTAGGGATAGGTGGTTCAGAAGATGAAGCAAGTCTTCAGACATCTCTCTGTTTTGTTACCGTGGCAGCAGCTGGTGCCGTAGTGACTGTATTATGGGATGTTAAAGTGTTACTACTTTTAAAACATTCAGGTGGACTTTTTAAAAACAAACTAAAAAGCCTCTGAAGGTCAGAATTTCAGCTGAAAGGTGTTTTTGTCATGATGGGGGTGAAGATGGACCTCGATGTGAAGCCAGGTTTTACCAGTTTATTGCAGGTAACAGGAGAGCAGGACAGCAGGATGAGGGACCAGACGTGGAGGGACCAGACGTGGAGGGACCAGACGTGGAGGGACCAGACGTGGAGGGACCAGACGTGGAGGGACCAGACCTGGAGGGACCAGACGTGGAGGGACCAGACGTGGAGGGACCAGACGTGGAGGGACCAGACGTGGAGACACACACACACACACACACACACACACACACACACACACACACACACACACACACACACACACACACATTTCTAGGGTCAATTTCCTATCAGCCAATCACAACCCATGTCTGTTTATGGAGGAAACCATAGAAAACCCACACATACACAGGAGAATGTGCAAACTACACACAGAAAAACCAGTGTCTCAAGCCCCGCCCCCACTCTGAGACTCGAAACCCTGACCTTGATGCTGTGAGTCCACCGGGCTAACCACTCCACCATCATGGAGCCGCTGATAGACTTGTTCAAATATTTATTTTAAAGCAGAAGCAAACTTTTTTTTTTAAATTTCATGCTCGTATTTTGAGTTTCTCTGTTTTTAAATTGCGTCACAATGTGACGTCACATCTCGGATGGCAGTGTGACGTCACATCTCGGATGGAAGATTTCAGACCCTCACGATCTGTAAGTGGGATATTTTTCCAAAACATCGGGTGTTCAAATATATATGCGTCCCGCTTAATTTTGGAGCCAAAATGAAACGTTTTAAAAAAATCTGTTTTCCGTTTAATTCATTACATGATTGTTTTTATTTGTTGTTTTCATCTCGATCAGCCCGAACATGGCCACCTGTGAAAGAGGGCGGGGCTCTCCGCTTTGAGACTAAAAAAGAAACTTTTTACAACCGAAGAGAAATTTAATTAAAATAAAAGTCAATCTTTTTTTAGAGAAATGAACTTAGTTTAAGAATCTCTTCAAGTCATTTTTTATTTTTATATTATTTTTATGACCAAAACCTTCTTCAGGCTGGACGGTAAATCCAGCCGTGCCACCGTGTGCGCATGCGCCGCATCCCGGATCTGCTCCAGAGGAAACAAAACAGAACATGATGAAAATATTAAAACATTTAATTTAACAGCGTATTTTTACTCCACACCTCCTCCAGGATTTGGTAAAAAAAAAAAAAAAAAAAGGTCTGATTTCACAGCAATTTTTCTCAAAAATTTCAGTAAAAAAGTCAGTTTTTAAACTAAAAAATTTAATCTGTTTACAATAAAATCCACTGCTTCAGGTTGGGATGGCACGGTAGGTGGCACAGTGGGTGGCAGAGTGGGTGGCACAGTGGCCTCACAGCAAGAAGGTTGTGGATTCGAGTCCCGGGTAGGGACGAGGCTTGCAATACTGGTCTTTCTGTGTGTAGTTTGCATGTTCTCCCTGTGTATGTGTACCTTACAAAAACATGCATGCGAGGTTGATTGTCTCTTTCATTTGGAAGTCACAGACCGTCTCCCTGGTCTTTTCCACACTGAGGAGCAGGTGATTCTCTCCAGCCCACTCCACAAATCTACGTTCCTACCCTCACCATGGTAACCAGGATCTATGTTCCTACCCTCACCATGGTAACCAGGATCTACGTTCCTACCCTCACCATGGTAACCAGGATCTACGTTCCTACCCTCACCATGGTAACCAGGATCTACGTTCCTACCCTCACCATGGTAACCAGGATCTACATTCCTATCCTCACCATGGTAACCAGGATCTACGTTCCTACCCTCACCATGGTAACCAGGATCTATGTTCCTACCCTCACCATGGTAACCAGGATCTACGTTCCTACCCTCACCATGGTAACCAGGATCTACATTCCTATCCTCACCATGGTAACCAGGATCTACGTTCCTACCCTCACCATGGTAACCAGGATCTATGTTCCTACCCTCACCGTGGTAACCAGGATCTACGTTCCTACCCTCACCATGGTAACCAGGATCTACGTTCCTACCCTCACCATGGTAACCAGGATCTACGTTCCTACCCTCACCATGGTAACCAGGATCTATGTTCCTACGCTCACCATGGTAACCAGGATCTATGTTCCTACGCTCACCTTGGTAACCAGGATCTACGTTCCTACCCTCACCATGGTAACCAGGATCTACGTTCCTACCCTCACCATGGTAACCAGGATCTACGTTCCTACCCTCACCGTGGTAACCAGGATCTACGTTCCTAGTTACCTCCTGCTCTCCAACGTGGACAGGAGGAGGTTTTTGAAGACCATGACCACCATGTTTAGAAGAAGCCCAATTTCTTCTAAAGTCTTCTTAACTCTAAACAAACCAATGTAAACGTTGGTTGTGTACGGTGTCACCTTGTGGTCATCGCCGGGAGAACGTGGAGGGTTTATGGAGGTGAACGTGGACGTGCCCAGTGATTCCACCAGCTGTGGAAAACTTTTTTTTAAAGAACAGAACAAATAATAAGAGAGCTGAGCCGAAAAGCAAAGCTCTTGATTTAACAGTCGATCTACGTTCCTACCCTCACCATGGTAACCAGGATCTATGTTCCTACCCTCACCATGGTAACCAGGATCTACGTTCCTACCCTCACCATGGTAACCAGGATCTAGGTTCCTACCCTCACCATGGTAACCAGGATCTACGTTCCTACCCTCACCATGGTAACCAGGATCTACGTTCCTACCCTCACCATGGTAACCAGGATCTATGATCCTACCCTCACCATGGTAACCAGGATCTACGTTCCTACCCTCACCATGGTAACCAGGATCTACGTTCCTACCCTCACCATGGTAACCAAGCTGTAGGTGGTGACCGAAAGAATGAGATCGCGGGTACAAGCGGCTGAAATGAGCTTCCTCCGCAGGGTGGCGGGGCTCTCACCCAGAGATCGGGTGACGAGCTCTGCCATCCGGGAGGAGCTCGGTGTCGAGCCGCTCCTCCTCCAGGTCGAGAGGAGCCAGATGGGGTGGTTCGGGCATCTGGTCAGGATGCCTCCGAGCGCCTCGAGGGCGATGTGTTTCGGGCACGTACCACCGGGAGGAGACCAAGGGGCAGACCCCGGACCTGCTGGAGGGACTATGTCTCAGAGCTGGCTGGGGAACGACTTAGGATCCTTCTGGTTGAGCTGGAGGATGCAGCTGGAATGAGAGAGCCCTGGGCTTCCCGTTTGAGGCTGTTGTCCCTGCTACCCTGCCCCGGAACAAGCGGAAGATGATGGAATGGATCGGAAAAGAACAAATAATAATAATAATAATATTTTCCCATGAAGCAGATATAAAAAGGGATAAAGATTAGTCCGGCCTCATTTCGGAGCTATTTAAGCTCCAACTGAGCAAATATTTTGTGAATGTGTGCAGGCTGTTTCCAAACGGAGCTTATTACACTGGCCTCCAAGATAAGCTCCAGGCTGCTGCAAATATTATATATTCTGAGCTTCAATTAATTCCATGTCACCAAGTGCATACATTAGGAAGAGCAGAGAATATTAGCAGCACCCCTCTACCGACTGGCCCTCGGCCCCGTGTTAAGATTAATTGAGATACATTAGAGAATAAGCAGCAGAGAGTTGTAAAACATCTTCTGCACTGTATGATTTAACGGGAGAACCCGCGCCTGGCACCGAGGGCCATTTCATAATTTATTACCTCTGTTTGTGCAGACACAGTGGTGGAGTTCCTCCTATCAGCAAACATCGGAACAGGAGCGCCGAACAACGGCTGATGGGAATTAATTAGAGAGAAGATGAATTATGGACTAATAAGTCATAAAGCTGGTGGAACGGGGCACATCCTGCCCACCTACTGTTGTGTAATTAGCTGGTAATTAACTGGTTAATAATGTTTATCTTGGACCGATGTGCCAACCTGATGCTGTTGGGTTTATATCTGTGAAAAACTGCAGAAAATCCTGTAAAACACATTCCATAAAAACTGATGGGGTGGTCCGGGGATCTGGTTGGGATGCCTCCCGAGTGCTTCGCTGGTGAGGGGTTCTGGACACGTCCCACCGGGAGGAGACTTAGGGGCAGACCACACCCCGCTGGACAGGGAACACCTCGGGATCCTCCGGGTGAGCTGGAGGATGCCAACAGGGTGAGAGAAGTCTGGGCTTCCGTCTCGGTCTGTTGCCCTCCAACCTGGTCTTGGATGAGCAGAAGACAACGGAACAGACCTGAGCATCTGTTTCAGCTCAGCTCATAGACAGCATGCACCTGTGTGGCATCAGGGATGGGCATGGTTTGGTAGATGGTACAGAGGAAAGGGACGGATTCCTGCTCTCAGAAGTTTATTTCTGTCTCTGCGGAGCTCCAACCTACCGCGGACCGTTCCGTCAGGTTCCCCTTCAGCAAACATAAAAACGCCAGGACTAGTTTGTTTAAAGGTGTGAACCAACTTGATCTCCATCCCGCCCGACCACACCTCTAACACTCCATGTATGGATCATGGGGACATGTAGGGGTTTTCAAATGAGCATGCTCATAAACATGGTGAGGTGTTGATCACTGTGTGAGACCAGGGACCGACCCGGTGGTGTGGGGGGAATTATCTGCACTAGATGTGGCCAAAAGGGGCTGCTCCCCCGGGCGGCAGCCCGCTGCGGTGTGTCCTGTTATTTTTTTTTAGCGTCTGGTTGTCTTTTTTTGCATTTTTTCCATTCGGTTTCTGTCCCGTCTTTTGTCTGTGTTTGGTCCCGGTCTGGAGATGTGACTTTGTGCGCTCTTTGGACGTCGTTTTGGACGCACTGTTTTACTTCAGACGGCTGTTTTTAGGCTAGCTCTCCATTTTGTTGGTCATGGAGTCGTTCTGCTTTGTTAGCGTGGACTCAACCAGCAGCTAGCTCTCAGAACCAGATCCACCGTGGCTGGAGGAGTCTATGCAGTCCTGACAGAACTGAGAAGGAGACGATCAGAAAGGAGACGCTTTGAGCCCAGTGTCCCTACGGTTGTCATGGGTAACATCCGGACGCTCGCTGGCAAGATGGAGGAACTGTGGACGCTCGTTCTGACCCAGCAGGAATGTGGAGGGACCACTTTGGTGAGCTTCATTGAAGCCCGACTTCATGGACTCATTACGGACTATTTTTTTTAACTGTTCAGATGCCAGGTTTTACACCGTGTAAGCAAACCAGGACGGCAACGAGGTGTTAGCACTGCAGCATCAAATTTATCTTCAGATTAATAAAGTATTTTCAATTCAAAACAAAGGAGATGGTGGTGGACTTCAGCAGGAGCATCCCCAGTCTGCAACCCGGCTGATTACAAGTGAAAGGTGGGATACACTCTAAAAAGGTCACCAAGGGCCACATGCGCACTCATTCCCAGGTGCGTGTGTCCTAATTTCATAGCAGCCGATCAACCTAACATGTATGTTTTTTGGGGGAAACCAGATTAAACAGACGTCTACGTACGCTTCATGAATAAGGCGAAAGATCAACTCCATCTATCAAAACCAGAGGAGCACAAAACGCACCGTCACTGTCCTCAGTTCACTTCGGCTTCCGTCCACATGTGTCTTCTTTTACCCTGTATTTAAAGCCAAATATCAACCCCGCCCCATCACCTCAACACCGCCATGGATCACTGCTTCAATGCCCGTCATCATTCAAGCAACGTTGTTTCCACTCGTAAAACTCTTACAACCGCTCCACCGAAGCTTGTGCAACATTTAGTCGCCACCAGTGCAACGCGGGTGAAGCAGCAGTGGTCTAACGTTGGCCTAGGGGACTCAAGATGTCAGGATCCCCTCACCTGCTACCAGAGGGAGCCCTGGACCTTCCTCCCTCACCTGGATTCCTACCCTATCCTGAACCCCTGTGGGTGATTAGCCTGATATCAATCAGCTGTGCCCATTCACCCTACTGCCTGTATAAAGGAGATCACCCCACTCTCTCTTGTCGGGTCATACCATCCGTTCAAACCAGGTCTCCCTGGTGCCCTGACCAAGAACACATTCTGGCTGTAACCTCTTGCCATGCCACTAAAACTTTTTTTCTTTCACAGCGTTACTGGTCTGTCATACTCCAATGAACCATGTTTTCTGTCCTGCAATTAGGTCCTCCTTTTTCCACCCCCACTCCGCTTCATGACAAATGTCCTTAAATTTGTGTCTAGTGGTGCCAAACTTTGACCGGGCGTTGGTGGATGGGTGAACTTTGCCGGAGCGGAAATTGACCGCAGCTCCTTAAACCGTGCAGGTCAAAACTTTCAGGTGTGGTAGGACGGCCCCTCGAGAAACACTGGCGTTGGCCGAGCGTTGCTTTAAAGGGAGCCAATGTTTATGAATGGTGCTGAACGGTTACGGAACGCTCCGTGAGATGGCGGGATGTGATTGGGCCGTTAGAGGTACACCTAAGCACATGCGGTCTACGTCTTCATGAACCACTTAATTTGCACGTGAGCTGGGCGTCCACACAGAGCCGGCGTCCACACAGAGCCGGCGTCCACACAGAGCCGGGCGTCCACACAGAGCCGGCATCCACACAGAGCCGGGCATCCACACAGAGCCGGGCGTCCACACAGAGCCGGACGTCCACACAGAGCTGGCGTTCACAGAGCTGGCGTCCACACAGAGCTGGCGTTCACAGAGCTGGCGTTCACAGAGCTGGCGTCCACACAGAGCCGGGCGTCCACACAGAGCTGGCGTTCACAGAGCTGGCGTTCACAGAGCTGGCGTCCACACAGAGCTGGCGTCCATACAGAGACGGGTGTCCACGCGGAGCTGGGCATCCATGTTGTTTATGAGTGAGAGCTCATGTATTTTTAAGTGTTCAACATGAATCCGAGCAAATAATTTTGACATTTTTCTTTTTTTTTTCCTCACTTTTTTCCTGAGGAGTGTGATCCCTTGGTAGTTGGAGCACACCCTCCGATCCCCCTTCTTATAAAGACGGACCACCACCCCAGTCTGCCAAACAACCGGAGCCAGAGCTTGGTCCGTATAGCTGGCAGTATGTCGATTATGGACAGAATATCTAGGTGCAGCCGAGGCGTCGGAGGGATCCAGTTTGGTGACCTCAGGATCGGATCTCTGCTTTTTGTGGATGATGTGGTCCTGTTGGCTTCATCGGACCGTGATCTCCAGCTCTCGCTGGATCGATTTACTGCCGAGTGTGAAGCGGCCGGGATGGGAATTAGCGCCTCCAAATCCGAGACCATGGTCCTCGCCCGGAAAAGGGTGGAATGCCTTTTGCGGGTCAGGACAGGGTCCTGCCCCAAGTGGAGGAGTTTAAGTATCTCGGGGTCTTGTTCACGAGTGGAAGAAGGATGGAGCGGGAGATCAACAGGCGGATCAGTGCGGCGTCAGCAATAACTAGGACGCTGCATCGGTCCGTCGTGGTAAAGAGAGAGCTGAGCCGAAAAACAAAGCTCTCGATTTACAAGTCGATCTACGTTCCTACCCTCACCATGGTAACCAGGATCTATGTTCCTACCCTCATCATGGTAACCAGGATCTATGTTCCTACCCTCACCATGGTAACCAGGATCTATGTTTCTACCCTCACCATGGTAACCAGGATCTACGTTCCTACCCTCACCATGGTAACCAGATCTACATTCCTACCCTCACCATGGTAACCAGGATCTACGTTCCTACCCTCATCATGGTAACCAGGATCTATGTTTCTACCCTCACCATGGTAACCAGGATCTACGTTCCTACCCTCACCATGGTAACCAGGATCTACGTTACTACCCTCACCATGGTAACCAGGATCTATGTTCCTACCCTCACCATGGTAACCAGGATCTACGTTCCTACCCTCACCATGGTAACCAGGATCTACGTTCCTACCCTCACCATGGTAACCAGGATCTACGTTCCTACCCTCACCATGGTCACCAGCTGTGGGTTGTGACCGAAAGAATGAGATCGCAGGTACAAGCGGCCGAAATGAGCTTCCTCCGCAGGGTGGCTGGGCTCTCACTCAGAGATCGGGTGAGGAGCTCTGCCATCTGGGAGGAGCTCGGTGTCGAGCCGCTCCTCCTCCAGGTCGAGAGGAGCCAGATGGGGTGGTTCGGGCATCTGGTCAGGATGCCCCCCTAGTGCCTCGTGGGCGAGGTGTTTCGGGCACGTCCCACCGGGAGGAGACCGAGGGGCAGACCCCGGACCTGCTGGAGAGACTATGTCTCACAGCTGGCCGGGGAACGACTTGGGATCCTTCTGGGTGAGCTGGAGAATGCAGCCGGGGTGAGAGAGGCCTGGGCTGCCCGTTTGAGGCTGCTGCCCCTGCGACCCGACCCCGGAACAAGCGGAAAATGACGTAACGGAACTTTTTTCCTTCATTTTAATGTTTTTTTTTCCTGAAGACACGATGACTTTTTTTTTCCTCCAGTTTCTGTTTAACTCCGATAAGAAGCCGGCTTGCTGCCATGGTAACATTAGCAGTAGCTGGCGGGCCTCTTCAGGCCCGGTCTGACTCTGCAGGGCCGGCCTGCGGCGGGACAGAAAACAGAAAGAAAACTGTGTGCTTATTAATTTGTTTTTAATTGAATTTCTCCTCGTACTTCTCTGCTTAGTTAATCCCCGCTCCGGCCCGTGGGCAGATGATTGGCGTGTAATTACTGGCTGTCGGCTCCTCTCTCCGCTTACCGCCAAGGCAGCACAATCTTCTGTTCCATATCTTCTCTCCACCTCCGTATCTACCCCCCTTCCCTCTAACCGGCTCTCCTCCGCTATCTGAGGAAGGATCACTCCCCACAGGGATTTTGAAGACTTGGGAGAAGAAGCTCTCACTATTTTCTTTTCAGGATCCGGAGACAAAGAAGAAGAAGCTTTTTCCATTTTGTAATAATTTTCTGTGGCTGCCGTATCGAGTCCAGCATCAGCCGAAGCCGCTGCGAAGTTAAACTCCTCCATTCTTTGAGGACATGTGTTAATAAAGCGGCCGCAGATAACAGTAATTACCTCTCACTGGCTCCTCACGCTGAGAGGGAGAGGTCTGCCTCCTCACCAGCCTCTACATCCACAAGATTAATTCTGTTTTTAATTAGAGCACACCCTGAGTGATACACCTCACACCATCTCCCCTCTCCACCGTTACCAGAAGCAATCAGGGCTTCCCATTTGCAAACGTGTCTCTCTTCAGATCGAAGGCGGTGATCTGTGATTCCTGCTTCACACATTAAGATAATGGGGTTTGGTAGATGGGGCAGAGGAACGGGGGCTTCCTCCTGCTCTGAGAAGTTTATCTCTGACTCTCTGGAGACCGTTCCGTCAGGTAAAAGTTTGTTTAAAAGTGCCGACATGTGAAGAAGCCGCGTTTTGGAAAAACGTTCAGAGAGAAAAGAAGAAAAGTGACTGAAAAGTCTGAAAAAATAAAATAATTTAAGATAAAAACATGGAAGACGTTCTTAGAAGACCTCCCTCTGGGTTCATCTGCAGGTCTCTGACCGTACCGAGGCTGGACGGTCACGTATGGTCCTGATAAGTTTATTAGAGGTCACCAGGCGACCTTGATGCCCACCCTGAATAGACGGCTGTTCAAAACAGAGGTAGTAAAAGAATTTTATTTCTCTGACGGATTGAATCACAGATTAGAGACGCAACGCTTCGTATTCCGAACCTCATATCCCTAACAGGGTCACGGAGGGTGTCGGAGCCTGTCCTGGTTGATTTCAGGTGAGAGGCAGGATGCACCCCTAAAGGTCCCACTCTGTTGCAGTGACCAGTGGTGGAACGTAACAAAGTAAATGTACTTTGTTTCTGTACTTAAGTAAAAATATTGTGTATCTGTACTTTACTTAAGTAAAATTTAAGACCGGTACTTTTACTTTTACTTCGCTACTTTTTAAAAGTATGTTTTACATTTTTTGTTACATTTTCTTTCAGGAATTTGAAAAATACAGTTTTTTTTTTTTAGCGCATCTTGAAGCCGCATCGCTAAAATCAAAAGAAGCAGTTGATCGGAGAAGAAGTCATGAATCGAGGACCAATCAGAATCGAGAGTAAACATTTTTCATTCATTCAAAAAACCAACATGAAATATTAAAAAGAGTCAGAAGATCGTTGTTCGTTGTGTTTACTTCTAAATAAAAAGTTGAGCCATCATCACACAGAGCAGGGGCGGATCTAGAATTTTCCAAAGGGGGGCGGGGCTTTGACAAAGCCAATATATAGTGACTGGGGGGGCCTCCCCTCCCCTCCAAAACATTTTAAAAAATAAGCGTCATTTTCCTCCATTTTGGCGCCCATACGCTGGCCCTTTTAGAGGATAGCTTGACTTGTCCCCTTTCTTTCTTTCTTTTTATTTATTTATTTATTTATTTTTGTGGACCAAAAGAGGCGGGAGAGGGGGGGTCACACCCCTGCAGAGTATTTATCCTGGTTACCATGGTGACACCCTATAGCACAAAAAAAAACATTTGAATTATGGTCGAATACTTTTACTTTTTACTTAAAAAGTACAATTTACACCAATTACTTTTGTACTTTTACTTAAGTAGATTTTTTTATTGGTACTTTTACTTAAGTACAAAAAGTGAGTACTTCATCCACCGCTGGCGGGGAAACACACATACTCATTTCTAGGGGTAATTTTGAAGCGATATCCTGTCAAGATCTGCGACTGGTTTCCTGGCGCATTCAAACTCTCCCTCATGATGCCATCCCTGTTGAACTGAGCTTCTGTTTAGGAGGGGGTGAGTTAAGGTATGAATAAGGGTAGCGGGTGAGGGTACAGTAATCACAGGTTTAGGTGTCTCTGAAATGGAGAGGGTCACATACATCAAGGGCGTACCACAGAGCGGGGCGGAGTTTGGTTGCATCGTGAGAAGCAACCGGTCACAGATCTCGACAGGACAGTGGAGCACTGTGGTAGAATTCTGTCCTTTGACCGGAAGGAACCGGTTCGATTCCCACTAGGCCCAAGCCTAGGCGTCCCTGGAGCAGACACCTAACCCCCAAGTTCAGGGGTGTCAAACTCCAGTCGTCGAGGGCCGGTGTCCTGAAGGTTTTCCTTGTGTTCCTGGTTTAATACAGCTGATTCACATAAAGACTAACCCTAACCTGGATCAGTTGTGTAGAAACCAGCGGACACACTGGCCCTCCAGGAACTGAGTTTGACAACCCTGCCCTAGTTGCTCTAGCCATAGGCCCATCATGGCTGTCTGCTGCGGTGCAATGTAGGAATAGTAATTTCCCCACTGAGGGATCAACGTAGTATGATTATAACACGCATGTTTTTGGAGGGTGAGATGAAACCCACACACACGCTGGGGGAACATGGACAGCAAGAAGTGTGGGTGTGAAATTAGATGGCACACTGACGCTGGAAGGCAACGCTGGGTGGGTTACATCACCATAAGGTAATGGATTAGTGGGTCACCTTCTTAACCGTCTATCCCTTTCAGGGTCAGAGGGGGTCCCAGCTGATTCAAGATGAGGGGCAGGGTACACCCCGAACAGGTGGCCAGTCTGTTGTGGGGCCACACACACACACACACACACACACACACACACACACACACACACACACACACACACACACACACACACACACACACACATCACGATGAGAACGTTCCACCATCTTGTGTGCCAGTTGAATCATTCCTAAGAAACAATCAGCCTGAAAAGTCGGAGTGTGTTTTTTCTAATCTTATCTCCGTCTTCAAAGTGAACCTTTTACACGCGTCTAGAAACATTTAGATGTATTAGTTTTTAGCTTTTAAGACATTTAAATGATTCCGTCGTCTTCCGTTTATCCGGGGCTGTGTCACGGGTCGCGGGGGCCTCAGACGGGACGCCCAGGCTTCTCTCACCCCGGCTGCATCCTCCAGTTCACCTGGAAGGATCCTGAGTCGTTCTGGTTACCATGGTGAGGGTAGGAACGTAGATCCTGGTTACCATGGTGAGGGTAGGAACGTAGATCCTGGTTACCATGGTGAGGGTAGGAACGTAGATCCTGGTTACCATGGTGAGGGTAGGAACATAGATCCTGGTTACCATGGTGAGGGTAGGAACGTAGATCCTGGTTACCATGGTGAGGGTAGGAACGTAGATCCTGGTTACCATGGAGAGGGTAGGAACGTAGATTGACCACCTCATCGCGGTGGAGGGGTTTGCATGCCCCAATGATCATCGGAGCTATGTTGTGCGGGGCTTAATGCCCTTGGTAGGGTCACCCAAGGCAAACAGGTTCTAGGTGAGGGGCCAGACAAAGCGTGGCTCAAACACCCCAATGAAGAGATCAAGCATGGCCAAGTTGCCCTTGCCTGGACGCGGGTCAACGGGGCCCTCTCTCGGAGCCAGGCCCGGGGTGGAGCACGAGAGCAAGTGCCTGGCGGCCGGGCTTTTTACCCATGGGGCCCTGGCCCGAACAGGGGACATGGGCCGCCCTTCCAGTGGACTCACCACCTGCAGGAGGGGGCATAGAGGTCGGGTGAAGGAGGAGATGGGTGGCAGCCAACGACGGGGACCCTGTTCCAGTTAATTAAATCCTGGAAATGATGAAGAATTAAAACCTCTTTGAGATTTTCTGTAAAAAACGCCCTCATTGTTCTGATTTGAATGCAGAAAGTTTCACATTTTACCAGCAAGTCTGTGTTTTTCTCCATCAAACTCCCACCCGCTCGTCTCTGTTAATGTCTGCCAGCGAAGAAACGGAACTAATTCTACTGCTTACCGTGTGTGTGAGTGTGTGTGTGTGTGTGTGTGTGTGTGGAAGGGGAGCATGCTGTTTAAGAGACAGTTAATTAAAGAGTGCAAATGAAGTTGTCACAACAGCCATTCTAAATATCTCCCTCTCTGATTCACTGCTCCCCGCTCAGACTGATTTACACACACACACACACATACACACACACACACACACACACACACACACACACATACACACACACACACACACACACACACGCGCGCGACTGTTCCAGCCGTGATAACGCTCACGCATAATGTGACGCTAAGTCGAGCAGAGGCAGTGTTTTACGTACGAAGGTTGAACGAAGAAAAAAATTCAGATAAAAGTTTGTTTTAACTTCATGAATTTAAACCAAATTCTGTTTGTTTCACAGTTTAACCTGAAGCCACCTAGTTCCTCTGCTCAGCAACTAGGTCAGGGATTGAAGGCATTATTTTAAGACCGCTGCGATTGTATACGATTCTGATTGGATATGATTAACGTCCGATCCAATCAGAGAACAGAGATGATAGTGTGACATGAGAACAAGCGTCTGTCCTCCATGTTTGTAGTTCTACAGCTGATAAAAGGAGATGAACCACGTTAGAAGGGCTGCGTTGGAAACGATTCCCCAGGTTAAGGTGCACTACATACTGTATTCCACATCTGGTCCCCACCAGACAGGAACGATTGAAGCAAGTAAACCCCGATGCTTTGAGGTCAGACTGTTTCCATGGAGATAAAGAAACAGCCTGATGGATCAGGAGAACTGAAATCAGTCGGTGTAGGCTCCGCATCCCCCTGCCATCGTACGGTGTGTTCCCTTTTATTAGGCTCATGGCTGAACACTGTTCTACCAAACTCTGTGTCCAAGGTAATGACCGGCCTAAGTTTGTGATCCCAGGGCCGCAAAGTTTAACCCAATCAGGGATCATCAGGTTAGGTTCAATCCTGCCTTAAGTGTTTTTGTGGTCCAATGTAAGTGTCCCAGGGTCACGAGGCTGTGGCCTGAGGCCTCCCTTCGTCCTAGGGACACGAGGCTCTGGCTGGATCTCTGCCAGTGTCTCTAAGTCCCAGTGGCATGAAGCTCCTGACCCGTGGGGCTGCGAATAATAGACCCTGGGGAGCGTGGGATCCCTGTGTCCGGATGGGGGGTCTGGTCTTAGAGGTCCACTGGCGGGTAGGGATGGGTATCGACAAGGATTTATTGATACTAGTCCTCTTATCGATACCGCTTAACAAACTGAATCTTTAACGAATCTCTTATCGATACTTTTAGCGGTCGTCAAACCTTTACATGAAAATACTTTATTGAAATTTAAACACCCATGGTGTCTAAAGTGCATCGATTTAGGTAAAATAAAGACAAACACAAGATCGCTTTGCACGTTCTGCTATTACGCTTCGCTCGGCTTGAAAATTTGGGTGTGTAGCAGCAGCTCACGTGCGCACTGCTCCTTCGCGAGTGAGGAGGCGGAACCGGAATTGATAGCAGATCTGTTTGGACTAGCGCTTATCGGTCCGGGTAAAATGATGGCCTCGGAACTGGTTCCAAAAAAAAAAAAAACGGTTCTCGGAACCCATCAGGGGCACGAAGCTCCTGGCAACTCAACAATAGACCAGTCTGGATAGAAGGCCTGTTCCGGTAGGTCCACCAGCCAGGGTCATGGAGCACCAGGTTCTGGACAATAGACCCGGGAGGGTGGTTTGAGGGTGGGTCTCTGGATCTCGATGGAGGGCCAGTATCAGGTATGCCCCTGATACCTGATACTGGCCAGGTATCAGGGGAACGAATGTGTTGAGTCACAGGCAAACGATCAGGAATAACTGGAAGCAGACCAGCCAGGCTCTTGAGGCACCAGGCTGGGTAGCTCTGGGAGATAGAGCCCAGGGAGGGCCACTCAGATGTGGGTGAGCTAGTCCAGAGGGAAGGCCTGGTTTTGGAGGTCCACCGGCTGGGCTTCTGGGTCCCTGAAGTTGCGGTGCTTCGGTGTGGAGGAAAAAAGAACAGTGAATAGTGAGGGTTCTTTTCACCCCCCACTTTTTAAACACTTCCAGTTTTGCCCATCCTCTGTTCTCGGTGGAGTACCAGGGGCAGTAAGATGCCTGACCCCTTAGGCAGGGCACCGGGGGCAGTGGGAAGCTGGGCGTCTTGGGCAGAGTACCAGGGGCAGTAAGATGGTGAAACATGGAGGAAGAACTCATGTTTTTTTTTTTTATTTCTTTCTGATTTTAAATAATGAACCTAATCTGCATATCTGAATGATGTCATCGCTCTCCATGGTGACAGAACATTCCATGGCCATAAGAATGTAGCTCTGACTTTTCCCAGACTTCTGACCGTTAGAGAGAAAGCAGTGCTTTGTTTCATTAGATGAATCCTTCTAAAAAACTGTCGTAAGAATGGATGTTAGTGAAAGTACAGACAGTTTTTCATCCCAAGCAGGAGGAAGTACCACCTTCATTAGTGAAACAGTAAGTAAACAACTTTTACTTTGATCTTTTAAAGGAAAACATTACAGCTTTAAAAAAACAGTCAAGCTTTATTTTGAACAAAGTTCAGTCAGAAAGCGACTCTTATGTCCTAAACCTTTCCTAATGCATCGTTTAACCACCAACATGAGTAGAAACAAACCAGCAACTCGTTCTTTACTCGATGATCCACTGCTCTAGTCTTTCCTCCACTCGTTCTATCGATGATCCACTGCTCTAGTCTTTCCTCCACTCGTTCTATCGATGATCCACTGCTCTTGTCTTTCCTCCACTCGTTGTATCGATGATCCACTGCTCTAGTCTTTCTTCCACTCGTTCTATCGATGATCCACTGCTCTAGTCTTTCCTCCACTCGTTCTATCGATGATCCACTGCTCTAGTCTTTCCTCCACTCGTTCTATCGATGATCCACTGCTCTAGTCTTTCCTACACTCGTTCTATCGATGATCCACTGCTCTAGTCTTCCCTCCACTCGTTCTATCGATGATCCACTGCTCTAGTCTTTCCTCCACTCGTTCTATCGATGATCCACTGCTCTAGTCTTTCCTCCACTCGTTCTTTACTCGATGATCCACTGCTCTAGTCTTCCCTCCACTCGTTGTATCGATGATCCACTGCTCTAGTCTTTCCTCCACTCGTTCTATCGATGATCCGCTGCTCTTGTCTTTCCTCCACTCGTTCTATCGATGATCCACTGCTCTAGTCTTTCTTCCACTCGTTCTATCGATGATCCACTGCTCTAGTCTTTCTTCCACTCGTTCTATCGATGATCCACTGCTCTTGTCTTTCCTCCACTCGTTCTATCGATGATCCACTGCTCTAGTCTTTCCTCCACTCGTTCTTTACTCGATGATCCACTGCTCTAGTCTTTCCTCCACTCGTTCTATCGATGATCCGCTGCTCTTGTCTTTCCTCCACTCGTTCTATCGATGATCCACTGCTCTAGTCTTTCTTCCACTCGTTCTATCGATGATCCACTGCTCTAGTCTTTCTTCCACTCGTTCTATCGATGATCCACTGCTCTAGTCTTTCTTCCACTCGTTCTATCGATGATCCACTGCTCTAGTCTTTCCTCCACTCGTTCTATCGATGATCCACTGCTCTAGTCTTTCCTCCACTCGTTCTATCGATGATCCACTGCTCTAGTCTTTCCTACACTCGTTCTATCGATGATCCACTGCTCTAGTCTTCCCTCCACTCGTTCTATCGATGATCCACTGCTCTAGTCTTTCCTCCACTCGTTCTATCGATGATCCACTGCTCTAGTCTTTCCTCCACTCGTTCTTTACTCGATGATCCACTGCTCTAGTCTTCCCTCCACTCGTTGTATCGATGATCCACTGCTCTAGTCTTTCCTCCACTCGTTCTATCGATGATCCGCTGCTCTTGTCTTTCCTCCACTCGTTCTATCGATGATCCACTGCTCTAGTCTTTCTTCCACTCGTTCTATCGATGATCCACTGCTCTAGTCTTTCTTCCACTCGTTCTATCGATGATCCACTGCTCTTGTCTTTCCTCCACTCGTTCTATCGATGATCCACTGCTCTAGTCTTTCCTCCACTCGTTCTTTACTCGATGATCCACTGCTCTAGTCTTTCCTCCTCTCGTTCTTTACTCGATGATCCACTGCTCTAGTCTTTCCTCCTCTCGGCCCACCTTTTCTTATGTCTGTAGAAACTCAGCTGCATCTTCTTGAACCTGTCAGAGCTCGTTTTCCAGCTTCTGTTGATTCATTCATCCTAAATTCTCTGCAGGATTTCCACGTTCCTCCTCGTAGCTGATGGTCTTCAGTTTAAACTGTGTCTCTTTAACATTTTCAGGGTTGTTAAAAAAACAATGTTTTGTATGTAAAACATGGAGAGGCTGGAAGGAAGGAACAGTCTGCTGTACTGAACTAGAGTTGTGTTCTGTTGCTGGACTTCTGTCCTCGTCACGAACTGTCAGTAACACACATCATGTTCAGGCATAAGATGGTACTTGAACGTTGGTTCCATGGTAACCAGGATCTACAATCCTACCCTCACCATGGTAACCAGGATCTACGTTCCTACCCTCACCATGGTAACCAGGATCTACGTTCCTACCCTCACCATGGTAACCAGGATCTACGTTCCTACCCTCACCATGGTAACCAGGATCTATGTTCCTACCCTCACCATGGTAACCAGGATCTATGTTTCTACCCTCACCATGGTAACCAGGATCTATGTTCCTACCCTCACCATGGTAACCAGGATCTATGTTTCTACCCTCACCATGATAACCAGGATCTACGTTCCTACCCTCACCATGGTAACCAGGATCTATGTTCCTACCCTCACCATGGTAACCAGGATCTATGTTCCTACCCTCACCATGGTAACCAGGATCTACATTCCTACCTAAAGAAGCCTTCCTTCTTTATTATGCATTTTTTGAATGGATCGATTTATGATGGGTATCAGTAGATGGGTTTAATCTGTCGCTGACCTAATGGAGTTAATTCAGTCTGTTTACAGAGTTCGTGATCACAGCACGGATTCGTTCAGCTTCTATTGTTTTCAGTTCATTTTCTCACCTGGATAATTCGTTGTGTCTCACAGGAAGTGGGGCGTAAGGACAAGGGGTCCAACACTAGCTTGAGGTCCAAGATGAAGGCGCTCCTGGAAACTGATTCGTCTCAAAAGAAGACTTTCCTCCCAGTAAGAACAAAGCGGGGCTCTCTTCGCAGACATAGTAGTCAAACCTCTTTAACGAAGCTTCCACCTTTACCGAGTTCTTCTTCTCGTCAATCACTAACGGAAACAATCACAGTTGCTGTTCCAGAGGAGGGATTGATTGGTGAAGAAATCCTTGACACTGAGATGGATGTGGAGACTTTTATTAAGGAGATGGATTTGGATATAGATGAGGGCTCAATCCGGGGCAGTCTGGCCAGAATGACTCTTCGGGAGGTAGAGCAAAGTCTTAATAGCTGGTTGGACAACAAGGACTTGTCAAAGCCTAACGTACAGAGCAGTAAACCAGGAAGATCAAGAGTTGACCGAAGCTCTTCACTTACACCCAGACGATCAAAAACAATGCTGGGCCGCACCCCCTCTCTAACAAGCAGAACAGGGAAACTAGGTCAGGATTCGTTGACATCCCTCAGTAACTCATCCGTTAGTGTCTCATCCGGTAGTAACTTATCCTTTGGTAGCAAGGCAGGAGGATCTAATGTGGACATCATGCGATCCTCTTCAAGCAGGTTGCCAACCATTGCAAGCTCACCCACTCCAGAAAAACAAAGCCAGGTCTCGTCTTTGGGCACCAAAGCCCCATCACCTCAAGAGAAACCAAAGATAAACTTCCGCACAAGCTCACAAACCTCCATCAAAGCAGCGAAACCAAACCCTGTCACCGTGGCTAAATCTACACCCTCATCCAGTCCAGCCAAACCAAAGCCTGCCTTCTATGTCGGTTCAGCACACTCATTCAGACCAGCCAGACCAAGGCCTGGCCAGTTGACAGGTTCTTTTCGTTCTGTACACTCATCCAGTCCAGCGAAACCAAAGCCTGGCCAGTTGGCTGGTTCTACACGTTCTGTACACTCATCCAGTCCAGCGAAACCAAGGTCTGGTTCTTTAACAGGTTCCGTAAGATCATCTGGTCCAGCAAAACCAAAGTCTGACGCATTGGCAGGTTCTGGTCCAGCAAAACCAAAGTCTGACGCATTGGCAGGTTCTACAAACTCATCTGGTCCAGCGAAACCAAAGCCTGACTCAGTGGCAGGTTCTACGCAGTCATTTGATTCAATGAAATCAAGGACTGACTCTTCGTCAGATTCGACACACTCATTCAGTCCATCGAATCTAAATTCTGACTCTTTGGAAGGTTCTACGCACGCAGCCTGTTGTCCGCACGCATCCAGTCCAACTAAATCAACGCCTGCCGCATCGTCTCACGTTGCAAAGCCCCCCAGACCACCAGCATCAAAACGCAACACCTTGAAAGCTAAACCAGACAAACCCGAGAAGGGATTCTTCCCAAGCTCGATGAAGTTATCCATGTCAGGGAGATCAAAGCGAGATTCCTTCCCGTGCACGCTGAGCCCAAAGAAAACAGCCAAACCTAATCCTGAGCTTGTGTCTCTTCTGATGAACGGACTCAGTCCCAGTCCAAATAGACCATCTGATTTTTGGGAGCGCCTGGAACCCTACTTGGGCATAAGCGACACCAACGCTACTTGCACCAGACAGGCTTTAACCCCTGGTGAACTGTCCAAACTTTTAAATGAACAAGCCTCTCATATCTCAATGTGACACGGGCTGACGGTTGAACCGGGGTAACCCGTGACGATGCCACTCTGAGAACTCAGGCTTTGAAATAAACGTTAAATGAAACTAAGGCCTAAATGTTTGTTGTGCTGCGAGGCAGAGGTGTTTAAACCCTAAAGTTAGACCATTTATAAGATCAAAAAATGACGTCTCAGGACTCACACTCACATCGTTACATATGCATCACATCATTTGCATGAACTGTATATGGAGCTCTAGACGCGTCGTTGGGGCGGGATGGAGATTAAGTTGGCTTACGTTGATTACATACAGTTACTGTGAGTTCGATCAATCTCAGGTTTGCGTGTATAAAGCACTGCCGTAGTTTATCAGAGGGTTAACTCAACCAAAGATCTAAACACTTCTTAGTAAATTAGGGCCCTGGTCTCTCCGTCTGTCCACAGTGGGAATCCACACGGCGTGGCATGGCTGCTAAAACAGCAACCAGATGGTTGGACCCAAAAGGTGCGCATACAACGTTAAAACAGCTGAGCCAGTCCCTGTGGTGACAGTAAAAAGTGCTTTCCATTGAAGTTGCCACCGACTCGGGACGGCAACTGCACATGCCTCTTGTCATTTGTCTGATTCATGTAGCGATTTGATTTCCAGTGAGAGTTGGACTCCGTCGAGGCTGCCTTTTGTTTGTTACCTTTATGGACAGAATATCTAGGCAAAGCCAAGGTGGTGGAGGATCCGGTCCCCCAGGTTTTGATCTCTGCTTTTTGCAGATGATGCGACTCTGTTGGCTTCATCAGGCCGTGATCTCCAACTTTCACTGGACCGATTTGCCTCCAAGTTTGAAGCAGTCGGGATGGGAAATAGTGCCTCCAAATTCAAGACCATGATCCTCGCCCGAAAAAGTGTGGAATGCCTCCTGCAGGTCAGGGAGAGGATCCAAGTGGAGGAGTTAAAGGATCTTGGGGTTTTGTTCACAGTGGGGGAAAGATGGAGCGGGAGATCGACAGAGGAATCACTGGGGCGCCTGCAATAATTAAGATGCTGCATTAATTCGTCATGGTGACGGAAGAGCTGAGCTGTGAAGCAAAGCTCTGGATTTACCAGTCGATCTACGTTCCTACCCTCACCATGGTAACCAGGATCTATGTTCCTACCCTCACCATGGTAACCAGGATCTACGTTCCTACCCTCACCATGGTAACCAGGATCTATGTTCCTACCCTCACCATGGTAACCAGGATCTACGTTCCTACCCTCACCATGGTAACCAGGATCTACGTTCCTAACCTCACCATGGTAACCAGGATCTACGTTCCTACCCTCACCATGGTAACCAGGATCTACGTTCCTACCCTCACCATGGTAACCAGGATCTACGTTCCTACCCTCACCATGGTAACCAGGATCTACGTTCCTACTCTCACCATGGTAACCAGGATCTACAGTGGTGGTCAAAAGTTTACATACACTTGTAAAGAACATAATGTCATGGCTGTCTTGAGTTTCCAGTTATTTCAACAACTCTGATTTTTCTCTGATATAGTGATTGGAACAGATCCTTCTTTGTCACAAAAAACATTCATGAAGTTTGATTCTTTTATGACTTTATTATGGGTAAACTGAAAATGTGACGAAATCAGCTGGGTCAAAAATATACATACAGCAACATGAATGAGCAATTTTGGAGACTTAGAAAGTTGTGTCAATGACATGAGCTTCATAGCATGACCTCTTAACTTCTTGTGAGTGATTATGAGTGACTACAGCTGGTGACTTCTCTGAGGCCATTTAAAAAGGGCTCATTGGATAAAAACATTCACAAACGCTACAATGGGAAAGTCAAAGGAGCTCAGCACAGATTTGAAAAAGAGAATCATTGACTTGAACAAGTCAGGAAAGTCACTTGTAGCCATTTCAAAGCAGCTGCAGGTTCCAAGAGCAACAGTGCAAACAATTGTTTGTAAGTATAAAGTGCATGGCACTGTTTTGTCACTGCCACGATCAGGAAGAAAACGCAAGCTGTCACCTGCTGCTGAGAGAAAACTGGTCAGGAGGGTGTAGAGTCAACCCAGGAGCACCAAAAAGCAGATCTGCCAAGAATTAGAAGCTGCTGGAACACAGGTGTCAGTGTCCACAGTCAAGCGTGTTTTGCATCGCCATGGACTGAGAGGTTGCCGTGCAAGAAGGAAGCCCTTGCTCCAAAAGCGGCACCTTAAGGCTCGACTAAAGTTTGCTGCTGATCACATGGACAAAGTTCTGTGGTCAGATGAAACAAAAATTGAGCTGTTTGGCCACAATGCCCAGCAATATGTTTGGAGGAGAAAAGGTGAGGCCTTTAACCCCAAGAACACCATGCCTACCATCAAGCACGGTGGTGGTAGTATTATGCTGTGGGCCTGTTTTGCTGCCAATGGAACTGGTGCTTTACAGAGAGTCAATGGGACAATGAAGAAGGAGGATTACCTTCAAATTCTTCAAGAAAACCTGAAGTCATCAGCCCGAAGGTTGGGTCTTGGGCGCAGTTGGGTGTTCCAACAGGACAATGACCCCAAACACACATCAAAAGTGGTAATGGAATGGCTAAATCAGGCTAGAATTAAGGTTTTAGAATGGCCTTCCCAAAGTCCTGACTTAAATCCCATTGGGAACATGTGGATAATGCTGAAGAAACAAGTCCATGTCAGAAAGCCAACAAATTTAACTGAACTGCACCAATTCTGTCAAGAGGAGTGGTCAAAGATTCAACCAGAAACTTGCCAGAAGCTTGTGGATGGCTACCAAAAGCGCCTAATTGAAGTAAAAATGGCCAAAGGACATGTAACCAAATATTAGCATTGCTGTATGTATATTTTTGACCCAGCTGATTTCGTCACATTTTCAGTTTACCCATAATAAAGTCATAAAAGAATCAAACTTCATGAATGTTTTTTGTGACAAAGAAGGATATGTTCCAATCACTATATCAGAGAAAAATCAGAGTTGTTGAAATAACTGGAAACTCAAGACAGCCATGACATTATGTTCTTTACAAGTGTATGTAAACTTTTGACCACCACTGTACGTTCCTACCCTCACCATGGTAACCAGGATCTACGTTCCTACTCTCACCATGGTAACCAGGATCTACGTTCCTACTCTCACCATGGTAACCAGGATCTACGTTCCTACCCTCACCATGGTAACCAGGATCTACGTTCCTACCCTCACCATGGTAACCAGGATCTACGTTCCTACCCTCACCATGGTAACCAGGATCTACGTTCCTACTCTCACCATGGTAACCAGGATCTACGTTCCTACCCTCACCATGGCAACCAGGATCTACGTTCCTACCCTCACCAGGGTAACCAGGATCTACATTCCTACCCTCACCATGGTAACCAGGATCTACGTTCCTACCCTCACCATGGCAACCAGGATCTACGTTCCTACCCTCACCATGGTAACCAGGATCTACATTCCTACCCTCACCATGGTAACCAGGATCTACGTTCCTACCCTCACCGTGGTAACCAGGATCTACATTCCTACCCTCACCATGGTAACCAGGATCTACGTTCCTACCCTCACCATGGCAACCAGGATCTACGTTCCTACCCTCACCATGGCAACCAGGATCTACGTTCCTACCCTCACCATGGTAACCAGGATCTACATTCCTACCCTCACCATGGTAACCAGGATCTACGTTCCTACCCTCACCATGGTAACCAGGATCTACATTCTTACCCTCACCATGGCAACCAGGATCTACGTTCCTACCCTCACCAGGGTAACCAGGATCTACATTCCTACCCTCACCATGGTAACCAGGATCTACGTTCCTACCCTCACCATGGTAACCAGGATCTACGTTCCTACCCTCACCATGGTAACCAGGATCTACATTCTTACCCTCACCATGGCAACCAGGATCTACGTTCCTACCCTCACCAGGGTAACCAGGATCTACATTCCTACCCTCACCATGGCAACCGGGATCTACGTTCCTACCCTCACCAGGGTAACCAGGATCTACATTCCTACCCTCACCACGGTAACCTCACCATGGTGCGGATACAAGCGGCTGTATGAGCTCCCTCTGCAGGGTGGCTGACCTTTCTCTTAACTCCAGCACGGAACATCTCGACACGTCCGCTCTGACTCAACATTCCTCGCTGCTAAAGTCGCTCATCTCTTGAAACTTCAATAATTTTTCTTTTAGATGTGGCACGCTACATGGACTGGCTGCCATCACAAGTAGCGCATTTTCCAACGTTTGTGTTTCTTCTAATTGTTTCTTCTCTGCTTCAAATGCTTCATTTCACTGTCCTCAGGTCACCTCAGCTTCTGTCCACAAGTCTCGTCTTTTTCCCACATCTTATTATTTGGCAGCTTTCGGCTGTGCTGAGACTTAAAGTCCACACACCCTCACATCTTTATAGACCACTCTGTTTGCATCGGAGTCTACGTTCCCTTTGATTTGAGTGTAAGTCTGCTCTATGAATGAGGTCATAGGAACACTGTGATTACTCCCTGAAAGCACCTCTTGATCGTTCAGCTGTGACATTCATTATAAACTCTGTGTTTATTGGTTTAGTTTTGAGTTGATTTTGATTAAAAAAAAGTCTCTGATTAATACTTTTTTTGTTTCTGAGCATCATGTTTAAATGAAGACTTAAAAATCACTACTAATCAAAGCAATAGAGAGTGTGCATGTGAAGGAGTCTCTGGACGGCAGGATGAAAGCTCTGCACAGTAATCCTCCTCACAAAGAGTCAGCGCGAGCAACAAGAGAGCAGCAGCCGAATAGAAAAGGCCATTTTCCTCCACCAGAGGCTGCAGGCCGTCTTATCACACATAGTCAGAGCACTAAACTAATCCAAAACAGCTCTGCTCACTTAATCTCAAATGAGATGGAAATCCAGACGATTCAGTGGGCCAAGAAACATGCAGTCTTAGTCATGTACGCGTGGTGTTGGGTGTGTGTGTGTGTGTGTGTGTGTGTGTGTGTGTTGGACCGGCTCACGTCATTAACAGCAGAGTCAGAAAAACAAGAATCCTTCAAACTTGAGGAAATATTTAATCCCCAGAAAACCAGCAGTTCTGAAGTTGCAGGAATTAACAGAAAAGTGTCGGAATTTGCACATTTTTTCTGTCCAAAGGAATGCGTCGTAATTAAAGGAATGTTTACGGCAAAATAAACTTTTTTTCTATCATGTGTTAACTTTATTTTAACATTGAAGAAGTTCTATTTCATTCAGACCTGCTAACAGTTCCATCCACTCTTAGATATTCAAACATCAGGTTGTTCCTGGTCGTGGACGTTTTTTCTCCGCTACTCCAACATTCTAATGTCAGCAGGAAGTTTTCAGAGCCGGTTACATGTTCCTGAGGTGTTCCCTGTCCAGCTGTGAGACATAGTCTCTACAGCAGGTCCAGGGACTGCCTGTAGGTCTTCGTCCGGTGGAAAGGAACACTTCACCAGCAAGAAGAGCATCCTAACCAGATGTCCGAACCACGCCACCTGGCTTCTCTCAACCCGGAGGAGCAACGCAGAGCTCTTCACTCTTTTGCTGAGTAAAAGCCCAGTGACCCTGCAGAGGAACATCATTTCATCCACTTGGATCACGTTCTTTCAATCACCAACCACGATGGTTACCATGGTGAGAGTAGGAACGTAGATCCTGGTTACCATGGTGAGAGTAGGAACGTAGATCCTGGTTACCATGGTGAGGGTAGGAACGTAGATCCTGGTTACCATGGTGAGGATAGGAACGTAGATCCTGGTTACCATGGTGAGGGTAGGAACGTAGATCCTGGTTACCACGATGAGGGTAGGAACGTAGAGCCTGGTTACCATGGTGAGAGTAGGAACGTAGATCCTGGTTACCACGGTGAGGGTAGGAACGTAGAGCCTGGTTACCATGGTGAGAGTAGGAACGTAGATCCTGGTTACCACGGTGAGGGTAGGAACGTAGATCCTGGTTACCATGGTGAGGATAGGAACGTAGATCCTGGTTACCATGGTGAGGATAGGAACGTAGATCCTGGTTACCATGGTGAGGGTAGGAACGTAGATCCTGGTTACCACGGTGAGGGTAGGAACGTAGAGCCTGGTTACCATGGTGAGAGTAGGAACGTAGATCCTGGTTACCACGGTGAGGGTAGGAACGTAGATCCTGGTTACCATGGTGAGGGTAGGAACGTAGATCGTCTGGTAAATCGACAGGTCCTCCTTGAACTGTCACCTTTCCCTGGTGGGGTGGTTTGTTAGGCCCTATGATCCTAGGAGGTATTTTTTCGGGGCTTAATACCCCAGGCTGGGTCACCCCAAACAAACAAGTCCTCAGCCCGAACAAGGAACACGAGCCACTCTTACAGTGGGCCATACCGGTTGGGTGAAGGAGGAGATGGGCGGCATCTGACGGGGGGAACCCTCCCGTTTAGGCCCTTGGCAGCACAGACCGGTTCTTGGGGAATCCTCATTCCTCTGAAATAATTCAAAGCTGTGAAAAGGCCATTTTTATCACTCCTTTTTTTTTTTTTTTTAACAGAATGTTTTACTCTTTTTGTAAAAGAGCAGAAACCTCCTGAAAATAAGTCGGTTAAACTAAGAGCCTGACTCTTTCACGCGGCCGACCCTCCCACTGGTTTTTTAAGAGGAGTTGGTAAAAATGCAGCAGCAGAATAATCTGTCTGAGTCACAGTCGCTACAACACTTTTAGATTGGATTTTATTTCCACTAAAAAAAGAAAGGACGAACCCAACACATATAAAGCGAAGTTTTCTGTCCAACGACGAACGGCTTCAGCGGGATTCTCTTCTCTTTTCTGGCGTTTATCAAATTTGTGCTTGTGTAAATTGGTCGGGCTAAATTGCAAACATTGGCCTGTAATTGCTCTGTAATTACATCCCTTCACCTCCACTTTTCACCCTCAGCTCCACTTGATTCTTTACCTGTGTCATTAGATGTGAAGCTCTCAGGGAACAATGGCCGGCGTTGGAAAAGCACAGAGGGGTGTGTAATTGCTCTCGTCTTTGATTACCTCTCGTTTGGAGCGGCCTGTTCAATAGCCTTTACATGCGGGCGCTTCTCTGGACGCTGTTTAATGGCCCCCTCTCCCATTTTTCATTTTCACCTCAAACTGCTGCAGCTGCTAAGCTCACAAAGGCGAGGCTCCAATCTGCCGTCGTGCCGATCAATCAGGCGAGCACGCGCTTCTAGGGCGCACACACTTCCCGATTCACCCACGGAAACACGGATAAGTGGAGCGTTTTAGAGGAAGAGCTGCCATTTAAGGTCAAACACGACACATTACTTTCATAATATCTCAGATCTGAGCTGAAAGCTGACAGCTTAAAATACAGAGGTGGCCAAAGTTGACGCGAATGGCGCTCAAGACTCGCTCTGCTTCAAATACCAAAGGAAAGGCTCGCAGGCTGATTGCAGTGACTCATCCACACTTTTATGGAATGTATTAGCATAGAGTGCTAATGTGAAAAAAATAACATGTTTCTATTTAAAAACAGAACGACCAATCAGAACACGGCTGGTCTGATTGGGATTTAAGGAACGTGGATCCTTGTTACCACGGTGAGGGTAGGAACGTAGATCCTGGTTACCATGGTGAGGGTAGGAACGTAGATCCTGGTTACCATGGTGAGGGTAGGAACATAGATCCTGGTTACCATGGTGAGAGTAGGAACGTAGATCCTGGTTACCATGGTGAGGGTAGGAAGGTAGATCCTGGTTACCATGGTGAGGGTAGGAAGGTAGATCCTGGTTACCATGGTGAGGGTAGGAACGTAGATCCTGGTTACCATGGTGACGGTAGGAACGTAGATCCTGGTTACCATGGTGAGGGTAGGAACGTAGATTCTGGTTACCATGGTGAGGGTAGATACGTAGATCCTGGTTACCATGGTGAGTGTAGGAACATAGATCCTGGTTACCATGGTGAGGGTAGGAACGTAGATCCTAGTTACCATGGTGAGGGTAGGAACGTAGATCCTGGTTACCATGGTGAGGGTAGGAACGTAGATCCTGGTTACCATGGTGAGGGTAGGAACATAGATTCTGGTTACCATGGTGAGGGTAGATACGTAGATCCTGGTTACCATGGTGAGGGTAGGAACGTAGATCCTGGTTACCATGGTGAGGGTAGGAACGTAGATCCTAGTTACCATGGTGAGGGTAGGAACGTAGATCCTAGTTACCATGGTGAGGGTAGGAACGTAGATCCTGGTTACCATGGTGAGGGTAGGAACGTAGATCCTAGTTACCATGGTGAGGGTAGGAACGTAGATCCTGGTTACCATGGTGAGGGTAGGAACGTAGATCCTGGTTACCATGGTGAGGGTAGGAACCCCAGACCTGCTGGAGATCCTAAATTTTTATTGAATGTTTATTGATTGAATGTTTACGTTTGAATGCGATGAGATGAGGATGACCCCCCCTCACAGAAACACAAGGAGTTAGTAAAGCTCTTTTTTTTCCAGCTTTTAGGGACTCCTACATAAAAACTAACGTGTCTCCCCAGACGCTCGGAGGTAAAATGTTTATCATTCATCAGTGGTTATAGACGAGTGTGTAGCAGGAGGTTCTCAGCAGAAGGAGGTAAAAGTTTCTAGTGGTCTGACTGGAAGAGCAGGACTTGATGAAAATGAGAGAGAAGAAAACAATCAAAGTCTTCATCTGTGTGTGTGTGTGTGTGTGTGTAAACACTTCAACCCCTCCTCCTAATCACAGACCCAAACCGTCCTGTCTCCTCTGGAGGGTTTGGATCTAAGCTTTGGAAAACATGGTGACAGTTATTCATCCAGCAGTGAATCAGGCTGATGTTACAGATGTTTTTACAGAAGCCTCCGAGGCCTCGTTTACCAAACGTCCTTATCCCCAAATCCATTCACACGCCAATCAGGGTGATTTATAAAATGCGATGATGTCGTGTAACTTTCTCGTCATTTTAACTGTTGCTTTTTCCCAAATAATTATGTTGTTATTGGTATTTGTTGTGCTGTAGATGAAGTAGAAGGAGACTGGTGGTCTATCACGGTGCTCCTCAAATAGTGGGACCCAGTACGATACCAGGGGACATGCTTTATTTTTTTTGTGTCACATGTGAGTAAAGTGTGACTGCACATCCACTCCTGTAGTTGGCAGTGATGCTCTGAGTGTGCACAGGGAGTCTTAGCTCTATGGTGTTGGGTAGGGGTGAGCGATACCGCAACCATTGGTCCGATCCCAAGTAAACTTCCGTTTTTTGTTTGTTTGTTTGTTTCCTGGCCCCGAGTCGCTGAGTCACACAGTATTTACACATATTTTGCAGACAGGTAAGTTAGGTTACCTTTTTGAAAAAAACGGAAGCAAAGTGCGGTAGGGTAAAACTTCAACCAAAGTATCGATATTTTAGTTGAAATATCGATCAATATCGATACTAGCGTTGGTATCGATATTAGGATCGATACACCCAGCCCTAGTGTAGGGTTTTATTGCACCAAGAACGGACATGAAGTGCAGTAAACAAACGATGAGGAGCGCTGGTCTGTAATAAGATTATGAGTCATGATGTGGTGAAGGATGGAGGACCAAGAAACACAACCAGTTTTAACCAGTTTATTAGACCGTAATTTCACGGCTATAAGTCTCATATAAAAGTCTTAGATTTTCTTCAAAATGAGCGGTGCACCTTGTGTGTGAGCGGGCCTAGGCGGACCTAAAAGAAAACGCGGTGCCCGCGAGGCAGACCTGAAAGAAAAGGCATGAGAACGTTAAAGAGTGAAGTGTGAGTGGCGTGGGAGTCATGGATGACCGAAGGGTGGAAGGCAGCGCCGGGCGAGTTCCGCTACAGTTTGCCAATGGATTGTAGATGCT
>LR738541.1:40743007-40808007 GCA_902685375.1 Neostethus bicornis
GTGAGGTGTTTTGGGTTCCTCCCACCGAGAGGAGACCCAGAGGCAGACCCCGGACCTGCTGGAGAGACTATGTCTCACAGCTGGACATGGAACACCTCAGGATCTTCCTGGGTGAGCTGGAGGATGCAGCCGGAGTGAGAGAAGCCTGGGCTTCCCGTCTGAACCTGTTACCCCCACAACCCGGCCCCGGATGAGCGGAAGACAACAGAACGGAATGTTAGTTTTTCTCTTTTTGACAAAAAATAGTTTTAGTTTCTTTAATTTCTTTCAAGATTTGAATGTTTTTTTTTCACCTTTTCTGTTTTTTTAAAGTGTTTTTAAATCATCCATTGAATTAAAATAAAATGTCTTTATTTCTTTTTCCTCAAAAGAATAAAAACTCTGACACATTCCTGCAGATTCTTGAATCCGAGTCAGAACGCCTGTTTTATCTCGTTCTTCCACTAGAGGACAGTCATCGTCTGTCTGAGCCAGCGATACACTGTGTGTGTGCATGTGTCAGCCTGCACGGAGCGTGTCATGCTCCTACAGAAGTCATGATGTTAAAAATCCTCATGTAGAAGCAGAGAGAGAAATTTTCTGCTCCGGGTCAGCAAACATGCGTGTTCCAGAGCTCAGACGTGTTCGTGCCTCGTACACAGCCGTGTCCTCTCTGCTGATGTGTGTCAGACTCCCTCTCGGCCAAACACATCTGATTAC
Source organism: Neostethus bicornis (assembly GCA_902685375.1). Classification (NCBI taxonomy): domain Eukaryota; kingdom Metazoa; phylum Chordata; class Actinopteri; order Atheriniformes; family Phallostethidae; genus Neostethus; species Neostethus bicornis. The sequence continues at coordinate 40,743,707 of LR738541.1, forward strand.
TGTGTGTTCGTGGCTGCAGACCGGGGGATTTTTGCAGCGTAAAATCTCGCGTTTGTCCAACGAACACGTTAAAAATGTGTGTTTGTTTGGTTTTTGTTTTGTAAACATCAGCGGCTTAAAAACAGACGTGTTAAAATGTCATGGGTCAATTCAGGGTAGGTCAAAGTGGAAGTATTCCCTCTATTCTTCACTAAAAATGTTACCGGGGTGCCGGAGCCTATCCTGGCTGATACAAAGCAAGGGGCATGGTACACCCCGAACAGGTGCCAGTCTCTTGTGGGGTCACACACACAACCATTCACCCACACACTCATTCCTAGGGGGGGTTTCCTATCAGCCAATCAACCCAACATGTATGTTTTAGGAGGAAACCAGAGAAAACACACACATACACAAGGAGAACATGCAAACTACACACAGAAAGGACTGTGTTCCAAGCCTTGACTCCGGGACTCAAACCCTGACCTTCTTGCTGTGAGGGTTAGGGTCACCCATGACACATGTTTGGGAGGAGACGGCCGCTCTCACCACACTGTCTCTAGACCAATCAGCATGGCCGCTCTCACCACACTGTCTCTAGACCAATCAGCATGGCCGCTCTCACCACACTGTCTCTAGACCAATCAGCATGGCCACTCTCACCACACTGTCTCTAGACCAATCAGCATGGCCGCTCTCACCACACTGTCTCTAGACCAATCAGCATGGCCGCTCTCACCACACTGTCTCTAGACCAATCAGCATGGCCGCTCTCACCACACTGTCTTTAGACCAATCAGCATGGCCGCTCTCACCACACTGTCTCTAGACCAATCAGCATGGCCACTCTCACCACACTGTCTCTAGACCAATCAGCATGGCCGCTCTCACCTCACTGTCTCTAGACCAATCAGCATGGCCGCTCTCACCACACTGTCTCTAGACCAATCAGCATGGCCGCTCTCACCTCACTGTCTCTAGACCAATCAGCATGGCCACTCTCACCACACTGTCTCTAGACCAATCAGCATGGCCGCTCTCACCTCACTGTCTCTAGACCAATCAGCATGGCCGCTCTCACCTCACTATCTCTAGACCAATCAGCATGGCCGCTCTCACCACACTGTCTCTAGACCAATCAGCATGGCCGCTCTCACCTCACTGTCTCTAGACCAATCAGCATGGCCGCTCTCACCACACTGTCTCTAGACCAATCAGCATGGCCGCTCTCACCTCACTGTCTCTAGACCAATCAGCATGGCCACTCTCACCACACTGTCTCTAGACCAATCAGCATGGCCGCTCTCACCTCACTGTCTCTAGACCAATCAGCATGGCCACTCTCACCACACTGTCTCTAGACCAATCAGCATGGCCGCTCTCACCTCACTGTCTCTAGACCAATCAGCATGGCCGCTCTCACCTCACTATCTCTAGACCAATCAGCATGGCCGCTCTCACCACACTGTCTCTTCATTACTTCTTCAGTAATTCATTTTTTTATTTTATGTTTTAAGAAAGAAACACAAAAAACAAACCATATTTTGGTTAAAGGTATTTTTCTTCTTGTGAGGACGGACATGCTGTTTCACACTGTCCTCTAGACTTTCCGATGGTAAATAGCTGCATCATATTTAACGTCTTTGTCATGGAGGGGTGAACATGGAGCGGTAGGACCCCGAAGCAGAGCCACTTGTATTGAATCTATTGGGGTCCTTTAATCTGCGTCCCAAATCAATGGTTTTAGATCATAAAACAATCATAAAACCTCTCAGTGTTTAATTAAATAGAGTTTTAATTCTACCAAGGAAGAAGAAGAAGCTACCATAATTATCACAGCAGATTGTTTGTTTACCTACTGAACGTTACACTTATATTAATCCGGATTAGGAAACATGCCTCCCAAACGTCTTACTGGTGAGGGGTTTCAAAATTCGTCTTAGTTGGAGTAGAACCATAGCCAGACCCCGGACCTGCTGGAGAGACTGTATCACAGCTGGATAGGGAACGACTCAGGATCCTCCTGGGTGAGCTGGAGGACGCAGCTGGGGTGAGAGAAGACTGGTTTCCATCTGAAACTGTTGTCCTCATGACCCATGCTGCCTCCGGTGCCCTCATTGTTAGACTTTTCGGTTGGTAGAATAGTTTTGGTCAGGACTCCCTGTGACCAACCTTGGTCAAGGCTGGTTCATCCCACATTCCTTCGGTGGCTTCGCGTGTAGTGCTCGCTTCGTTTTGTTTCCGATTAACTGGGGCAGTGTTGTGAGGGTTACAGCCTCAGACGGGAAGCGCAGGCTTCTCTCACCCCGACTATATCCTCCAGCTCACCCAGGAGGATCCTGAGGTGTTCCCTGTCCAGCTGTGAGACAGTCTCTCCAGCAGGTCTGTGGTCTGCCTCTTGGTCTCCTCCCGGTAGGACGTACCCAAAACACCTCGCCAGCGAGGGAGGCATCCTAACCAGATGCCCGGACACCGCATCTGGCTTCTCTCAACCTGAAGAAGCAACGTCTCTACTCCCAGCTCTTTCCGGATGGCAGATCTCCTCCCTCAGTCTGTGAGTGAGAGCCCAGCCACCCTCCAGAAGAAGCTCATTTTTGACGCTAGTATCAGCGATCTCATCTTTTAGGTCACCAACCACAGCTGGTTACCATGATGGAGCGATGCAGCGTCCTAATTATTGCAGACGCTGCACCAATCCATCTGTTGACCTCCCACTTCCTTCCGCCTTCCCCCACTGAGATACTGAAACTCCTCCAATTGGAGCAGGATTGACCTGCAGAGGGCACGGCACCCTCTTCTGGGCGAGAACCGTGGTCTCTTATTTGGAGGTGCTGATTCCCATCCTGGCCGCTTCACACTCGGCTGCAGCACGGCGCCGCCATATGGTCAAAATATGAGATGAAATTAAAAGTAGAAGAAAAAGGAGGACATTTTGTTCTATTCGTCAAACAGAAGAAAACCTTTTTAATGCTGCTGTTTTTTCGTCTGGATAGAATTTCTTTTCCTCCGTCCACGTCGATAATCATCAGTAAACTTCACAGCTGTGTGCGTAGGGTCACCACGCGGCCTTGTTCAGTTTTAAAGAAAAGAAAAGCTGAAAAACTTCCTTCAAACATTTGGTTTTCTTTCCTTCTTCTTTTTTAAAAAACATCTTGTGGATTAAATGTGACTCATTTCCTTTTGTTTTGTTTTTATTTTCTATCAAACGATCCAGAACATCGTTAACAGATGCATCCTCTTCAGTCACACCAACTATCTTCATGTCTTCCTTCACTGTATCCATGAACCTCCTCTTTGGTCTTCCTCTAGTCCTCTTTCCTGGTGGTTCCAAACCCAGCATCCTTCTTCTGATGTACTCTCTCTCTCTCCTCTGCACATGTCCAAACCATCTCAGTCTGACCTCTCTGACTTTAAAACCTCTAACATGTGCTGTTCCTCTGATCCTGTCCATCCTGGTCACTCCCAGAGAGATCCTCAGCATCTTCATCTCTGATACAAACATCTCTGTTTCCTGTCTTTTCCTCAGTGACACTGTCTCTAGACCAATCAGCATGGCCGCTCTCACCACACTGTCTCTAGACCAATCAGCATGTCCGCTCTCACCACACTGTCTCTAGACCAATCAGCATGGCCGCTCTCACCACACTGTCTCTAGACCAATCAGCATGGCCGCTCTCACCACACTGTCTCTAGACCAATCAGCATGGCCGGTCTCACCACACTGTCTCTAGACCAATCAGCATGGCCGCTCTCACCACACTGTCTCTAGACCAATCAGCATGGCCGCTCTCACCACACTGTCTCTAGACCAATCAGCATGGCCGCTCTCACCACACTGTCTCTAGACCAATCAGCATGGCCGCTCTCACCACACTGTCTCTAGACCAATCAGCATGGCCGCTCTCACCACACTGTCTCTAGACCAATCAGCATGGCCGCTCTCACCACACTGTCTCTAGACCAATCAGCATGGCCGCTCTCACCACACTGTCTCTAGACCAATCAGCATGGCCGCTCTCACCACGTTTCCCAGATAGTCGCAAAGGTTGTGTCAAGAAGGGCATCCGACGTAAAAGTATGGAAGTCAGTTTGAGAACATCGTTTACAGATGTTTGTCTAAAATTAAAACAGAAAAAAACAAACACAATATTCCTCTTTTTGTTTCACAATCACATGAGTTTTAAAGTCAAGCAAAAATAAAAAAGTCCACAAGTTGTTATTTTTGGATGTAAAAGAATCAAACGTGCTTTTGGTTTTGATTCAGCTGGTTTTCTTTGGTCTGTAGAGATTACCAAACCAGCCCGAAGCCAGCGCATTAATCAAGCAAACATTTCCTTTAGACACTAAAGGTGAATTGTGAGCGTTTTCTCTTGGTCGTGGTTGCCCCTGGTGACGGAGCCAGATTTTACTATCAGAAATGAGCAGGACTTAATGATGCTCTGCAGTAATTCCAGGGGGTTCAAAGTGAGAGCCGGTGTCGCAGGAAACTGGGCTGGATCTCCCGTGGCTTTATCGGGACCAGCCACCGTCCCTATCGGAGGATCTTCTCTGGCGCCTCCGAGGCTTTCAACCCTTATCACAGAGAAATACATTAAAGACAAGATTAGAATGAAAGAGACGGAGTCAGGGATCCTCACTCAGAAACATTTACAGCTCACCATCTGAAGAATTCACACAGAAAATCAAACTAAATCACTTTTAAAGCAAACCATGAATGATTCTAGAACCAAACTGAAGAAACCCAGAACATCCCGGTCCGGTTAAGAAGGACATCCCGGTTCTTAGAGACTCCTTCCTGGTGAAGAAAGATCCCTAAAAAAACCCAGAAGATCCGATGCCAGATCCCCAGGCTGCGAGGCGGATAATCCAAACATATCCGTGGAAGCACGCGAGCCCAGGGGGAGAAGCCAAGGCGCCCAGAAGCCGAGAGGCACAGACCTAGAGGGGAGCACTCACCCCAAAGACCCGCCTAGAGTCTTTGTCCTCCCAGCTGGTCCTAAGCCAGACCACAGCAGGACCACGCCACCCTCCATGCAATCACCACAGCTCCAGACCCGACCAGGCATGATCAGCCCAGAAACCACTATTGCACCAACAGCTGCACCCCTATACCCTACTTCACTCCCCTATTCCCTCACCTGTAGCCCTGCCCGTCCTCTTACGCTGCTCTCCCTCATGCACGCCTTCTAAACCCCTGCTAGAGACAGGGGGACTGCTCCCCTGGCCTGCCCCCAAAAGACACTTCACTCACCTTATCCGCACCTCTGGGTGCTTCCCACCCTCCAGCTGCAGGCAAGCCCAGCCCCCCCTCCAGGCAGTAGAGCCCTCAAGCCCCGGCCACACCGAAACATCCACCTCCCAGGACGGACAGGCCATGTATGACCGCTAATTAAGTATGAGCTACTCTAGTTTGTTTATATTTGAAGAATACATCTTGTAGAAATGGGAGGGTCCAGGTTTCGTTGAACCTGCGGTCGTATGTCTCAGATTCTCAGGTGAAGAGAGGGGCAGAGCAGTCAACTGATCACCACCTGGATGAGGGTTGGCTTCGATGGTGGGGGAGGAAGCCGGTCAGACCTGGTGGGCCTGAATAATCTGTGAGGGTCTGCTGGGAACGTCTGGTAGATCCTTCAGTCAGAAAGAGTTTCAACTCACACCTCCGGGAGAGCTTCTCACAGATACCGGGGGAGGTGGCGGACATCGAGTCAGAGTGGACTCGAGGGATGTCCTCAAGCTGAAGGAGGAGTCTTACCAGGCTTTCTTGGCCCGTGGCGCTCATGAGGCAGCTGACAGACCGGTGGGTGCTGAGGCAGAGGACCAGGCTTTGGGGGAATTTGGCAAGAAAACGGTGAACGACGGCATATTCTTACCCCCAAAAAATCAACATGGGGGCATTTGTGTTGGTAGAAAATGGTGGGCGATGAGGTTTAAACTCAATCTCCCAGAGTCCTCAGGGTGAGCCCCGGGGACATTAAGCTTCAATTTTTATGTTTACTTTTGATGAAAAATTTGTAAACATGTTCCTACCCTCACCATGGTAACCAGGATCTATGTTCCTACCCTCACCGTGGTAACCAGGATCTACGTTCCTACCCTCACCATGGTAACCAGGATCTACGTTCCTACCCTCACCGTGGTAACCAGGATCTACGTTCCTACCCTCACCATGGTACCGGGATCTACGTTCCTACTCTCACCATGGTAACCAGGATCTATATTCCTACCCTCACCACGGTAACCAGGATCTACATTCCTACCCTCACCATGGTAACCAGGATCTACGTTCCTATCCTCACCATGGTAACCAGGATCTATGTTCCTACCCTCACCATGGTAACCAGGATCTACGTTCCTACCCTCACCATGGTAACCAGGATCTACGTTCCTACCCTCACCGTGGTAACCAGGATCTACGTTCCTACCCTCACCATGGTACCGGGATCTACGTTCCTACTCTCACCATGGTAACCAGGATCTATATTCCTACCCTCACCACGGTAACCAGGATCTACATTCCTACCCTCACCATGGTAACCAGGATCTACGTTCCTATCCTCACCATGGTAACCAGGATCTACGTTCCTACCCTCACCATGGTAACCAGGATCTATGTTACTACCCTCACCATGGTAACCAGGATCTACGTTCCTACCCTCACCATGGTAACCAGGATCTACGATCCAACCCTCACCATGGTAACCAGGATCTACGTTCCTCCCCTCACCATGGTAACCAAGATCTACGTTCCTCCCCTCACCATGGTAACCAGGATTTACGTTCCTCGTCTGTTGAAATGAAATTTTTATCCCAACAGAAGAAAACTCATCTCTAGTTTTTTTTTCTTAAAGCTCGTTTCTTCGACTTCCTTCCAGCTTTTAATCTAATTATATTTTCTAAGAAAAGCTGAAGGAAAATTTCTTCAATTAACAATCTGTATAAATGATGCATGAGAATTTCTTTATTTGGCAGAGCGGCCGCATAAAACTGGTCAAACACTAAAACCAACACCTGCACATTATTAATGCCCGCTGTTCACGTCGTGGGCAGAGGAGCCATCATGCTTCATGATCCGATAAACACATCCTGGTTTAATGGAGGTGTGAAGGGTCTCCATGACGATGTGGCTCACGATCTGTCCATCCAGAAAAAAAATTAAGAATGTTTTACAGAAACAAACAGTAGCAGCTCGTCAGAGCACGGCGGCCTCACAGGAAGAAGGTCGAGGCTTGGAACACTGGACGTTCTGTGTGGAGTATGCATGTTCTCCCCCTGTATGCATGGGTTTCCTCCCACCCTCTAAAAACATGCATGTTAGGTTGATTGGCCGCCATTAAATTCTCCCTAGGAATGAGTGTGTGAGTGGATGGTTGTGTGATCTGTTCAGGGTGTACCGTGCCTCTCGTCTTGAATCACCCGGGATAGGCTCCTGCACCGCCCTGTGGCTCCATCAGGGAGTAAGCTGCTCGGAAGATGAATAAAAACAGCTCGTCGTTAACACTGTTTGCTTGCTTTGCTGAAATGCTTTCGACCGTCCAATCAGCAGCTCTGAAATCTATGGTATAGGTTTACAAAGACCTCCAGAAATCACTTCAAAATAATGTTTACACACAAAGTTATTTTTATTTACTTCATTCATCCCTCATGGGGGAATTACTTTGCTGCATTGCACCGCAGCAGGCTTCCAGGATGCCACCAATAGTGGGAGTAACAAGGGGGTCAGGTGTCTTCCCAAGAACACCGAGACATGAGCTCAGTTAGAATCGAACCGGCTTCTCCCGGTCCAAGGGTGAACATGGAGCGGGACATTCTACTGCCCCCTCCCTTTTCGTTGTGTTAGAAACCTGTGTTTTATTTAACCCGGTTTCCTCCTTCAGTCATTTCATAATAAAATCTTTCCTTTCATGTTACCACAGCAGATGTTGTTTTCTGGTTTAGCTGTGATGGGAAACTTTGGTCCCTCGTGATACCTCCGTCTGTGTCTGACCGGGATGAACCTTCTGCATCGTCACAACCGAAAAGTTTACCGTAGAAATGAAGACAGTTTGTTCTGCTGGTGTCAATCCTCCTCTACCTTCTGTTTTGTTGTCACTTCCTGTTTTATTTTGAAACACTAACTCCCTTCTCTACCCAATGTGGCCGAGGGTCAGTCCGTCAGGGTCCCTGCCGTCGATTACAACCCATCTCCTCCTTCAACCTGACCCGTATATCTCATCCTGCAGTTGAAGAGCCAATGAGAAGGGAGGTCCATGTCCCTTGTTTGGGCTCGGCCACTAGATGCTGTCTTTTGTGCCCCACAGAGGGTCTGGCTCCAGAGGGGGTCTAGGTTACCCGCATCAGAGAAAGAGAAACTTGGCCACAGCTGTATTCTTCATAAGGAATGAAAGTGAATTGAATTCAAGAGGAAGCGGCTGAAATCAGCTTCATCCTGCAGGGTTTCTCTCAGAGACAGAATGAGGAGCTCTAACATCGAGGAGGAGCTCGGAGTACTGCCGTTGCTCCTCTGAGTGGAGAGGAGCCAGATGGGTTCATTCGGGTATTCAAGCTTCTCGAACGCCTCGCTGGTGGGCTTTTCTGTCCCACTGGGAGGAGACCCAGAGACAGAACCAAGACCTGGTGGAGAGACTATGTCTCACATCTGAACAGGGAACACCTCAGGATCCTCCTGGTGAGCTGGAGGATGCAGCCGGGGTGAGAGAAGCCTTGGCTTCCCGTCTGAGGCTGTCGCCCCGTCCTGTTTTTGGATAAGTGGAAGACAATGTAACCGAACCAATAAACGACGGGGGATGAGCGGTACGTCTCCTTCTCCTCTTTTTCTCCCCGTAGAAGGAGGCTCGAAGTGTGTTCGGTCAGTTTTAGAGAATATTTGTGTGTATTTTTGTTCAGTTTCAAAGCCTGTTGTGACATTGGTTTCATTCCGTTGCTCCTCTAGGTGGAGAGAAGCTAGATTGGGTGGTTCAGACATTTGTTTAAAATGCCTCCATTGACGGTGAGGTGTTCTGTCCCACAAACGAGACACTCCCCAACAAACAGAGAACCTCCATGAAACGTCAGCCTGAGGTTTGTTTTTACCAAAAACTAACGTTCCCTAAACCTTAGTCGGTGGTTCTGTTAGAACCTAACCATCACAGGATGTTGAAAGAACCAAATTCAAAACGCTATGGTTAAAATTAAGGTTAGAGGAACATTATAACCTTTAAAGAACCAAAAGTAACCTCTAAAAAACCTTCCGAGAACGTTCTGGGAACGTTAAATTGTTAGCTGGGTTAGAGGCAAGCCTGGACCTGCTGGAGAGACTGTGTCTGTTACCATGACAGCAACGATTGTTGTGCTATGAATACAGACAGGTTACGAGAGGTTCTGATTGGGTGGATAATTCTAGGTGTCGTTGGCATGGTAACACCTCTGAGATTTAGAAAACTAAAGAGACATGAAATAAAAACATTGACTTTCATAGAGAAAAAAACAAAATCTGGACCAGCAGGGCATGCAGTGTCCTGGTCTCAGAGTCGACCTCCGCCCAGACTGAACGGGATGAATTTTTGAAAAAGCTAGCCGTTAATAACTGTCAGTGAGGTAGTAGAACTAAGGAGTGTGTATGAAGCTTGAAGAAGCTGTCTTGGATTAAATGCATGTTTTAACTCGACCCTGAGTGTGGTCTCCCTCCGAAACAAAACCTGCAAAGAAATCTGTTTGTTACCACTCGGCCACCAGTAACAAACTGGCGTTGTCGGCATTAAAGTAAGAAACTGGCATTGTCGGAAACAACTTACTGGCGTAAAAGTAAAAACCAAAGACCACTGGAGACCAAAAGATGAGCGAAATCACTCAGCTGGTGGAATTGTTGCAAAGGCAACAAGAAAAACTCATGGAGCAACAAGAAAGATGGGAGGAGGAGAGAACTGCTGGCAAACGCACTAAATTCTACAGAACGACCTCCAGCAGCGGTGTCTCTGTCTACCCCCAGTGACTCTGGAATGACTACTGGGACAGGTTTTGCACGTTTACAGTGTCTCACAGCTGGACAGGGAACATCTCGGGATCCTTCACGGTGAGCTGGAGGGTGTGGGTGAGAGAAGTCTGGGCTTCCTGCTGAGGCTGTTGTTCACGGTGTGACGGTCTACGTTGCCCCGGTAACCCCCTCCATCTTGTGTCCAATAGTCTTCGTCCCTCTTCGTTTGGTTTCAGTGTCTTTTGTTTTCATGTGTTTCTCTGCATGCGAACCCTCCCTGTCTAAAGTCCGGGCAGCTGTTTGGAACATCTGGACAGGATCCCTCCTCCTCCCTGTTGCCATGATGGAAGGCTTCGTCCATGGGGGGTAATCCCCAAAGGTGTCCCAGGAGCCTGCTTGACCTTTATGGAAACACAGTGCCCGTGCTCCTCCGTCCGATGAGGCTCATCATGAATAAATTGTAGCGTTGCATCCTGGGCAGAAAGTGGCTTTCCCTGTTCTCATCCAGGAGGAGGAGGAGGCTGAATGTTTCATAGCTGATTAATTATTCATGTCACTGTTAGACGACAGAAAACAGCAACATCCTCAGAAATAGAATCCCTGATAAGAACCAGATAAGTGCAACAATGGTGGGAGACAAAGAGAAATGTCAGGATTATCATAATTCACCCACTGGTGGAGGACTGGGTGCTAATTGGCTTTCAGACTGAAGTTTAGGAGACAAAGACCAGCGTGCCAGGCGTGCCCACCGTGAAGAGAGAGGACATATAAACCAACATGGCCGCCTCTCCTTTCAGGTGAATGGTAAATGATGCTGAAACTCACAGCAGATCACCTCAGAAAACTTTTATTGTGAAATGTTGCTCGGAAACAAATATCGCTAAAAAATCGTTCCGTTAAAAGTATTAACTTTTAACGGAATGATTTTTAACGATTTTTTAAGGTCGAGCGTAAAAACACTCAGTTTTGCTTCCTTGAAATACTACTCATCAGTATTCAGAAGATTGCAGTCATCGCAGGCGTGTTGCAGTAATGCACATGCCGTGGCGTGTTGTAATTCCTCGCGCCCAGCCTTGTAACTTATCGAATGTTCCAAACCGATACACATACCGTTAAAACCCAAGTTCACATACAGATTCAGCTCTGCCATCCGGGAGGAGCTCTGTGTAGAGCCGCTCCTCCTCCAGGTCGAGAGGAGCCAGATGGGGTGGTTCGGGCATCTGGTCAAGATGCCCCCCGAGCGCCTCGCGGGCGAGGTGTTTCGGGCACGTCCCACCGGGGGGAGACCAAGGGGCAGACCCCGGACCTGCTGGAGAGACTATGTCTCACAGCTGGCCGGGGAACGACTTGGGATCCTTTCAGGTGAGCTGGAGGATGCAGCCGGGTAGAGAGAGGCCTGGGCTGCCCGTTTGAGGCTGTTGCCCCCGCAACCCGACCCCGGAATGGTGAGGGTAGGAACGTGGATCCTGGTTACCATGGTGAGGGTAGGAACATAGATCCTGGTTACCATGGTGAGGGTAGGAACGTAGATCCTGGTTACCATGGTGACGGTAGGAACGTAGATCCTGGTTACCATGGTGAGGGTAGGAACATAGATCCTGGTTACCATGGTGAGGGTAGGAACGTAGATCCTGGTTACCATGGTGAGGGTAGGAACGTAGATCCTGGTTACCATGGTGAGGGTAGGAAAGTAGATCCTGGTTACCATGGTGAGGGTAGGAACGTAGATCCTGGTTACCATGGTGAGGGTAGGAACGTAGATCCTGGTTACCATGGTGAGGGTAGGAACGTAGATCGACTTGTAAATCGAGAGCTTTACCTTTCGGCTCAGCTCTCTCTTTACCATGACGGACCGATGCAGCGTCCTAGTTATTGCTGACGCCGCACCAATCCGCCTGTCGTCCCCCACTCGTGAACAAGACCCCGAGATACTTAAACTCCTCTACTTGGGGCAGGACTCTGTCCCTGACCCGCAGGGGGCCTTCTACCCTTTTTCGGGCGAGGATCATGGTCTCGGATTTGGAGGCGCTGATAATTGTGTTTCTCATGTATATTAGTCATTAATTGGAGATGAGGGTAAAATGGCGGCTGGTTGATGTTTTGGGACCGAGCGTAAACATGGAGATATTCTTTGTTATTGATAGATGGCGCTCCTGTTCCTGGTAGGAAGGGTTCTGTTTCTAACCACACCCACTTTCAGCAGATACCGTGGGACCCTCGACATGAGGAGGTTCAAACTAGCTTCCATCAGAGCGGCATCCACTCGGACAGCCTGTGTGTGTAAATGAAAGTGGAGGATGGAGTGAGGCTTCCATCCATCTGATCCGTAAACAGCTGATTAATACTTCCAAGCCGTTTAGCATCAGGTCTGAGAGGAAAGAAATGATCTTCCTCTGGACTGATGCTCCTCATCTCTGATGCTGATTGGATGTGAGGCACCTCATCAATCAACTTTAACCACGACCATGATTACTTTCACTCTAAGAATCTGGAAGAAGCTGAAGGACAAACACAGATAATCTGTGACCAAAGCAGGAAATCTGAAAACGTTTCTGTCAGTCTTCATTTAGAAATCCCAGAGTTCCAACAGAAAGTGAGAAGAATAGACGGAAAATAAAAGTTCAGCTTTTATAAAAACAACAAGAATTTGGTTTGAAAAGATTTAAACTTTCTAAGAATGAAGCAGCTCAGTTTGAAGAAAAAAAAAAAAAAACGCCAAATTTAAAAAAAAGACTCATTTATAAAGCGTTTTTATAAAAAAAAAAAAAAAAAAAAAAAAAATCCATTAAATTTTTGTAAATCTGTGTTCATTTACACAAATTAAACGATCCATAAAGATGGCGGATGTTTGGGGAACTCTGAGCTGTCATGGTTCCCTCGCCCACCACCGGACGGAACCTGGGGCCTTCCCTCATTTGCCTGATTTTAGACACCTGAAGATCTTTGTGCAGCTGTCTTTAAATAGGCAGCCTGTCTTCCCTTCATGTGTCGGGTCATACCATCCCTTCCAGCCAGGTCTCTCTGGTAGCCTCACCATGAAACACATTCTGAACGATGACCACCTGTCATGCCACTAAAACCATATGTTTTTCCTTCACAGCCTCATTGGACTGCAACACTCAAATAGACGACGTTTTCTGTCTTGCAATCGGGTCCTCCTCCTTCCACCTGCACACCGCTTCATGACATGAGCAAAGTCAGAAGCAGCCAAAAACAGTTAGGTGCACCTTCAAAGATGTTCCGTTCTGTCGTCTTCTGCTCATCCGGGGCCGGGTCGCGGGGGTTACAGCCTCATACAGGAAACCCAGGGTTCTCTCTCCCTTACTGCATCCTCCAGCTCACGGAACATGGAGCTGACGGAACAATCATAGTAGAATTTTGATACGCACAGGGAGGCAGTCTGAGTAAATCCTACCTTTATGTTTTGCGTAGCAGCGGCTGTAAGACAGCGAACAGTTAACCACCGTGTTTGAATTCATTTTGAAACGATATGCAGTAACCTTAATTAATAATGTTTTCCATGATTTGCTCCAATTTCCTTATATATACGTAGTTCTACGCTGACAGACGTTTATGTTTCATTTCGTCTTTTGAACCGTTTGTCCCTAACCGGGTCACTTGGGGTGCCGGAGCTTATCATGACTGATTTCAGGTGAGAGACAGGGTACACCCCGAACATGTCGCCAGTCGATCCCAGGACCACACACACAGATAACCATCCACACACACACATTCATTCCTAGTGGGAATTTCATGGCAGACAAAATAACTTATCATGGATGTTTATGGAGGAAACCAGAGAAAACCCACACACACACAAGGAGAACATGTAAACTACACACAGAAAGAACAGTGTTTCAAACCTTGCCCGCAGTCCGGGATTCGAACCACGACCTTCTTGCTTCGTTTGACTGTCCCTCAGTTCACTCCAGTTTCTGTCCGCCATCTTGCCGTTTGCCAGCTTTGTTTAGAGTAATGTTTACATCCCGCCGTCCACCATCTTTACAGATCGCTCGGTTTGCGTGGGTGTTGGCGTACGCGTGGATTTCAGAGTAAACACCTTCTGTAAACGAAGCGTCCAGCTTTAGGATCCAGTAAAGAATCCAGTCGTGGGTCTCTGAGGTTTTCATCTTACCAGTTTTCCTTCACTGGTCGTCCTGTCTGGTTGGATCTGAGCTGCCTGCCCGCCTGAAGCAAAGCTCTCTGAGCTTTTTGTCTGTTTCCAGGCTGCTGCCTCTTCTTTCCTGTGGGACCAGACCTGTGTTACCCCCACTACACGCTCTGCCCACCTCACTGAACCGCCTCTGGCTCATCTTTAGTATTTCCCCAGTTCTGCTTTAAGAAAAGCTGAGCTTGCATTTCTCTTGGTTTGCTTCTTTGATTTCATCGTTTGTTTCCTGCCTGTTTTTTTTTTCTGATTCTGTTAAAAACAGTTTTATTGTTTAGTTTTATTTTCCTGATCCGGACTCAGACACACGGACCGGGAGAATGACCAAAAACAGGAAACAGTTCATCTGAAACGAGACTTTTATTCATTAGTTTCTGCTGAATTTGCATATTTTGATGCGACTAGGCAGTACGGTGGCACTGTGGGTGGTACAGCGGCCTCACAGCAAGAAGGTCAGGGGTTCAAGTCCCGGGTGGGGACTGGGCTTGGAACACTGTCCTTTCTGTGTGGAGTTTGCATGTTCTCCCCGTGTTTGTGTGGGTTTCCTCTGGGTACTCCGGTTTCCTCCCACCCTCCTTAAACATGCATGCTAGGTTGATTGTCCCTAGGAATGAGTGTGTGTGTGGCCCCGCGACAGACTGGCGACCTGTTCGGGGTGTACTCTGCCCTTCGCTTTAAATTAGCCGGGATGGGCTCCGGCACCCCACGCAACCTCAAAACGGACAGACGGATAAGAAGATGACTGACTGACTTAATGAGACTGAAAGATAAAGTTTACATCTTAAAATAAAAACTCAATTGCTTAAACTTCACCATAAGGTCGGAGGAAGGGTTCGGAATGAGGGTGCAGAAGGAGGCGGAGCCAAATTCAGGACAAACAGGATTTATTAAGAAAAGGTCCAGCCAGGCTATAAGGCAAGGCACGGGAATAGAACGTAAACAGAACATAGAAAAGTATAAATGTGTAAGTTTTTTACCTCCTTATTCACTTATAATCTGTATTAACCTCAATGTTTTTGTCACATTATTCCTTCTATTTTATTATTTTAATATTTTATTATTTTTTATTTTCCTTCTTGTATATAAACTGTTTTATATACAAGAAGGGGAGACGGTGGATCAGCGCTAGAGCGCTCGCCCGCGGACCGGAAGGTCGCGGGTTTGATTCTTGCTGAGACCGCCGTCTAGGGTCCTTGGAGAAGACACCTAACCCCCGCTTCTCCCACCATTGGCGCCGTCGAAGGGCAGCCTGCTGCGGT
Organism: Neostethus bicornis; assembly: GCA_902685375.1. Classification (NCBI taxonomy): domain Eukaryota; kingdom Metazoa; phylum Chordata; class Actinopteri; order Atheriniformes; family Phallostethidae; genus Neostethus; species Neostethus bicornis. The sequence continues at coordinate 40,759,062 of LR738541.1, forward strand.
GTAAGGAGTGCAGCATGGTGAGGGATGAATAGAGTAAATCTAATCTAAGAACATAGAGATGTCTTTAGGTCAAAGTTAAAAAATATAACACAGAGTTCAGGAAATAACTTGGTCAAACAGCCGGGGAGACCTGGCTGGAAGGTAGAATCCACAGGTCCCCAGCATGACGTTAATGACCACAGGTGTTTAGTATCAGGCTGGATTCCGGGAGAGGGCGGACGGTCCAGGGCTCCCTCTGGTGGCTGAAGACACAATCAGGACACATACAGTAAATCTGTTTCCATGTTTTATGGATTCAGTTTAATGTTTTGCATAGTAGAAAAAGTTTTTAAAAAGTCTTCTGGACAGTTTCATTCTTCAACGAGACGTTTCGACTTCCATCTGGAAATCATTTTCAATCTGAATGAAATGGACTGAAAACTGGATCTATTTAGACTAACCTGAGTAAAAGATAAAAAAATAGTAAGAAGGGCTCGACCAATGAGCCTGTGTTACCTATGATGGACGTGAATGGCTCCTATTGTAACCACAGACCAGTAAACGACCCTATTAAAAAAATGCTAAAAGCCTAGTGAATAGAAAATCCTGCTAACGAGAGGCGTGAAACTGGGTCACGAGGTGTCATCTTTAGTCCATGGCTTCAAAAGGCTGCTGTAAATCCCGGGCAGAATGTATCTAATGCCTCCACTCCGATTCAGTGAGGGACTCTCTTTCATCACAAAAATGGCTTCCTTCACCCCTCTTTCGATGAGGGGTGAAGGATGGAAGTCGAAACGTCTCGTTCAAGAATTAAACTGTCCAGAAGACTTTTTTGAAACTTTTTCTACTATGGATCACTCCTGGATGAATGAGGGAGGGACTACACGGACTTTAATGTTTTGCACAAATATTTTCAGTCCATTTCGTTCCGTCGTCTTCTGCTTATCCGGGGTCGGGTCGCGGGGGTAAAAGCCTCCGACGGGAAGCCCAGGCTTCTCTCACCCGGCTGCATCCTCCATCTCACCCAAAAGGATCCCGAGGTGTTCACTGTCCAGCTGTGAGACATAGTCTCTCCAGCAGGTCCAGGGTCTGCCTCTTGGTCTCCTCCCGGTGGGACGTGCCAGAAACACCTCACCAGCGAGGCGCTCGGGCAAACCATCCCATCTGGCTCCTCTCGATCTGGAGGAGGAGCGGCTCGACACCGAGCTCCTCCCGGATGACACGATATCTGAGTGAGAACCCGGCCACCCTGCGGAAGACGCTCATTTCGGCTGCTTGTATCTGTGATCTTATTCTTTCAGTCCTTACCCTCATTTGTTACAAAAAAAAAAAAAAGAGACAATCCTGTCGAGCTTTAACTTGAGCAAAACATCGAACATAATAAAACAATGTAAAGTAAATACAAATTCTTCAGTGAGTGAGAAAGGTTGTAACTTATTCATACTTAAAAATGACACCTCTTAATAACCCTGTAAACAAAGTAAACAAGGCAGCACGGTGGCACAGTGGGTAGCACAGTGGCCTCACAGCAAGAAGGTTGTGGGTTCGAGTCCTGGGTGGGGACGAGGCTTGGAACACTGTCCTTTCTGTGTGGAGTTTGCATGTTCTCCCCGTGTTTGTGTGGGTTTCCTCCAGGTACTCTGGTTTCCTCCCACCCTCCAAAAACATGCATGTTAGGTTGATTGTCTGGTGCTAAATTTCCCCTAGGAATGTGTGTGTGTGGATGGTTGTATGTGTGTGGCCCCGCGACAGACTGGTGACCTGCTCAGGGTGTACCCTGCCCTTCGCCTTAAATCAGCCGGGTTGGGCTCCTGTAACACCGAAAGGGACAGACAGACAAGAAAATGACTGACTGAAGTTAGCATGCTGTTTAAAACTTTAAGTTTGTGACCACCAAGCTCCTTTGTTACTGTTTTCACCATGGTGTGTGACTTCCTCATGGCTGCAGGTGTGTGTGTAGACGGTGTGAACGTGCAGCATTGTGGGGGGCGTGTCGCCGTGAGAGACAGATGCAGCTGCTGTGTTTTTTTTCTTTTTACAGACAGAAACATTAAAGTCTGACGCCTATTTTGTTACGTTTTCGTCACCAAAACATCGTATTTATTTCATTATCGTTACGTCATCGTCATGAAAAAATGCTACGTCAACAAAAACATTTCGTTGTCGTTATTGTTGACAAAAACAACTCTGCATTGGTGGAGCGGTTGTGTTTTACGAGCGGACGCTGCGTTCCTGGAACCGTGCCGTGCGTTGAAGCAGTGATCTATGGTGACGATGATCTTTGTTTTGGCGTTCTCAACGCTCACAACCATTAAACTAATGCATCGCTGGCGGTGCTACGTTAAGCCGTTCAAAGAACACTGCAGCAAAGTTTGGGCGGTGTGTTTGGCCCTTTATTTTACCCCAGTTGTGTCTTCACTGATCCACTTGTCCCCACTTGACAAACCGTAATCCCTCAGAAACCGATCCATCTTTCAGAGGAGTTATACTCCCTAAAGATGCACGATGGAGGAAAGACGGAGAGGTGCATCTCCGGCAGACATTCAGATAAAATGAAGAAGCTTTTTCTTGTCGTCCAGCAGGTCAGACCCGGATTAACCTGAAGCTCTTTCTTCTTATCTCACTAATAAAACTTTTTGTGAGATTTAATCTCTTGTTTCCGATTGTTTCTGCCAGTCTGAAGACAGGAACAACCAGCAGGGCTGGACGTTTTAAAAACAGACACGAGTTTAATCTGGTGATAGTCTGTGTTTCTGAACAACGTAACAAGTCAGGCTACGATGTCAGGCTGCAATGTCAGTCTGTTTTACAGAGTGACATCATCAGTGACATCATCAGTGCTTCCTGTCTGAACACTATGGAACTAAAGATGGTGGACTGCTGATGTTTGAGAACTACTGAGCCGTGATGCAAAGCTCCAGATTTACCAGTCGATCTACGTTCCTAATCACCATGGTAACCAGGATCTACGTTCCTACCCTCACCATGGTAACCAGGATCTACCTTCCTACCCTCACCATGGTAACCAGGGTCCACGTTCCTACCCTCACCATGGTAACCAGGATCTACGTTCCTACCCTCACCATGGTAACCAGGATCTACCTTCCTACCCTCACCATGGTAACCAGGGTCCACGTTCCTACCCTCACCATGGTAACCAGGATCTACCTTCCTACCCTCACCATGGTAACCAGGGTCCACGTTCATACCCTCACCATGGTAACCAGGATCTACGTTCCTAATCACCATGGTAACCAGGGTCTACGTTCCTACCCTCACCATGGTAACCAGGATCTACGTTCCTACCCTCACCATGGTAACCAGGACCTACGTTCCTATCCTCACCATGGTAACCAGGATCTACGTTCCTACCCTCACCATGGTAACCAGGATCTACGTTCCTACCCTCACCATGGTAACCAGGATCTACGTTCCTATCCTCACCATGGTAACCAGGATCTACGTTCCTACCCTCACCATGGTAACCAGGATCTACGTTCCTACCGTCACCATGGTAACCAGGATCTACGTTCCTACCCTCACCATGGTAACCAGGATCTATGTTCCTACCCTCACCATGGTAACCAGGATTTACGTTCCTACCCTCACTTTGGTAACCTGTTGCCCCCCCCGAACGCGGCCCTGGATAAGTGGAAGACGACAGACCAGAACAGTTTTTTCATACACACTTGATGCCAGCCTGATCCAGAGAGGTGGATTGGGCATGAGACCCCAGCCTGAAAAGAACCACTAGTTCCTGCTCCTTCCAGGAAACTCGGAGTCACCGTCCAGGTGAGAGGAACACTCCAGCAGGGATTAAATCCCTCCACATGATCTCACAGATGGATACTTCCATTCATTCCAGATTAATTTCATCTCTTCCATTGTTAATTAGCAAAGATTGGAAAGAATTATGAAATGAGCTTAGTGCATTTAGCTGGGACTAATCCCTGGCTCCTCTTGTTTGGAGGATTGGATGAGGATGGTGAGTCAGTTGGAGAGGTGACAGAACAACTGGATTTACAGATTAGGACCAGACCGTGGCCACCAGCGGAGACAGATTAAACCTGTACAACCAGCCAACACGTTTATCATTCCAACAAACACCCCACTGCATCCACACGCTGATAGGAAGGGATTCATCAAACCTCCTCTTTGATACAAACTGGACTCCACATTAGAAATGCAGGTAAAAGTTGAGATTTTTATTTTTTTATACGGCGTCCTTTCCGGTGTTGTGACCAGCAGGACTGTAATCTGCATGCCAAGTATTGTTGGACAGATTTGCTCGACCAGGGTCAGCACCATGTGCCGACGTCGGACAGTCTGTTTTTATTTCTTTATTTTTCACCTTAAATGTCTGTGTTTTCTGTTGCTGTTTTGCTGGAGCAGATATGGAATGTTAAGGAGAAGGAGAGAGGGGAAAGGAGTGAGAAAGAAGAAGAGAGGGGGATAAAATGAAGAGATAATCTAGAGTTAAAACATTCAGCATCATGACCAACCTGCTGGATCATCTGAAAAAAAAAAAACAAAAGTTTAAACCAGACACAAAAAAACCTTCTATAAGAAATGAACATGATGTGGAACACAGGTCGATGCCAGCTTGAACAGGATTGGGACCATTATTATTATTAAGGCTGCAGAGAAGGAGGATGGATCCGACTGGATCGGGGTGCCAAACTTCGGTCCTCGAGGGCCGGTGTCCTGTAGGTTTCATTGCAGACCTGGGCAAATTAAGGCCCGCGGGTCACATTCGGCCCTTTATACGTCCCTGTCCGGCCCGCGTAAGGCCAATCATAAACACCATGAATTAAACTTTTTTTTTAACTTTTATTTTATTTTGAAAAGCGTTACGTCGCTACGTATGCACGCATGCAGAGTTTTCAAGCCGATTTCAAAAGTGAAGTGAGAGTGAAATGCACATGGTTTGTTCTCCCTTCAACTGCAGTGTGGATGATGCACCAAGTGAAGTGATCTGCAGTCTGACACACATCTGGCAGATCACTTCAAGTCAGTCTTTTACTCCGCCCTCAAAGAGGACCTGAGGAGTCATGCTCAGAGGATCCTAGTCCTCTTTGGATCTACCTATCAATGTGAACAGACATTCTCAGTTATGAAGTTCAACAAATCCAAACACAGATCCTCTATGACTGATGACCACCTCTCAGCTGTCCTTCACATAGCCACTTCAGACATTCCGCCAGATTTCTATGTTCAAGCCCAGAACAGACTGGATTATTCTCACTGAAGAGGTAACATGAGGTGGAAAGCATTACAAGTTAAAAAATAAATTGCACTGATTCAATGATTGTTTTTCTTATTTAACCAGTTTGACATAACCTAATCTACATATTTACAGAGTGCTTTATTCTTCTGATTATCAGTACCAGCTATGTATTTTACAATGAAAGAAAGTTGGTGGCCCTCTGACACAATTCAGGCTTCTCATGTGGCCCCTGATAAAAATTAATTGCCCACCCCTGTTTTATTGTGTTCCTGCTTTAACACAGCCGATGCTCATGAAGTGAGATCAACAACCAATCAAATTTGGCTTTAGTGACTCACTCCCTGGATCAGGTGTGTAGATTTAAGAACACATGGAGAACCTTCAGGAGACCGGCCCTCGAGGACCGGACTTTGACACCTGTGTACCAGATGAACCAAGTTTTTCCAGAGCTGGCGATCCTAGGCTGGTTATACTGATTCCTTGATGATGACTCTGAGTTGTTGAAGGTTGCCTGTGATTACGTCGAGCCATCGGACGTAATCACAGGCTTTTCCAGCCTGCGATCTTTGGATTGAAGTGAAGTATTCCTCTTGTAGGATGGTCGGGAGGCGGAGAACGTGGCCGAACCAGTGAGTGAGGCGTTAAGCAGCAAGGTGAGATGCCTTGGGCTGCCATGTACGGGCTCTGAGCGCCCGTTAGAGACACTTTTGGAACCTTCTGAAATCACACGGTGTGGATGGAGGTGTTTTAATTTTTAGATCAAGTCGGCACAAAGAAATCCATCTGCACCACTCATGGCTGGTGTGATTGGTCGGGTTATAGTGTCTAAAGAAGTGTGTGTGTGTGTATGTGTGTGTGTATGTGTGTGTATGTGTGTGTGTGTGAGTGTGTGTGTGTGTGTGTGTGAGGATGGGTCTCTGATATTTATTTACTCCTCTCCCCATCATACCTCACAGCCCCGGGGTTTTCACTCCATCACCGTCTCCCTCCCTGATTGGCTTCTCTCGGTGTGATGGACGCTCAGTGAACGTGAATCACGCTGAGCTCCGTCTAACGTTCCAGTGGATCACTAGTCACTATCTTTTCAAACCAAAAAGAAAACCCACTTAATGATGTTTCTACTTCCTGAAACAAAAACAAACATGAGCAGGAAAATTAAAACGTAAAACACAACATTAGAAATGAACATGATAGAATAGTTCATGTGGGATTAAATGATAGGCATCTGGTCAGGATGCCCCCCGAGCGACTCGCTGGTGAGGTATTTCGGGCACGGCTCACCATGGTGAGGGTAGGAACGTAGATCCTGGTTACCATGGTGAGGGTGGGAACGTAGATCCTGGTTACCATGGTGAGGGTAGGAACGTAGATCCTGGTTACCATGGTGAGGGTAGGAACGTAGATCCTGGTTACCATGGTGAGGGTAGGAACGTAGATCCTGGTTACCATGGTGAGGGTGGGAACGTAGATCCTGGTTACCGTGGCGAGGGTGGGAACGTAGATCCTGGTTACCGTGGTGAGGGTAGGAACGTAGATCCTGGTTACTGTGGTGAGGGTAGGAACGTAGATCCTGGTTACCATGGTGAGGGTAGGAACGTAGATCCTGGTTACCATGGTGAGGGTAGGAACGTAGATCCTGGTTACCATGGTGAGGGTAGGAACGTAGATCCTGGTTACCGTGGTGAGGGTGGGAACGTAGATCCTGGTTACCGTGGCGAGGGTGGGAACGTAGATCCTGGTTACCATGGTGAGGGTAGGAACGTAGATCCTGGTTACCATGGTGAGGGTAGGAACGTAGATCCTGGTTACCGTGGTGAGGGTAGGAACGTAGATCCTGGTTACCGTGGTGAGGGTAGGAACGTAGATCCTGGTTACCGTGGCGAGGGTGGGAACGTAGATCCTGGTTACCGTGGTGAGGGTAGGAACGTAGATCCTGGTTACCATGGTGAGGGTAGGAACGTAGATCCTGGTTACCATGGTGAGGGTAGGAACGTAGATCCTGGTTACCATGGTGAGGGTAGGAACATAGATCCTGGTTACCATGGTGAGGGTAGGAACATAGATCCTGGTTACCATGGTGAGGGTAGGAACGTAGATCCTGGTTACCATGGTGAGGATAGGAACGTAGATCCTGGTTACCATGGTTAGGGTAGGAACCTGGATTCTGGTTACCATGGTGAGGGTAGGAACGTAGATCCTGGTTACCATGGTGAGGGTAGGAACGTAGATCCTGGTTACCATGGTGAGGGTAGGAACGTAGATCCTGGTTACCATGGTGAGGCTAGGAACGTAGATCCTGGTTACCATGGTGAGGGTAGGAACGTAGATCCTGGTTACCATGGTGAGGGTAGGAATGTAGATCCTGGTTACCATGGTGAGGGTAGGAACGTAGATCCTGGTTACCATGGTGAGGGTAGGAATGTAGATCCTGGTTACCATGGTGAGGGTAGGAACGTAGATCCTGGTTACCATGGTGAGGGTAGGAACGTAGATCCTGGTTACCATGGTGAGGGTAGGAACCTGGATTCTGGTTACCATGGTGAGGGTAGGAACGTAGATCCTGGTTACCATGGTGAGGGTAGGAACGTAGATCCTAGTTACCATGGTGAGGCTAGGAACGTAGATCCTGGTTACCGTGGTGAGGGTAGGAACGTAGATCCTGGTTACCGTGGTGAGGGTAGGAACGTAGATCCTGGTTACCGTGGTGAGGGTAGGAACGTAGATCCTGGTTACCGTGGTGAGGGTAGGAACGTAGATCCTGGTTACCATGGTGAGGGTAGGAACGTAGATCCTGGTTACCATGGTGAGGGTAGGAACCTGGATTCTGGTTACCATGGTGAGGGTAGGAACGTAGATCCTGGTTACCATGGTGAGGGTAGGAACGTAGATCCTGGTTACCATGGTGAGGGTAGGAACGTAGATCCTGGTTACCATGGTGAGGCTAGGAACGTAGATCCTGGTTACCATGGTGAGGGTAGGAACGTAGATCCTGGTTACCGTGGTGAGGGTAGGAACGTAGATCCTGGTTACCGTGGCGAGGGTGGGAACGTAGATCCTGGTTACCGTGGCGAGGGTGGGAACGTAGATCCTGGTTACCGTGGTGAGGGAAGGAACCTAGATAATGGTTACCATGGTGAGGGTAGGAACGTAGATCCTGGTTACCATGGTGAGGGTAGGAACGTAGATCCTGGTTACCATGGTGAGGGTAGGAACCTGGATTCTGGTTACCATGGTGAGGGTAGGAACGTAGATCCTGGTTACCATGGTGAGGGTAGGAACGTAGATCCTGGTTACCATGGTGAGGGTAGGAACGTAGATCCTGGTTACCATGGTGAGGCTAGGAACGTAGATCCTGGTTACCATGGTGAGGGTAGGAACGTAGATCCTGGTTACCATGGTGAGGGTAGGAATGTAGATCCTGGTTACCATGGTGAGGGTAGGAACGTAGATCCTGGTAACCATGGTGAGGGTAGGAATGTAGATCCTGGTTACCATGGTGAGGGTAGGAACGTAGATCCTGGTTACCATGGTGAGGGTAGGAACGTAGATCCTGGTTACCATGGTGAGGGTAGGAACCTGGATTCTGGTTACCATGGTGAGGGTAGGAACGTAGATCCTGGTTACCATGGTGAGGGTAGGAACGTAGATCCTAGTTACCATGGTGAGGCTAGGAACGTAGATCCTGGTTACCATGGTGAGGGTAGGAATGTAGATCCTGGTTACCATGGTGAGGGTAGGAACGTAGATCCTGGTTACCATGGTGAGGGTAGGAATGTAGATCCTGGTTACCATGGTGAGGGTAGGAACGTAGATCCTGGTTACCATAGTGAGGGTAGGAACGTAGATCCTGGTTACCATGGTGAGGGTAGGAACGTAGATCCTGGTTACCATGGTGAGGGTAGGAATGTAGATCCTGGTTACCATGGTGAGGGTAGGAACGTAGATCCTGGTTACCATAGTGAGGGTAGGAACGTAGATCCTGGTTACCATGGTGAGGGTAGGAACGTAGATCCTGGTTACCATGGTGAGGGTAGGAACGTAGATCGACTTGTAAACCGAGAGCTTTGCTTTTTGGCTCAGCTCTCTCTTTACCACGATGGATCAATGCAGCGTCCTAGTTCTTGCTGACGCCGCACCGATCCGCCTGTCGATCTCCCGCTCCATCCTTACCCCACTCTTGAACAAGACTTGTTGGTATTAATTACCGGTAATGTAAATTTTCTGCGGTCATTTTGATCTTAAGTTACTGTTGTATTGTTTTTGTTTGTAGAATGTTTGTTAAGTCTCACCGCTGGCTGGGGAACGCTTTGGGATCCTCCTGGCGGAGCTGGTGAGAGAAGCCTGGGCTTCTTATCTCAGGCTGGGTCCTACCTGACCTGTCCCTGGACGAGCAGAAGACAACGAAACAGATCAGCATGGGGTTTTCCCATGCTTTGTTAGGCGGGCAGTGGTGTTTGCTGCGTTGCCCATACCTACGTTGAGCTCGACATCCAGGTATAGGTTTCTGGGCGTATCTGTATTCACCTCCAGGTGGTCCGAATAGACGACGTCCATATTCTTCTGCTGCATCTCTCCAGTGGTTTTAAACCCCTGCACAGTCCGCCCCGCCTGCTGCTGAGGATGTGGTTGCCCGTTCTCTGGGGTCATACTGACATGACTACATGCTGCAATCTGATTGCCTGTCTCTTTTCTCCCCTCTTCTTGTTCCTCTTCTTGGTGGATAATCACTTTCTGGGGTAAATATGAGGCACTGGGGACTCTAATGAATACTTGTCTCACATCTGGCCGGGCTGATGGACAGATGTTTTATCCTCATTGTGACGGACTGAAAATGTCCAGCGTAACTCAGAGGGAGCACAGTGTCCTTGTTTTTGTTCAGAAGGAGATGAAATTGGTCTGAGAAGTTTTATTTCCTGTAAAACGGTGGGCTGATATCATCGAGACGCGCTCAGCGCTTTCACCCACCCAATAGGCCATTAGCTTCATTATCGCCCACCCATCAGCCTCTCAGATAAACAGCAGGCCAGACCGATAAAGGCAGATTAGAAAAACACTCAGTAGCCGGAAAATCTGGATCCGTCTCAGTAAATCTGATGCAGATCACCTGGAAACGACTTTTATTTCTGTGCCTTTAAAGAGAAAAAAGAGAGAGAATAAAGTGGAGGAGGTTTCAATCATGTATCAACCATTTGTTTCATAACAAAAACATTCTTGTTTATTATTATTTTTATGTTTGAGGGATATCTGGCTCCCCGTCCAGTATCAGGGTAATGGTACGGCCATGTTCTCAGCCCCGCCCACATTCTTAAAGTAACCAGGAAGGTTTTTAGAATCAGAATCTACTTTAATGATCCCACACATTATCTGCTAAGTGAGTCGTTGTAGAGCCGGATCACGTATGAGAAGAAAGACCTCCAGTAACGAGATGTTCTCAAGCGGAGCTGTCTGAGCCTCTTGGAGAAGGAGCTCCGCTGTTCGTCCAGGAGTGGGTAGAGAGGATGGTCAGGGTTATCCATGATGGTAGAGAGGATGGTCAGGGTTATCCATGATGGTAGAGAGGATGGTCATGATTGTCCATGATGGATAAAAGTTTGTTCAGTGACTTCCTCTCTACCACTGCCTCAAGTGAGTCCTGTTTGCTGCCAATGACAGAGCCAGCCAGTCTGATTAGTTTATTCAGTCTGTTGGTGTCACGGGCTGTGATGCTGCTCCCCCAGCAGATGACAGAGAAGAACAAGGAGCTGGCCACCACAGACTGGTAGATGGTCTCCACCACAGACTGATAGAAGGTCTCCACCACAGACTGGTAGAAGGTCTCCACCACAGACTGGTAGAAGGTCTCCACCACAGACTGATAGAAGGTCTCCACCACAGACTGGTAGAAGGTCTCCACCACAGACTGATAGAAGGTCTCCACCACAGACTGGTAGAAGGTCTCCACCACAGACTGATAGAAGGTCTCCACCACAGACTGATAGAAGGTCTCCACCACAGACTGATAGAAGGTCTCCACCACAGACTGGTAGAAGGTCTCCAGGATCTTGCTGCACACATTGAAGGACCTCAGCTTCCTTAGGAAGTAAAGTCGGCTGCAGGTCTTCTTGTACACAGCAGTACTGTTGCTCCTCCAGCTCAGTCTACTGTCGATGGTCACTCCAAGGTTGTACTCCTGCCTCTTCCCTCATATTCAGTGATCTTTCTCATTCCGGACCACACCTCCCTCATGTTGTTTAGTGCTCATGCCCAGTCCCAGTAATATTCATTTATCTTCTGAACCGTCTATCCCTAACGGGCTGCGGGCGGTGCTGGAGCCTATCCCAGCTGATTCAAGGCGAAAGGAAAGGTACCGCCGAACAGGTCACCAGTCTGTCACAGGGCCACACACACACGCTGTCCTAGGGACAACCTAATATGTATGTTTTTGGAGGGTGTGAAGAAACCAGAGAAAACCCACATATAAAAGAGGAGAACATGCAAACTCCACACAGAAAGAGTAGTGTTCCTAACCACGTACCCACTCTGGGACATCACCCTTTAACCTAATATTTACACAGTGTCATGCATCTGCGAAGAGAATGGACTGAGCGAGGAGCGAGATGAGGGGGGAAATCACAGTCATAAATGAAGGAACAAATGTTGCGTTTCAAATCTAAAAAATGAAGCAGGTGGAGCCTTTAATTGCAGAATTTTATGTTTTTATCCTGCATGTTTTAATTGGTTAATTCTCTCCACCTGGTGCCAAAGAGCGGTGCCATCCCTGGAGGGCGAGGAAGCAGAGAGAGACACAACGGGGAGACGCCAAGGGGAGCTCGTGGCGGAGCATGGAGCTGAAAGCACGGTGGTGTGACGGCCAGCACACTGCCATGCTGTAAGAGACGAGGCTCCACCCTAAAGCTCCCTAAAAACATAGTAGAAAAAGTTTCAAAAAAGTCTTCTGGACAGTTTAATTCTTGATCGAGACGTTTCGACTTCCATCCGGAAATCATTTTCAATCTGAATGAAATGGACTGAAAACTGGATCTATTTATACTAACCTGAGTAAAAGATAAAAAAATAGTAAGAAGGGCTCGACCAATGAGCCTGTGTTACCTATGAAGGGCTCGACCAATGAGCCTGTGTTACCTATGATGGCCGTGAATGGCTCCTATTGTAACCACAGACCAGTAAACAAACCTATTATAAAAATGCTAAAAGCCTAGTGAATAGAAATTCCTGCTATCGAGAGGCGTGAAACTGAGTCACGAGGTGTCATCTTTAGTCCATGGCTTCAAAAGGCTGCTGTAAATACTGTGCAGAATGTATCTAACGCCTCCACTCCGATTCAGTGAGGGATTTTCTTTCATCACAAAGATGGCTTCCTTCACCCCTCTTTCAAACCAACCTTTCTCTCTGCTTAGAATCTTCACCTCGCTGTCCTCAAAAGTGTGTTTGGTGAATTTAAGATGCAGATGTACAGCAGACTGTGGACCACTAGAGGCTTCTCTTCTGTGTTGTCTGCCGTACATCTGCATCATTGTGATGAAAGAAAATCCCTCACTGAATCAGAGTGGAGGCGTTAGATACATTCTGCACAGTATTTACAGCAGCATTCTGAAGCCATGGACTAAAGATGACACCTCGTGACCCAGTTTCACGCCTCTCGTTAGCAGGAATTTCTATTCACTAGGCTTTTAGCATTATTATAATAGGGTTTGTTTACTGGTCTGTGGTTACAATAGGAGCCATTCACGGCCATTATAGGTAACACAGGCTCATTGGTCGAGCCCTTCTTACTATTTTTTACTTTTTACTCAGGTTAATATAAATAGATCCAGTTTTCAGTCCATTTCATTCAGATTGAAAATGATTTCTGGATGGAAGTCGAAACGTCTCGTTGAAGAATTAAACTGTCCAGAAGACTTTTTTGAAACTTTTTCTTCTATGGATCACTCCTGGATGAATGAGGGACTACACGGATTTGTCCCTAAAAACATGTTTTATGTATGACCGATCCCACGAGACCTCAGAGGCGATGCAAGCGGGCGGTGGGCGGCGGCTGGCGGTCCGCTTGCATCGCTCCGTTAGTTTTGGACTCTGAGAAACGACTCTCTTTTAAAAGATTGCTCGTTTTAAATGAAAATCCTTTAAAATCATTTTGATGGTCTGTGTCTCTGCTTTCCTGGTGCTCCCCACCAAATCTCGAATGGGTGGTTCAGTTACAAAAAAGTAGAGTGTCTATCAGGGATGTAACACACGGCCAGAGAACAGCTGGAATCAGGCAGGTAAACAAAAATCAGTTAGATTTTTTTTAGTCAAATGTTGGAACAAACTTTTATTTTTGTTTTAATAAAACCAACTGTTTGTTTTAGTTTTAAACAGTAAAGGATGTGCTGCACGGAGGCATCACAGCAAGAAGGTCAAGGGTTTTAGGCCCGGAGTAAGGGTAAGGTTTGAAACACTGGAATCCTGTGTAGAGTTTGTATGTTCTCCCCATGAATGTGTGGGTGATCTCTAGTTTCCTCCAAAAACATACGTTGATTGGCCGGTACCAAATTACCCCTGGGAATGAGTGTGTGTGTGTGTGTGTGTGTGTGTGTGTGTGTGTGTGTTGTTGTATATTTTGGTGCCATTTAGTGACGAATATAAAAAATAAATCAAGAAAATGAAGAAAAATCAAACTAACATGGTTTATTTTTAGTTTGGGGGGTCGGATTGAAACGGTTAACGGGCCGCATGTGGCCCGCGGGCCGTAGTTTGCCTGGACTAGACCCACCTAACCCAGACTCAGTGGACTGTAAGATAGATTCTATCTTTAGGAGGTGATAAACATCATGTAGCTGTGGTTTACTCGCAGGCTGAACGTGTCCCCAGGACCAGGTGGAGGAATGTTGGGGTTCAGCATTGCTTCATTACGTGATCCCCCAGCCGGGATCGAACATTTGGCTTTCAGAAATCAGCAGACAGGAGGACGTCTGCATCGCCAGCCGTGGTCACGCTCACATCGTCTTCCTTCTCTGCATGAAAACAAACATCCTCACTAATGAAAAAAAAAGGAAGCGCTCTCTGTTCATAAAGCTAAGCTGATTTCACTCTAATGAAACGTGGACACACACACGAAGGAGCAACAGGGACAAACAAATCAGATTACAGAGCTCCAGCTGGTCGAGGTGCCTTTAACAGGATATTACCTACTGTTGCTAAGGACGACACGTTTCCTTTTATGAGCCCGTACATCCAAGAAAAGAAGAAGCAGACCTTTTACTCTCAGAGATTTAAAGAGATAAACTTTCTGGACACGCAGGGATGGGGTGAAACAAAAACAACGAAGACTCCTCCGAATCAAGGGGAGACATCGATGGAGCAGAACGTGACCGTGTCCAGAAACACGGGGAGATCAAACCTTCCTCTGGTGAATGAAATGACTCAGTCAGTCACCTTCTTATCCGGAGCCCATCCCGGCTGATTCAAGGCGAGGGGCAGGGTACACCACGAACAGGTCGCCAGTCTGTCGCGGGGCCACACACACACATACAACCATCCACACACACACTCATTCCTAGAGGAAATTTGGTACTGGCCAATCAGCCTACATGCATCTCTTTGGAGGGTGGGAGGAAACCGGAGTACCCGGAGGAAACCCACTCAAACACAGGGAGAACATGCAAACTCCACACAGAAAGGACAGTGTTCCAAGCCTCGTCCCCATCCAGGACTAGAACCCATGACCTTCTTGCTGTGAGGCCACTGTGCTAACCACTGCGCCACCGTGCCGCCCTGAAATGGCAGGGTTTTTTTCTCAGTGGCAGATTAACCTCAAGGGCATGGGTGTTAGTTTAAGATATGATTGGTTTACAGTCTAGAGGTGTGGTGGGCAGGATGGAGATCATGTTGGTCTGAGATTTCTCACAGGTGTTGCGTCTGCGGAGCCCGGGCGTTTTTATTCATTTTAACTTTGCATAGTGTGCCCACCACCAGGGTACGGAAAGAAAAACGGTACCCTGCCAAACATCTCTACACAGAGAGACCACTGGACAATCTGGGCAGGTATGAATCCTGGGCAAATATGGCATGACACAAAGTGGGGAGTGCCAGAAGTGGATCAACAGACAGTAAACAGGCACCATGAGAGCAGATACATGGGCTTGTTAATGACGAGGGGGAGATGAGACACAGGTGCAAACACTAGGAATAGGTGTTCAGTTAAAAGGTAGGAGGAAAAAGGAAGGAAAAAGTCCAAGGGACCTGGAGCGTAAGTGGCCTGATCCGGCTCTTCATGAGTCCTGCCGGATCCGGCTCTCTGTGAGTCCTGCCGGATCCGGCTCTCTGTGAGTCCTGCCGGATCCGGCTCTCTGTGAGTCCTGCCGGATCCGGCTCTCTGTGAGTCCTGCCGGATCCGGCTCTCTGTGAGTCCTGCTGGTTCCAGCTCTCTGTGAGTCCTGCCGGATCCGGCTCTCTGTGAGTCCTGCCGGATCCGGCTCTCCGTGAGTCCTGCTGGATCCGGCTCTCTGTGAGTCCTGCTGGATCCGGCTCTCTATGCGTCCTGCTGGTTCCAGCTCTCTGTGAGTCCTTCCGGATCCGGCTCTCCGTGAGTCCTTCCGGATCTGGCTCTCTATGCGTCCTGCTGGTTCCAGCTCTCTGTGAGTCCTGCTGGTTCCAGCTCTCTGTGAGTCCTTCCGGATCCGGCTCTCCGTGAGTCCTTCCAGATCCGGCTCTCTGTGAGTCCTGCCGGATCTGGCTCTCTATGCGTCCTGCTGGTTCCGGCTCTCTGTGAGTCCTGCCGGATCCGGTCTGTGTGGTTCCTTCTTTGTTTGGTCAGACGGTGGTCTTGCTTCACTGCCTCACAGATGAAAACATCTTCTCTTCATTACCGTCATCATGTTCAACCCTGAAAAGCACTTTCCTTCTTCATGTCGGTTTTTTTTCTGAGATATTAGTCGTGTTTTTGTCGATGATGAGTAACATCAGGATGTACACGATGTTTATTTAAAGCTGCGGCGTCCTAATGCGTGTCCCTCTGAACCTCCACGCCCGCATCGCCGTGCTGCTTTGATGATCCTGCAAAAATCCTTGAATTTAATGAACGTTAAACCACGTCTCAAACTTTTTTCACGTAGATCCGTCCACGTCTTTATGAAATAAAAGTGCTCTTCTTATGAAATTATGTTAATAAAACACATGCGTCTCATGTAGGATGTTTGAAGGAGAACTACCCGGCTGCGCTCGTCCGTAGATCATCATACCACTGCTGATGGTTTATTGATTTTACATGATGATAAACAGAGTACTTCTAGAAGCAGGAACACGCTCCACACTCTACCAAACACCCTGAAAAGGTCAATCAGAGTGAAGATGGTTGACATTATGGACTCAGGAGAACGGATTGATACAGTTTACACACCAAACTATCTTTTCAGGACATGAATGTTTGCACACACACACACACACACACACACACACACACACACACACACACACACACACACACACACACACACACACACACACACACACACACACACACACACACACACACACACAAGCCAAGAAACAGAGCATCTGCTGCCCGGTCAGACCAGATTCACGTGGTGGATCCTCCACGATGACGGCCATGTTGCTTGGGGATTTCATCATCTCCCTTCAGGGGTCGCCACAGCAAGTCAGTTCCTTCCATCTATTCCTGTCTTCTGGATCCTGTTGGTTTCATGTCCTCCTTCACTGTATCCATGAACCTCCTCTTTGGTCTTCCTCTAGTCCTCTTTCCTGGTGGTTCCAAACCCAGCATCCTTCTTCTGATGTACTCTCTCTCTCTCCTCTGCACATGTCCAAACCATCTCAGTCTGACCTCTCTGACTTTAAAACCTCTAACATGTGCTGTTCCTCTGATCCTGTCCATCCTGGTCACTCCCAGAGAGATCCTCAGCATCTTCATCTCTGATACAAACATCTCTGTCTCCTGTCTTTGAATCAGTGACACTGTCTCTAGACCAATCAGCATGGCCGCTCTCACCACACTGTCTCTAGACCAATCAGCATGGCCGCTCTCACCACAATGTCTGTAGACCAATCAGCATGGCCGCTCTCACCACACTGTCCCTAGGCCAATCAGCATGGCTGCTCTCACCACACTGTCTCTAGACCAATCAGCATGGCCGCTCTCACTACACTGTCCCTAGACCAATCAGCATGGCCGCTCTCACCACACTGTCTCTAGACCAATCAGCATGGCCGCTCTCACCACACTGTCTCTAGACCAATCAGCATGGCCGCTCTCACTACACTGTCCCTAGACCAATCAGCATGGCCGCTCTCACCACACTGTCTCTAGACCAATCAGCATAGCCGCTCTCACCACACTGTCTCTAGACCAATCAGCATGGGCGCTCTCACCACACTGTCCCTAGGCCAATCAGCATGGCTGCTCTCACCACACTGTGTCTAGACCAATCAGCATGGCCGCTCTCACTACACTGTCCCTAGACCAATCAGCATGGCCGCTCTCACCACACTGTCTCTAGACCAATCAGCATGGCCGCTCTCACCACACTGTCTTTAGACCAATCAGCATGGCCGCTCTCACTACACTGTCCCTAGACCAATCAGCATGGCCGCTCTCACCACACTGTCTCTAGACCAATCAGCATAGCCGCTCTCACCACACTGTCTCTAGACCAATCAGCATGGGCGCTCTCACCACACTGTCTCTAGACCAATCAGCATGGCCGCTCTCACCACACTGTCTCTAGACCAATCAGCATGGCCGCTCTTACCACGGTTTTATCTGAAACTCTTCTGTCACACATCACACCTGATACTTTTCTCCACCCGTTCCAGCCTGCCTGCACACGCTTCTTCACCTCTTTTCCACACTCTCCATTGCTCTGGACTGTTGATCCTAGATACTTAAAATCTTCTACCTTCTTTATCTCTTCTCCCTGTAACCTCACTTTTCCATTTGGATCCCTCTCATTCACACACATGCTCTGGCCCGTTGATCTTAAGTTAACTTAATTCTAACTCCTGCACAAAAGATAGTTAGTAATCAGTAACTGGCATGGATTTCTGGTCCGCTACTAGTTTATTTTTGTCACTACTCAGACCTCTTTGTTTTTATTTACTTATAGATGGGTGTGCATTATACGCATGGTTGCTGTGCCTCCCATTCCGCTGGCTTCTCTGACAAGAGACACCATCGCTGCTGGGGCTTCCAAAGAGCACTGTTTCAGGCTCCTCCGTTTGAGTCACTTTCACCTCGCCAGAACACCAACTCCATTCTGTCGTCTTCCGCTTATCCAGGGCCAGGTTACGGGGGCAACAGCCTCAGACGGGAAGCCCAGGCTTCTCTCAACTCTGCTGCATCCTCCAGCTCACCCGGAAGTATCCTGAGGTGTTCCCCAGCCAGCTGTGAGATATAGTCTCTCCAGCGGGTCCGGGGTCTGCCTTTTGGTCTCCTCCAGGTCGGACGTGCCCAAAACACCTCACCAGCGAGGCGCTCGGGAGGCATCCTACCAGATGCCCGACTTCTCTTGACTTGGAGGAGTAGCGGCTAGACACCGAGCTCCTCCCGGATGACAGAGCTCCTCACCCGATCTCTGAGTGAGAGCCCAGCCACCCTGCGGAGGAAGATCATTTTGGCCGCTTGTAACCGCGATCTCATTCTTTCAGTCACCACCCACAGCTGGTAACCATGGTGAGGGTAGGAACGTAGATCCTGGTCACCATGGTGAGGGTAGGAACGTAGATCCTGGTTACCATGGTGAGGGTAGGAACATAGATCCTGGTTACCATGGTGAGGGTAGGAATGTAAATCCTGGTTACCATGGTGAGGGTAGGAACGTAGATCCTGGTTACCATGGTGAGGGTAGGAATGTAGATCCTGGTCACCATGGTGAGGGTAGGAATGTAAATCCTGGTTACCATGGTGAGGGTAGAAACGTAGATCCTGGTCACCATGGTGAGGGTAGGACTGTAAATCCTGGTTACCATGGTGAGGGTAGGACTGTAAATCCTGGTTACCATGGTGAGGGTAGGAACGTAGATCCTGGTTACCATGGTGAGAGTAGGAACATAGATCCTGGTTACCATGGTAAGGGTAGGAACGTAGATCCTGATTACCATGGTGAGGGTAGGAATGTAGATCCTGGTTACCATGGTGAGGGTAGGAATGTAGATCCTGGTTACCATGGTGAGGGTAGGAACGTAGATCGACCTTTAAATCGAGAGCTTTACACCAACTCCACGTCATTAAAATGACACTTCAACAGGAGTAACGACTCCTTTTAGGATGATTGGATGAGCGTCTAATCATTGGCATGATCCACACATCATGTTCTAGAGAAGTGGGCGGGGAGGGATGGAGATCAAGTTGGTTTACGCCTGAGATTTGTTGCTCACATAAACAGTCACGTGCATTACAAACATCACGTCCGGTTCCAACCAGAAAGGAATGATTGGTTAAATAAATAAGCACCCGCCCACTGTTAAGCAAATGAACCCCGATGCTGCGAGGTCAGACTGTGTCCTTTAGACAGAGAAACAGTCTGATGGATCAGACTCAGGTACGATTCGTTGCTATGCCTCCATGTTTAGCTACCAAGATACAAACAGACCAAAATGGACACTTTTGGGTCATTTCTGTTCTCTGATTGGCCAGTCGTTTTAAAGATCTGTTCTTTGTAATCTAACGCTTGTCATCTCTGAATTGATTTAAGACACTAGGTGGCGCTGGCCTGGCTGTGTTCACCGCAGCAGGAGATAAAAATCTTTTCCTCTTGACCTTAAATAATCTGGTTTAAAACTGCTTTGCTCATTGGTTGCGTTGTGTGTAGGAAATGTCTTTGTTAGTTTATCTGCAGGTTGGGGTTCCGTGGAACAGATTACGTGTGGCGATCAGGACTCAGCACAAAGCTGCCTGAACAACAGAGTCTTCATCTTTCTGACCATCTGTCCTCTCTCCTTCATCACAGGTACAAACATTTCTGTAAGAAAGAAGTCAGAAAAAAAAATACAAACACAGATTACTGCCTCGGGTTGTACACAAGCCTGCTCTTCTGAGCAGGACGTAAAGAGTAGGAGCAGGTAAAGAGGAGACCAGATAGTCCAGGTATGATCCGACCGTGAGACACAGAGTGATGGAGAAAAGTATCAGGTGTGATGTGTGATAGATGAGTTTCAGCTAAAATGAAAGGGAAAGTGTAGAAAACCGTGGTGAGACCCGCCATGCTGATTGGTCTAGAGACAGTGTGGTGAGAGCGGCCATGCTGATTGGTCTAGAGACAGTGTGGTGAGAGCGGCCATGCTGATTGGTCTAGAGACAGTGTGGTGAGAGCGGCCATGCTGATTGGTCTAGAGACAGTGTGGTGAGAGCGGCCATGCTGATTGGTCTAGAAACAGTGTCACTGAGGAAAAGACAGGAAACAGAGATGTTTGTATCAGAGATGAAGATGCTGAGGATCTCTCTGGGAGTGACCAGGATGGACAGGATCAGAGGAACAGCACATGTTAGAGGTTTTAAAGTCAGAGAGGTCAGACTGAGATGGTTTGGACATGTACAGAGGAGAGAGAGAGAGTACATCAGAAGAAGGATGCTGGGTTTGGAACCACCAGGAAAGAGGACTAGAGGAAGACCAAAGAGGAGGTTCATGGATACAGTGAAGGAAGACATGAAGATAGTTGGTGTGACTGAAGAGGATGCAGGAGATAGGGTTAGATGGAAGAAACTGACTTGATGTGGCGCCCCCTGGAGGGAGATGGAGGAAGGAGAAGAAGTGAGTGACTGATGTTAACTGTAATTGGTTTCATCAGTTTTTGTCTTTATTTACATTAATAACTGGAACTACGTTGGTGCAGACCTTCCAGCTGCAGGAATGAAGGTTCTTCTTGAGTCACTGTGAGACTGGCACCAGAGTCTCTGGTACCTCAGACTCTCGTTTCCAGACGGACATATAAGCAAGCTCCGCGCTACCAACCTTTCAGGGAAGCTGAAACTCATCCCCACATCAATCCAACTTTGGCAGGTAAAACGTGTTTCAAAGCGGGCTTCCCATCCAAGTCTGCCACCTGTTGCTTTTATAAACCTTCATTCCGTTCCGTCATCTTCCGCTTGTTTCGGGGTCGGGTCGCGGGGGCAACAGCCTCAGACTGGAAGGGCAGGCTTCTCTCACTCTGGCTGCATCCTCCAGCTCACCCAGAAGGATCCCAAGTTGTTCCCCGGCCAGCTGTGAGACATAGTCTCTCCAGCAGGTCCAGGGTCTGCCCCTTGGTCTCCTCTCGGTAAAACGTGCCCAAAACAGCCCGCCCGCGAGGCGCTCGGGGGCATCCTGACCAGATGACCGAACCACCCCATCTGGCTTCTCTCTACCTGGAGGAGGAGCGGCTCGACACCGAGCTCCTCCCGGATAGCAGAGCTCCTCACCTGATCTCGGAGTGAGAGCCCAGCCACCCTGCGGAGGAAGCTCCTTCATTCTGAATCTGCATGCCCCAGGTCAGTCTGATCTCCTGTTCTTGGCATCCTTCTGTCTCTAGAAACAATGCAGTCTCCACAAGGTGCTCAGTTTAACAACCAGCCTGTCGATCTTGTCTAAGCTTCATGTACCTGACGAAGCCAGCAAGTTGCGGAGGGGTAGAACCTTATTGTCCAGGGGCCGCCCGGGTTTAGGCAGGTGGTAACTTCCAATTGGAATCATACGACTCCTCCTCCAGTCGAGGGCAACCCCTAACACCCGGCTTAAAGCTGGTAGTTGTTACTCTACGTATTGAGTCTGTGGCAAGACAGCGAAGCCAGGGTGATCTTTCCAAGTGGTATGGAGATCCTGGAGTGCCCAGTGCTGGGGTTTCCTGCTCGGTGTTGCTGGCAGAGTCCGACGGTAAGGCAAGCTGATACGGCCGGTGTCAGCGCCGCTGAAGGAGGAGCCAGAAGCATCGCAGAACTCAACCAACTGCAGATGGGTGTCATGATTCCCTCACCTGCCACCAGAGAGACCTCTGGACCTTCCTCTCTCTTCCAGATCTCAACCTGATGCCGGACACCTGTGGATCCCTCTACCTGCTGCTTCTTTATCGGGTTGTCACCATCCCTCCCAGCCAGGTCTTCCTGGCCACCTGACCAAGTTTATATCATTGAACTTGATTAGATTTTTGATCTTTAAGACGTTCTTTGTGTCAATCTTGGGTTTTTGCCTTACAGCCTTGCTGGACTTTTATTAAAAATATTCTGTTTACGTTCTGCATTTGGGTCCGCCCCTCCTTCCACACCCACATCATAACAACAGGTCTCCCGGGATTTTCTGTCTGGGCCTTTTGTAGACTTTGGACAGTGGGTGTGGGAGCCACTGTCCAAAGGCTGTGGCTCCCACGGCCTTTGGAAAGGGCAGCCAGGGAGACCCAAGCCTGATTCCACAGCCCGGGCTTTAGAACCAGGCCTGCAAAACCAGCCTGCAAGACAGCAGGAACCGTAAAAAATGAATAGTAATTTTTTTTCAATGTACTTAATCAATCCCTCACCTGAAAATTTGGGTGCTGCATTACACTGCAGCAGGCTGCCACCTATGACGTTGCCAATGGTGGGAGAAACGAGGAGTTAGGTGTCTTCTCCAAGGACCCTAGACGTGAACCCAGTGCGATGCGAACCCGGAAACTTCCGGATAACTTTCAGGCTGCGGGCGAACGCTCTAACCACTGAGCCACTATTTAAAAAATGCCAAAACAACAGCCGAAAAAGGCTAAGAATACTTTTAAAAATGATGATCATCCGTCTGTTTAGATGTCGGAGTAAAAAGAACACAAAAAAAAATGATACCTGACAAATTAAAGTATAAACCGGAGGGTTGGGTCAGGGGCGCCAGACAGATTCCTCCACATCCCCCCCTCCACGTCCCTCCTCCACGTCCCTCCACTGATGCCACACAAAGTAAGGAGTCACAAAATGACTCTGATAAGGTGAGGACCCACCCTCACTCAGTTCAGGGGTCAGTGACAGCGGTGGAAAATCTGCTGAGTGGGTTTAAAGAAGAAAGGCATTCCTCTCCGACCCTCCAGTAACGATCACACAGAACCGGATTAAACTCATCATTTTAAATCATCAACCCGGCAGGATGTGATTGGTTGGAACGGCTCAACAAGATCATGATTATAGGACCGGATCAAACTATTTACAGACTTAAGATGACCTTGGATGAAGTACCATGATCAAACACAGGAGTAACATGTTCTCTTCTTCTTCCTGCTGCGTGTTGGACTCACTGAAAGCTTCTTAAAGAGACAGTGTTTTTGTAAGATAAACTTTTTGAAGGTTCCTTCCAGGTTTGGACAGTTTTTAAACATTCCTGAAATGGTTTTGTATTTCATTCCTGCATGTTGAAGAAATTTACAACCCGTCCAGCATTACAACATATTCAAACATCAGGTTGTTATCCACCACGCCCACTTTCTGACATAAACAGGAAGTACTTTAGCATATGTGCTCTGCTCACACTCAGTCCCAACAGGGCGGGACTTTTTATGCAAACGAATCAAGATAAAAATAACCAATGCTTTACATGGATTTTGCGGTTGATTTGCTCGGGTCTCCTCCTGTGGTTCTAACCAAGGCACGGGCAAACTACGGCTCACGGGCCACATGCGGCCGTTAAACTTTTTACTCCGGCCCGCTGATCTTGAAAAAAATTAATTAAATAAATCTTGTTAGTGTTTTATTTCCCTGCAATTCTGATGTTTCCTCACTAGATGGTGCAAAGTATGATATGGAAAGCCATCGGGGCCAATACACGCACGTAAACGAGCATTTTAAGATGTTAAAACAAGCAAAATGTTACATCAAGCGTTTAGATTTCAAACCTTACGCCGCTAGATTGAATTTATTGAATATACTTTATTTTTCCCCGAAGGAAAATTTGAGTGCTGGAGTGTTACATTCATATAATCACATAAAACGTTGTGAATGTCAGTAATTACAGGTTAAATATTTTGATGGAGGATGGTAAGAATAATTATCTGTACCGTTCCTTTGAGCAGCAGGGTTGCAGGAGTCTGTTACTGAAGCTGCTCTTCAGATGGTCCACAGTTTCATGGAGAGGGTGGACGGGATTTAGCATGATCATTCTGTCCGTCGCCACCTCACCATGCAGGCGAGGGGTGAGCCAACCACACGTCCAGCTTTTTTTTTTTTTTACCAGTTGGCGTTCTTTGTTTTTATACCAGCTCCCCAGGCGGGCACAGCGAAGAACAGTACCCTCTCCATGATGGCATGGTAAAACATGGAGAGCATCTTGTTGCAGACGTTAGAGAACCTGACCTTTCTGAGGTGGTACAGTCTACTCAGGCCCTTTTTGGTGGACCAGGTGAACGCCTAAGAATCTGTATGACGGGACCATCTCCATAAAACATCCACCAATACAGACCGATGACGGGTGGGACCCCCTCCTGCTGAAGACCACTACCATCTCCTTTGTTTTGGTTCAGGTGCAGATGGTTCTCCCCACACCCTGGATGAAGTTCTTCACCAGGTTCCTGTACTCGTCCTCCCGTCCGTTCTCCACACACCCAACGATGGCTGAGTAATCTGAGTACTTCTGGAGATGAATCAGGGACCAGAGCAGTGCAGGAAACCAGCGGTGAAGGTGGTAAAACGCACGTTTTTAAACGCCATCGCACTAGATTTTAAACCTAGCGCCACTAGATTTAAAATTTAACCCTCTTGATGTAACATTCAGCACTTGTTTAAAATCTAGCGTCATTCTATCGATCTGAGACGGCAGCTCAGTGGTTGGAGTGTTCGTGCGCGGACTGAAAGTTCGCGGGTTTGCATCCCACAGAGAGCATGTCTAGGGTCCTTGGAGAAGACACCTAACCCCCGTTTCTCCCACCATTGGCGCCGTTGAAGGGCAGCCTGCTGCGGTGAGGGATGAATAGAGTAATTCATTTATTATTATTATTATTTTTTAATCTAGCGGGTACGAAAGCATGACATCCATCTGATCCTGTTCCCCTGGTTAAATGTTAGAACCCAATGTGGCCCGCCAACCAAACGTTTGCCCACCCCTTGTCTAACCTCTGGAGTCACAGGCAGGCCAACTCCTGGTGTGGATCGATCCTCATCGCGGCCTCAGGCCAGATGTTTGTTTTAATAACTCAGTTAAAAAGTTAGTCGTTAGAGGTTGAACCAGGTGTGAATATTACTGCATGTTACAGAGAACACGTAGAACACGGTTAGACGCCAGCTCGATACAGTTCTAGATTTCAACGTAGTTGTTCCGTCATCTTCCGCTTGTTCCGGGGTCGGATCGCGGGGGCAACAGGCTCAAGCGGGCAGCCCAGGCCTCGCTCACCCCGGCTGCATCCTCCAGCTCACCTGGAAGGATCCCAAGTCGTTCCCCGGCCAGCTGTGAGACATTGTCTCTCCAGCGGGTCCGGGGTCTGCCCCTTGGTCTCCTCCTGGTGAAAGGTGCCCGAAACACCTCGCCCGCGAGGCGCTTGGGGGGCATTCTGACCAGATGCCCGAACCACCCCATCTGGCTCCTCTCGACCTGGAGGAGGAGCGGCTCTACACAGAGCTCCTCCCGGATGGCAGAGCTCCTCACCCGATCTCTGAGTGAGAGCCCAGCCACCCTGTGGAGGAAGATCATTTCGGCCGCTTGTACCCGTGATCTCATTCTTTCGGTCACCACCCACAGGTGGTGACCGTAGGTGAGGGTAGGAACGTAGATCCTGGTTACCATGGTGAGGGTAGGAACATAGATCCTGGTTACCATGGTGAGGGTAGGAACGTAGATCCTGGTTACCATGGTGAGGGTAGGAACGTAGATCCTGGTTACCATGGTGATGGTAGGAACATAGATCCTGGTTACCATGGTGATGGTAGGAACGTAGATCCTGGTTACCATGGTGAGGGTAGGAACATAGATCCTGGTTACCATGGTGAAGGTAGGAACGTAGATCCTGGTTACCATGGTGAGGGTAGGAACATAGATCCTGGTTACCATGGTGAGGGTAGGAACGTAGATCCTGGTTACCATGGTGAGGGTAGGAACGTAGATCCTGGTTACCATGGTGATGGTAGGAACATAGATCCTGGTTACCATGGTGATGGTAGGAACGTAGATCCTGGTTACCATGGTGAGGGTAGGAACATAGATCCTGGTTACCATGGTGAAGGTAGGAACGTAGATCCTGGTTACCATGGTGAGGGTAGGAACATAGATCCTGGTTACCATGGTGAGGGTAGGAACATAGATCCTGGTTACCATAGTGAGGGTAGGAACGCAGATCCTGGTTACCATGGTGAGGGTAGGAACGTAGATCCTGGTTACCATGGTGATGGTAGGAACGTAGATCCTGGTTACCATGGTGAGGGTAGGAACATAGATCCTGGTTACCATGGTGAGGGTAGGAACGTAGATCCTGGTTACCATGGTGATGATAGGAACGTAGATCCTGGTTACCATGGTGAGGGTAGGAACATAGATCCTGGTTACCATGGTGAGGGTAGGAACATAGATCCTGGTTACCATAGTGAGGGTAGGAACGCAGATCCTGGTTACCATGGTGAGGGTAGGAACGTAGATCCTGGTTACCATGGTGATGGTAGGAACGTAGATCCTGGTTACCATGGTGAGGGTAGGAACATAGATCCTGGTTACCATGGTGAGGGTAGGAACGTAGATCCTGGTTACCATGGTGATGGTAGGAACATAGATCGACTTGTAAATGGAGAGTAAATCAACGTAGTTCTACCAGACTTTTTTCATTTGAGTTTAACTGAGTGTGTGAGGTTGTGATTTCTACCAAACAATGTGTGTTTATATTTTAGATTAGATGATATTGTGAGCTTAACGCAGAGAGCTTCCTGCTCTCCGACAGCAGAAGCCGAGCTAGGCGAGTTAATCCGTGAGCTGCGGGCCTCAGCTGCCACGGTCTGTCCGCCAGGCTGAAAATAATTACATTTTAAATGGCTCTGCAAACAACAGGCTCCACATTAGGCTGCTAATTCAGGCCAATCACTTCTAGCAGAGAAGAAAAGGAACAGGAGGATATAGTGCCTTCGTTCCGTCCCTCACACTGATAAATGCACGCTAATCTCCCCGGCCTCGGGTCACCGTTTATAACAGTTGATTATTTATTTATTTCCCTTAATCTGCATAATCATTTTGGCTATAGGTCATATGCGGACAAGATTGGGAGCCGGGAAGCAGTCTGCATTATTCATGATGTGCTGCGTACGCAGGATGCCAGAGGTATACAAGATTTGTTGGAGAGATTTACTCAACTTCTGCTTTTCTTTATCACACAGAAACGTGTCGGAGAACACGGGACACAAAGAGAAACTTACATCCATTCTGAGACGTTTACCCGGGCCTGAAACCACGCAGCATGCCAACCATCCAGTCATCTATCAATTCTATTGGTTAAAAAGTTTACTAATCAAATACTTGGCACGTTTTTAATGTCTTTGCCAGGAAGCACACGGCTCGCCCGTGTGTCTGTGCGTGGTTTGATTTTAGTTGTGGGTGACCGAAAGAAGGAGATCGCTGATACAAGCGGCCGAAATGAGCTTCTTCATCAGGGTGGTTGGGTTCTCACTCAGAGATCGGGTGAGGAGCTCTGCCATCCGGGAGGACCTCGGTGTCGAGCCGCTCCTCCTCCAGGTCAAGAGAAGCCATCTGGTAGGATGCCTCTCGCTGGCAAGGTGTTTAGGGCACGTCCCACTGGGAGGAGAGCCAGAGGTAGACCCTAGACCCACTGGAGGGAATGTCTCACAGTTGGCTGGGGAACGACTTGAGATCCTTCTGGGTGAGCTGGAGGATGCAGCCGGAGTGAGAGAAGCCTTGGCTTCACGTTTGAGGCTGTAGCCCCTGTGACCCGGCCCCAGATGAGCAGACGACAACGGAACGGGCTTTAGTTAACGTATCCACAGATTGTCGAGTACGGAGCGCCATTGGACATCTTGGGATTCAGGTATCTAATAAATTTAAGTATCTCTTTGATGCTAGTTTTACTTCCCCTTCAGCTCAGGTGCAAAAAAATTTTGAGGGTAGGTCAGTGTTGACCCCGTTCCTAGCTGGTTGGGTTATTAGTATCAATATGAATACTCTCCCTAAGTTCATATATTAATTTTAACGTCTAATAATTTTTATTCCACAGTTATTTTTCACAAATTAGAAGCAACCATTTCACGTTTTATCTGGGACAGAAAATCTCCATGGTTACAGAAATCCGTTTCTACAAAGAACCAGTGGTTTGGGAAGAATAGTTTTAACCAACTTGAGATTTTATGACGGGGCTGCTAATTTTAAAATAATTAAATTTGGTTACGTTATAAGTTGAGTTGAGAGGTCCCAGGGAGCGTTCGCCTCGTGGCAGAGTTGCTGTCTTTCCACCGGGTGAAGCAGGGTCCGATCCCCCAGGGACTCCTCAAAAAAAAAAAAAAAAAAACAAGTTGAGAATGGAAGGTGCTTATTGTGGGGGGGGCGGTTTCTCTCTCAGCCATTTACCGTAATTTCACGACCATTAGGAGCACCGTACGAAAAGGTGCAGTCTCAGTCACACACCGCCTTACAACAACACACACACAAGCATGTAAATGTGTGTATTAAAAAATAGATCGGGAGCAAAACTGAGTTTGGTTGTGTTTTATTTAAGTAGTAACGATACTAAACAAACACATTACCGGTAATAGTCTTTATTCAAATCCATCAAAGTCCTCATCCTCTGTTTCAGAGCAGGTCCACTTCGCTCCTCGCTGTCAAAGTCACTGTCTGTACTGTGCGGCTCCTCAGAAAGGATACCAGCTTTTGAGAAAGCTCGGATAACAGTACCAGCAGACACGTTAGTCCAAGCATCTACAATCCATTGGCAAACTGTAGCGTAACTCGCCCGGCGCTGCCTTCCACCCTTCGGTCATCCATCGCTCCCACGCCGCTCACACTTCACTCTTTAACGTTCTCATGTCTTTTCTTTCAGGCCCGCCTCGCGGGCACCGCGTTTTCTTTTAGGTCCACCTTTTCTCACACACAAGGCGCACCGCTCATTTTGAAGAAAATCTAAGACTTTTATTTGAACCTTATAGCCGTGAAATTACGGTAAACTCTCTGCCACGAATCAAATCAAAAGTCTGGATGTGAGAACTTCATCTAAAGCTTGGAATAAATTCAGACATTGTTTTGTTCTTCAAACATACTCATTATTTAAATTTCATTAACATCCAATCATATGATTCCTCCCTCATTAATAGATCGTGCTTTGATGTCTGGTCAAATCTGGTTATCTAATCTTTTAATTAAGGATCTTTATATCAACAACATGTTCCCCTCTTTTGAACAGTTATCTGAGAAATTCTCACTCCCCAAAAAACTTTTTTTTAGGTTTTTACAGAAGCTTTGTTTATTTCTCTCTTTTTTTTTTAACGTGTACTACTCATACCTCAACGGGGAAATGTCTGTGCTGCATTGCACCGCAGCAGGCAGCCACAATGGGGGTATAAAAGGGGGGCTGGGAGTCTTCTCCTGGGACACCCAGACACGAGCGCAGCGGGATTTGAACCAGCTTCTCCTGGTCCAAGAGGGAACATTCTCCCACTGAGCTATCGCCTCACGCTCTAACAGATTCCCTCTCTTTCCTGCCGTGTCCTCTGACTCCCCCTGTGGATACATTCCTTAAACCAGAACCTACTTTTAAAGGTCACTTATCTCCTCTCAGATTCATTCTGTACGTACGGCATCTCTGGCCTCTGATTGGACACTTTGGGAAGACGATCTGGGAGAAGTGTTTGATGATGACAGGTGTGAAAACATTCCAATGTCCACCATTCATCAATATGTATGAAGCACGGTTTGAATGAGTTCAAAATCTAACATCAAAAACACTTAAAGGTCTAACTTTTAAAAACTTGTGTCGTTTAGACGCCGTTAAAACAGTCTGATGGATTCCGGTTCTGGATAGATCTAGTTGGGCTCGCCTCGATGCACAGCTTGGGCTCTGCAACATGGCCTCTTGACGGGGGCTGGACCTTGTTCCATTCTGAAGTTGCCCCTAGTGAAAGGCACTGCCGCTCCTCCTCCAGGTCGAGAGAAGCCAGATGGGGTGGTTCGGGCATCTGGTTAGGATTCGAGCGCCTCGCTGGTGAGGTGTTTCGCTGTGCATAGAGAAGCACAGCGTCATGGAGGTAGGCAGTGTAAGAGCTAACCTCACTTTCAGACGTAAGGTTGCTCCAAAAAGGATCTCCTTTCAGTCTTTGATAAACTTGCTTGTAGAAATTGTGATATTCGTATCCTTCGTAGGATGTCAGGGATGTCCCACCGGAGGAGACAAAGAGGCAGAACCCAGACCTGCTGGAGAGACTCTGACTCACAGGGAACGACCGGGATCCTCCTGGGTGAGCTGGAGGATCGTTACCCTTGGCGACCCAGGTGAAAGACGACGGAACGTGAAGTCTGATGGATCCGGCTGCTGTGGATAGATGAGAACCCACACAAACATAGAACATGTGAGAACACTTCTTCCAGCCACGGGACGGGACCTGACCCCCACGGAGCAGGACTGGAACCAGCAGCCCCCCACCACAGGCTGTAGTTCTAATCCACTTGTGGTATCCAGTGTTCCGGTTATTAAATTAAAACTGTTTGAAAAAGTCTTAAAATGAGTTTATTTTACGGTAATCACATCTTCTAACCGACAGGAAGTGACTTAGAGGAAATTTAATCGTAGATATCAGAAAGCACGGCATCATCGTTATGTTGACTCATCCTCCTAATGCAGGAAAGCAGAGGACACGCGTGTGTGTGTGGGTGTGTGTGTGTGAGGGACTTAGATCAGAGATAAATGACTTCATTAAAGTGTAAGTCTCAGAAAGCTGGAATGAGCCACGTCTCCTCCCTCAGTGCCACTGCACATTATGAACTCCATAAATCAATAGATTTCTATAAAACGCTCCCCCACCCCCAGCGGCCCCCGCTGACACAGCTAAGGACTTTCACATTCGCTCATGATTTCTGCTTTGAGGACGTTAGCAACGCAGCCGTGTGTGTTAACATCAGACAGAAAAAAAAACACAGACCAAAGAATTTAGTTTGATTTAAACTCACTTTAAAACATTTCTGACCTGGTTTGTGTCGTTCAGGTGAACCGGTACCTGGATGACAGGTTGTTCCTAGCCAAGGATTTGATTCTCTGTCGTCCAGTGTTTAGAAACGATCCAAACGGCTGCCACGTGTTTTGTTTTTGTTTTGTTTGGATACGATTCCAACAAGTTGTTCTTAGCCATACATTCTGTTTTCCGCTCTCACAATGTAGAGCTGTACGGTGGCCTCACAGCAAGAAGGTCAGGGATTCAAGTCCCGGAGCGGTGGCGAGGTTTGAATCACTGGTCTTTCTGTGTGTAGTTTGCATGTTCTCCCCGTATGTATGTGTTTTTTCTCTGGTTTCCTCCAAAAACATACATGTTAGGTTGAATGGCTGATATGAAATTACCCCTAGGAATGTGTGTGTATGTGTGTGTGTGTGTGTGTGTGTGTGTGTGTGTGTGTGTCGACGGTTGTCGGTGTGTGTGGTCACGCATCACACTGGCAACCTGTTTTGGGTGTATCCTGCCTCTCGCCTGACATCAGCCTGGATAGGCTCCGGCCCCCCAGCGACCCTGTAAATGGACTCTACTTATTTAGCACTTTTCTTCCTGCATCGGTACTCAAAGTGCTTTACAGTGTACCTCACATTCACACACTCACACACACATTCATACCTGATGGAGATGCTGCCACGCAAGGTGCAAACCACCATCAGGAGAAATTGGGGGTTCACTGTCTTGCTCAAGGACACCTCGGCCTGAACTCATGGCGGGGGATCGAACCGGCAACCCTCCGGTTACAGGGTGGTCACCCTACTCTCAGCTGTTAGTGATAAGCGGTTACGAAAAGGAGGGGAGAGATGGTGGCTCAGTGGTAGAGCGTTTGCCCGCGGACCAGAAGTTAACCGGAAGTTTATGGGTTTGATTTCCATTGAGTTACATCCAGGGTCCTTGGTGAAGACACCTAACCCCCTGTTTCTCCCAGCATTGGTGCTGTCCTGGCAGCCTGCTGCGGTGTAATGCAGCACACAAATTTTCCCGGTGAGGGATGAATATAGTAAACAATAAAAAACAAAACAAACAACAAAAAAAAACATTCTAACGTGAGCAGGAAGTTTTCCTGCAGCAGCAGACAGGTGGCGCCATTTCTGTGTAAATGCACCAAAATAAGAATAAAAAACTTGCTAGTTTTATTTTATTCATGGATAAAATTCAGTTGCTGAATTCCTCAAACGTCTGGTTCAGGGGCCACCGATCTTTGAGACTCCGGTCACACCGCCCGAACTTTGCCCGAGCATTCCCGTAACCGTTAAAAAATCCTGACTGCCCGTAACCGTTCATCCCCGTTTACAAAAGTCAAAGCAACGCCGGGTCGGCTCGGCCGCTGCTGATGTTTATCGAGCGGCCCTCCGACCCACTCCCAAAGTTTTGAGCTCCTTAAATCATTGCCATCTTGGGTTTCCAGTATGAGGCTCTTGTTCCCGCCCAGCCCGGATAACCGGAAAACGACCGAACGAAACGCAGCTCAGGAATGAGAAGCACGATTTCAAAAGTATTTTTTTATTTTTTTTTTGTTTATTTTGTTTATTTTGAATTACTCTATTCATCCCTCACCGGGGAAATTTTGTATGTCTATGGATGACATCAGTGTACCTTAGGGGCGACTTGGTGCCAGCGTGTTGGTGACACCTGATGTAAGTTTAGATGTTTGAATTCATAAGAATTATTTTCTCACTGAAGCAAAGCGAGTTCTGAAAAAACTAAATCCTGAACATGGATGTGTTTACCTGTTCTACCTGAGCGGAGTCTGACAGGAGGATAAAAACTGTTTGGTTAAGAGCAGTGGTGGAACGTAACCAAGTCTCCTTCTCCTTTCGGTTTCCCTCCAGGGTTCTCCACATCAAGTCAGTTTCTTCCATCTAACCCTATCTCCTGCATCCTCTTCAGTCACACCAACTATCTTCATGTCTTCCTTCACTGTATCCATGAACCTCCTCTTTGGTCTTCCTCTAGTCCTCTTTCCTGTAACAAAAAATGCAAAATGCACTTTTAAAAAGTAACGAAGTAAATGTACTTCGTTTCTGTACTTAAGTAAAAAATTGTGTATCTGTACTTTACTTAAGTAAAATTTGAGACTTTTACTTTTTACTTTTACTTGAGGAGTTCAGTGTGGGGGTGGGACTGCACCAAGGATCTGCTCTGAGTCCTTTGCTGTTTGCTGTGGTGATGGACAGGCTGACAGACGAGGTCAGACAGGAATCTCCATGGACAATGATGTTTGCAGATGACATTGTGATCTGTAGTGAGAGGAGGGAAGAGGTGGAGGAAAAGCTGGAGAGGTGGAGGTTTGAAGATTAGTCAGAGTAAAACAGAGTACATGTGTTTGAATGAGAGGGATCCAAATGGAAAAGTGAGGTTACAGGGAGAAGAGATAAAGAAGGAGGAGGATTTTAAGTACTTGGGATCAACAGTCCAGAGCAATGGAGAGTGTGGAAAAGAGGTGAAGAACCGTGTGCAGGCAGGATGGAACGGGTGGAGGAAAGTATCAGGTGTGATGTGTGATAGAAGAGTTTCAGATAAAATGAAAGGAAAAGTGTACAAAACCGTGGTGAGAGCGGCCATGCTGATTGGTCTAGAGACAGTGTCACTGAGGAAAAGACAGGAAACAGAGATGTTTGTAGCAGAGATGAAGATGCTGAGGATCTCTCTGGGAGTGACCAGGATGGACAGGATCAGAGGAACAGCACATGTTAGAGGTTTTAAAGTCAGAGAGGTCAGACTGAGATGGTTTGGACATGTGCAGAGGAGAGAGAGAGAGTACATCAGAAGAAGGATGCTGGATTTGGAACCACCAGGAAAGAGGACTAGAGGAAGACCAAAGAGGAGGTTCATGGATACAGTGAAGGAAGACATGAAGATAGTTGGTGTGACTGAAGAGGATGCAGGAGATAGGGTTAGATGGAAGAAACTGACTTGCTGTGACGCCCCCTGAAGGTAAATGATGAAAGAAGAAGAAGAGACTTTTTACTTTTACTTCACTACATTTTAGAACAAATATCTGTACTTTTACTTCGCTACTTTTTAAAAGTGCGTTTTGCATTTTTTATTACATTTTCGGTCAGAAATTTGAAAAATATACATTTTTTTTAGCGCGTCTTGAAGCTGCCTCGCCAAAATCAACCTGTAGAGGGAGCAGTTGATCGCCTGCGATCTCCAAGAGGGAGAAGAAGTAATGAATCGAGGACCAATCAGAATCAAGAGTGAATATTTTCCAGTCATTCAAAAAAACTAACATCAAATATAGAACAAATTAAAAAAGAGTTGAGGATCGTTGTTTCGTTGTGTTTACTTTGAAATAAAAAGTCGAGCCGTCGTTACACAGAGTGTTTATCCTGGTTACCATGGTGACACCCTACAACACAAAAAATAACATTTAAATTATGGTCGAATACTTTTACTTTTTACTTTAAAAGTAAAATTTACACCAAATACTTTTGTACTTTTACTTAAGTACAAAAAGTGAGTACTTCATCCGCCGCTGGTTACGAGTCAGACTTCTCCTCATCCCTCCTTCCTCACCCAGACAGATCAGGGAGCGTTCCCAGACCAGTGCAGGATCCTGTGGTCTGATGACATCCCATCCAGATGGCTCAGACGCCCCATCTCTCTCGTCTGGCGGTGGAAAAGCTGGACGTCCTGCGGAGGAAACTCATTTCCTGCAGTTTGTCACACAAATCAAACCCAAAGGTCAAAGAACGACCGCAGATCAAACTGTGGCTTCCATCGTGACAGGCTGATTGATCTGAAGCTCATCAATGATGTCATGTCTGTAAACACTGCGTGGTGTGTGTTCACTCTGCCATTTACATGGTGGGAATCCGGGGTTTGAATCAGTGACACTCATCGTTTACCACAAACAAGCATTCCTCTTTAGAAACGATAACGAGCTGGTCATTTAGAATCAGGGTAACCTGCCAGCAGGTCGTTAGGAACCAGAAGCTGGAGGAAGTGTGGAACCCCAAAAAAAGGAATGTTTTAAACTCAGAATATAAACCTGAGAGCTTACAGCAGCTATGAAGGTGTGAACCCAGCTTCACGCCATCAGATCGTGAACATGGTACCTTCATTAGATTCTCCATCTTGGTTCGGGCATCTGGTCGGGATGGCCCCCGCCCCCTTGGTCCCAGTGGGACAAGACCAAGAGGCAGACCCCGGACCCACTGGAGAGACTATGTCTCACAGCTGGCTGGGGAACGACTCGGGATCTTTTCGGGTGAGCTGGAGGATGCAGCCGGGGTGAGAAAAGCCTGGGCTACCCGACTGAGGCTGTTGCCCCCGCGACCCGACCCCGGATAAACAGAAGACGACGGAACGGAACGGAATCTTGTTTCAACCTCACTTCTAGACAAACAGCATCCATACTGTTTATCTTTGATCTTCCAGGACGTCTGTC
This sequence comes from Neostethus bicornis, assembly GCA_902685375.1. NCBI lineage: Eukaryota > Metazoa > Chordata > Actinopteri > Atheriniformes > Phallostethidae > Neostethus > Neostethus bicornis. The sequence goes on from LR738541.1 coordinate 40,794,750, forward strand.
CAACGATTGGTTAACGTTTCAGGACCAACGAACCTTTAAAGTGACCGAGAATAAAATAAAGACTGAAGCTTAAACTTTCTTCTAATTCCAATAATATTTAATCCTCCGTTCAATCCTGAGATGATAAAAACCTGGAAGAAGTTTTGTGAGATTCTGACTTTATGGACAAAATCTTCTTCTTCTTTCGGCATTTCCCTTCAGGGGGCGCCAAAGCAGGTCAGTTTCTTCCATCCAACCCTATCTCCTGCATCCTCTTCAGTCACACCAACTATCTTCATGTCTTCCTTCACTGTATCCATGAACCTCCTCTTTGGTCTTCCTCTAGTCCTCTTTCCTGGTGGTTCCAAACCCAGCATCCTTCTTCTGATGTACTCTCTCTCTCTCCTCTGCACATGTCCAAACCATCTCAGTCTGACCTCTCTGACTTTAAAACCTCTAACATGTGCTGTTCCTCTGATCCTGTCCATCCTGGTCACTCCCAGAGAGATCCTCAGCATCTTCATCTCTGATACAAACATCTCTATTTTCTGTCAGTTGCTCACCACACTGTCTCTAGACCAATCAGCATGGCCGCTCTCACCACACTGTCTCTAGACCAATCAGCATGGCCGCTCTCGCCACACTGTCTCTAGACCAATCAGCATGGCCGCTCTCGCCACACTGTCTCTAGACCAATCAGCATGGCCGCTCTCGCCACACTGTCTCTAGACCAATCAGCATGTCCACTCTCACCACACTGTCTCTAGACCAATCAGCATGGCCGCTCTCCCCACACTGTCTCTAGACCAATCAGCATGGCCGCTCTCACCACACTGTCTCTAGACCAATCAGCATGGCCGCTCTCACCACACTGTCTCTAGACCAATCAGCATGGCCGCTCTCACCACACTGTCTCTAGACCAATCAGCATGGCCGCTCTCACCACACTGTCTCTAGACCAATCAGCATGGCCGCTCTCACCACGCTGTCTCTAGACCAATCAGCATGGCCGCTCTCACCACGCTGTCTCTAGACCAATCAGCATGGCCGCTCTCACCACACTGTCTCTAGACCAATCAGCATGGCCGCTCTCACCACACTGTCTCTAGACCAATCAGCATGGCCGCTCTCGCCACACTGTCTCTAGACCAATTAGCATGGCCGCTCTCGCCACACTGTCTCTAGACCAATCAGCATGGCCGCTCTCGCCACACTGTCTCTAGACCAATCAGCATGTCCACTCTCACCACACTGTCTCTAGACCAATCAGCATGGCCGCTCTCCCCACACTGTCTCTAGACCAATCAGCATGGCCGCTCTCACCACACTGTCTCTAGACCAATCAGCATGGCCGCTCTCACCACACTGTCTCTAGACCAATCAGCATGGCCGCTCTCACCACACTGTCTCTAGACCAATCAGCATGGCCGCTCTCACCACACTGTCTCTAGACCAATCAGCATGGCCGCTCTCACCACGCTGTCTCTAGACCAATCAGCATGGCCGCTCTCACCACACTGTCTCTAGACCAATCAGCATGGCCGCTCTCACCACACTGTCTCCAGACCAATCAGCATGGCCGCTCTCACTACGGTTTTTTACACTTTTCCTTTCATTTTAGCTGAAACTCTTCTGTCACACATCACACCTGATACTTTCCTTCACCCGGTCCAGCCTGCCTGCACACGCTTCTTCACCTCTTTTCCACACTCTCCATTGCTCTGGACTGTTGATCCTAGATACTTAAAATCTTCCACCTTCTTTATCTCTTCTCCCTGTAACCTCACTTTTCCATTTGGATCCCTCTCATTCACACACATGTACTCTGTTTTACTCTGACTAATCTTCAAACCTCCACCTCTCCAGCTTTTCCTCCACCTCTTCCCTCCTCTCACTACAAATCACAATGTCATCTGCAAACATTTGGTTTATGTAGTAAACAGGAATTTGAAGACTCATTCATCATACACTTTACTTTCTGGAACACCTTGCTGTGAGTTTCTTTACCAATCACAGTTGGACGGGGCATGCTCCACAGGTTTTAGAGGGTTCCAAATGGAACCTCCATCCACATAGAAGGATGTGGATGAAGGAGGACCCGGTAGCAGGACAACAACAGGATTTAATAACTTAAGTCCAGCAAGGTTGTGAAGCAAGGGGCACATGATAAACACAAAGGAATGTCTTAAAGTTAAAAATAAAACAGCGTTCAATAATATAAACTTGGTCAGGTAGCCAGGAAGACTTGGCTGGGAGGGATGGTGATGACCCAATGAGGAAGTCAGGGGAGTCTGCCTTTAAACAGGCATCATGCTAATCACCCCAAGTGTTTGGGATCAGGCTGAAATCCAGGAGAGGAAAGGTCCAGGGTACGTTCTGGTGTGAGGTGAGGGGATCATGACTGAAGAATATTCATTCAGCATCCCGACTCTGCCTCTGTGTCTCCTCTCAGTTGGACTGAACATCTCACCACCAAAGAAACACAGCTGGAACTTCAGATGCCACAACAACGTGCTCTATAACGTCAAACTTAAAAAATGACCCTCACGCCTGGAAATAAAATAAAAAGATTTCACACTGAGAGACATAATTAAATACACTTTAATCCATTTTCTCAAGACAAACACCATGAAATCAACCAGAACAATCGTTGGGCGCTCCCGATAGTGCCCGTTTGACTTATAAGGTGAAATAGGATTATTTCCCACGGACCATCAGATGACCTCTCACTGCACGTCAGTGTCCCACTGGTTAAAAACGCTGCCATAGTTCGTTTAAAGACTCTGTCGACCGGCGAAGCAGGATTTTTACATTGAAAATCAATGCTTTTATTAAATTCAAGATTCCAGTTTGGTTTCTAATCTTCATGCAAATTCAGAAAAAATCAGTCTTATTTTAAATATCTAGGATCAACAGTCCAGAGCAATGAAGAGTGTGGAAAAGAGGTGAAGAAGCGTGTGCAGGCAGGCTGGAACGGGTGGAGGAAAGTATCAGGTGTGATGTGTGATAGAAGAGTTTCAGATAAAATGAAAGGAAAAGTGTAGAAAACCGTGGAGAGAGCGGCCATGCTGATTGGTCTAGAGACAGTGTGGTGAGAGCGGCCATGCTGATTGGTCTAGAGACAGTGTGGTGAGAGCGGCCATGCTGATTGGTCTAGAGACAGTGTGGTGAGAGCGGCCATGCTGATTGGTCTAGAGACAGTGTGGTGAGAGCGGCCATGCTGATTGGTCTAGAGACAGTGTGGGGAGAGCGGCCATGCTGATTGGTCTAGAGACAGTGTGGGGAGAGCGGCCATGCTGATTGGTCTGGAGACAGTGTGGTGAGAGCGGCCATGCTGATTGGCCTAGGGACAGTGTGGTGAGAGCGGCCATGCTGATTGGTCTAGAGACAGTGTCACTGAGGAAAAGACAGGAAACAGAGATGTTTGTAGCAGAGATGAAGATGCTGAGGATCTCTCTGGGAGTGACCAGGATGGACAGGATCAGAGGAACAGCACATGTTAGAGGTTTTAAAGTCAGAGAGGTCAGACTGAGATGGTTTGGACATGTGCAGAGGAGAGAGAGAGTACATCAGAAGAAGGATGCTGGGTTTGGAACCACCAGGAAAGAGGACTAGAGGAAGACCAAAGAGGAGGTTCATTGATACAGTGAAGGAAGACATGAAGATAGTTGGTGTGACTGAAGAAGATGCAGCAGATAGGGTTAGATGGAAGAATCTGATTTGCTGTGGCGACCCCTGAAGGGAAATGATGGAAGAAAAAGAAGACATAAACCAAACGTTTTCTGTCGTTCTATAAAGAAGTGTGTGTTTTTATAATGAATTCACATCATTGACGTTCACTACAGAAGAGACCGATATGTCCCACCTGCACGGTGCTGAAACACCTCGGTGTGTGTGTGTGTCTGACTTACCTTTCCTGTTTTTAATCTCTTTGTGATGAATCCTCGGGTCTGGCCCGAAGAGATCTTGGATTTAATTATAAACTTGTTTAAGTGGAGGAAAGACAAATGAAAGTAAACTCAAAATGTAATTAATTTTTTCTGGTCAAATTAAATAATTCATTTAAAGTTTAATCTCATTAAAAATGCAATTTGAGGTTTTAAAGAGTTTTTTTTTACCTGATGGAAGAATACGGAATGACTAAATGATGTTTTACTAAACCACACTCGGTCAGTAAAACACGGGGTAGACGGACAGACGGAACCAAGCCCAGGTGGTTACCTGTCTAACACACCCACACACACTCCTATAAAGAACCCGTTCTGCCATCTTCCGCTTGTTCTGGGGTTGGGTCGCGGGGGCAGCAGCCTCAAACGGGCAGCCCAGGCCTCTCTCTCCCCGGCTGCATCCTCTAGCTCACCTGGAAGGATGCCAAGTCGTTCCCCGGCCAGCTGTGTCACATAGTCTCTCCAGCGGGTCCAGGGTCTGCATCTTGGTCTCCTCCCGGTGGGACGTGCTCAAAACACCTCGCCTGCGAGGCGCTTGGGGGGCATCCTGACCAGATGCCCGAACCACCCCATCTGGCTCCTCTCGACCTGGAGGAGGAGTGGCTCGACACTGAGCTCCTCCCGGATGGCAGAGCTCCTCACCCGATCTCTGAGTGAGAGCCCAGAAACCCTGCGGAGGAAGCTGATTTGGGCCGCTTGTACCCGCGATCTTATTCTTTCGGTCACCACCTGTGGGTGGTGACAATAGGTGAGGGTAGGAACATAGATCCTGGTTACCATGGTGAGGGTAGGAACGTAGATCCTGGTTACCATGGTGAGGGTAGGAATATAGATCCTGGTTACCATGGTGAGGGTAGGAACATAGATCCTGGTTACCATGGTGAGGGTAGGAACATAGATCCTGGTTACCATGGTGAGGGTAGGAACATAGATCCTTGTTACTATGGTGAGGGTAAGAATGTAGATCCTGGTTACCATGGTGAGTGTAGGAACATAGATCCTGGTTACCATGGTGAGGATAGGAACGTAGATCCTGGTTACCATGGTGAGGGTAGGAACGTAGATCCTGGTTACCATGGTGAAGGTAGGAACGTAGATCCTGGTTACCATGGTGAGGGTAGGAATGTAGATCCTGGTTACCATGGTGAGGGTAGGAACATAGATCCTGGTTACCATGGTGAGGGTAGGAACGTAGATCCTGGTTACCATGGTGAGGTTAGGAACGTAGATCCTGGTTACCATGGTGAGGGTAGGAACGTAGATCCTGGTTACCACGGTGAGGTTAGGAACGTAGATCCTGGTTACCATGGTGAGGGTAGGAACGTAGATCCTGGTTACCATGGTGAGGGTAGGAATGTAGATCCTGGTTACCATGGTGAGGGTAGGAATGTAGATCCTGGTTACCATGGTGAGGGTAGGAACATAGATCCTGGTTACCATGGTGAGGGTAGGAACGTAGATCCTGGTTACCATGGTGAGGTTAGGAACGTAGATCCTGGTTACCATGGTGAGGGTAGGAATGTAGATCCTGGTTACCATGCTGAGGGTAGGAACGTAGATCGACTTGTAAATCCAGAGCTTTGCTTTTCGGTTCAGCTCTTTCTTTACCACGACGGACCGATTCAGCGTCCTAGTTATTGCTGATGCCGCACCGATCCGCCTGTCGATCTCCCGCTCCATCTTTCCGCCACTCGTGAACAAGACCCTGAGATACTTAAACTCCTCCATTTGGGGCAGGACCCTGTCCCTGACCCGGAGGGTGCATTCCACCCTTTTCCGGGTGAAGACCATGGTCTCGGATTTGGAGGCTCTAATTCCCATCCTGGCCGCTTCACACTCGGCAGCAAATCGAGATCACGGTCCGATGAAGCCAACAGGACCACATCATCCACCTGTGGGTGGTGACCATAGGTGAGGGTAGGAACATAGATCCTGGTTACCATGGTGAGGGTAGGAACGTAGATCCTGGTTACCATGGTGAGGGTAGGAATATAGATCCTGGTTACCATGGTGAGGGTAGGAACATAGATCCTGGTTACCATGGTGAGGGTAGGAACATAGATCCTGGTTACCATGGTGAGGGTAGGAACATAGATCCTTGTTACTATGGTGAGGGTAAGAATGTAGATCCTGGTTACCATGGTGAGTGTAGGAACATAGATCCTGGTTACCATGGTGAGGATAGGAACGTAGATCCTGGTTACTATGGTGAGGGTAGGAACGTAGATCCTGGTTACCATGGTGAGGGTAGGAACGTAGATCCTGGTTACCATGGTGAAGGTAGGAACGTAGATCCTGGTTACCATGGTGAGGGTAGGAACATAGATCCTGGTTACCATGGTGAGGGTAGGAACGTAGATCCTGGTTACCACGGTGAGGGTAGGAACGTAGATCCTGGTTACCACGGTGAGGTTAGGAACGTAGATCCTGGTTACCATGGTGAGGGTAAGAATGTAGATCCTGGTTACCATGGTGAAGGTAGGAACGTAGATCCTGGTTACCAAGGTGAGGATAGGAACATAGATCCTGGTTACCATGGTGAGGGTAGGAATGTAGATCCTGGTTACCATGGTGAGGGTAGGAATGTAGATCCTGGTTACCATGGTGAGGGTAGGAACGTAGATCCTGGTTACCATGGTGAGGGTAGGAATGTAGATCCTGGTTACCATGGTGAGGGTAGGAATGTAGATCCTGGTTACCATGGTGAGGGTAGGAACATAGATCCTGGTTACCATGGTGAGGGTAGGAATGTAGATCCTGGTTACCATGGTGAGGGTAGGAATGTAGATCCTGGTTACCATCCTGAGGGTAGGAATGTAGATCCTGGTTACCATGGTGAGGGTAGGAACGTAGATCCTGGTTACCATGGTGAGGGTAGGAATGTAGATCCTGGTTACCATGGTGAGGGTAGGAATGTAGATCCTGGTTACCATGGTGAGGGTAGGAACATAGATCCTGGTTACCATGGTGAGGGTAGGAACGTAGATCCTGGTTACCATGGTGAGGGTAGGAACGTAGATCGACTTGTAAATCCAGAGCTTTGCTTTTCGGTTCAGCTCTTTCTTTACCACGACGGACCGATTCAGCGTCCTAGTTATTGCTGATGCCGCACCGATCCGCCTGTCGATCTCCCGCTCCATCTTTCCGCCACTCGTGAACAAGACCCTGAGATACTTAAACTCCTCCATTTGGGGCAGGACCCTGTCCCTGACCCGGAGGGTGCATTCCACCCTTTTCCGGGTGAAGACCATGGTCTCGGATTTGGAGGCTCTAATTCCCATCCTGGCCGCTTCACACTCGGCAGCAAATCGAGATCACGGTCCGATGAAGCCAACAGGACCACATCATCCGCAAAAAGCAGAGATCCGATCCTGAGGTCACCAAACTGGATCCCTCCAACGCCTTGGCTGCGCCTAGATATTCTGTCCATAATCGACATACTGCCGGCTATACGGACCAAGTTCTGGCTCCGGTCGTACAAAGATCGGACAGCCCGTACCAAGGGCTCCGAGACTCCGTACTCCCGGAGCACCCACCACAGGAGTCTCCTAGGGACACGATTAAGAACCCCTCACAGGTAAAGTGTGGGGACCAGACGTGTGTGTGTGTGACTGAGATCTCGCCGTTCCACACTCCTGTCTGATGTTAGCAGAAAGTAGAGCCGGGCAGTTTGAACCACTTTGCCACGTTGGCTTGTTTTTCACAAATCTAAATTGATTTGGAGAAAAAAAAAATCAATGTCTAAGCTTAAGAAAATGGCACATATCCCCGGAGACGTGAGTCCGGAATGTAATTTATCCAAAGCAAACTCATTTAGTAACGCTGCACTTGGTAGCCTGGAACCCTGCGAGAGAGCGAAGGCCTCCATGCCTGCGGGCCGTGGCGGGCACCCGCAGCTGGCCGCTGATCGAACACAAACTTGTGTGTAATCGTATAGAGCTCCTCTCTCGACCTTCTCTGTCAGGATGGAAATAAGGGCCATCATTCATCCTCGCCATTACCAGCCTGCCTGCCGTGAATAATGTAATTTGTATCCTCTATGGAGTGCATCCAGAACAACAGACAGTCCAATAAACAAACAGCAGAGAAATCCACTTCCAGGGAACGACCTGGTGAACATGGTGGTCATTAAAAACACACTCAGTAACCACGCCAACATGGCCATCAGAGTTATCTGCCTGGTGAACGTGATGGCATTTAAACGGCTCTTCTAGACAAATATTCCAGTTTAAGAGAGCAGCTGGTAAAACGTTACTACAAAGCAGCAAACAGGAAGTGACTTATCTTCTTCTTCTCTTGGCATTTCCCTTCAGGGGGCGCCACATCAAGTCAGTTTCTTCCATCTAACCCTATCTGCTGCATCCTCTTCAGTCACACCAACTATCTTCATGTCTTCCTTCACTGTATCCATGAACCTCCTCTTTGGTCTTCCTCTAGTCCTCTTTCCTGGTGGTTCCAAACCCAGCATCCTTCTTCTGATGCACTCTCTCTCTCTCCTCTGTACATGTCCAAACCATCTCAGTCTGACCTCTCTGACTTTAAAACCTCTAACATGTGCTGTTCCTCTGATCCTGTCCATCCTGGTCACTCCCAGAGAGATCCTCAGCATTTTCATCTCTGCTACAAACATCTCTGTTTCCTGTCTTTTCCTCAGTGACACTGTCTCTAGACCAATCAGCATGGCTGCTCTCACCACACTGTCTCTAGACCAATCAGCATGGCTGCTCTCACCACACTGTCTCTAGACCAATCAGCATGGCCGCTCTCACCACACTGTCTCTAGACCAATCAGCATGGCTGCTCTCACCACACTGTCTCTAGACCAATCAGCATGGCCGCTCTCACCACACTGTCTCTAGACCAATCAGCATGGCTGCTCTCACCACACTGTCTCTAGACCAATCAGCATGGCCGCTCTCACCACACTGTCTCTAGACCAATCAGCATGGCTGCTCTCACCACACTGTCTCTAGACCAATCAGCATGGCTGCTCTCACCACACTGTCTCTAGACCAATCAGCATGGCTGCTGTAGAGTGTGTACCACCCGGTGAGGAGGAGACGGACTCATGATGACCCCATACTCCCTTCATCTCTCACACACACACACACACACACACACACACACACACACACACACACACACACACACACACACACACACATTCCTGCGGCTGCTTCAGCAGAGATGTGTGAAGCTAAAGGCCAGATTTTGACCTTTTGTGAAAACTAACAGGAGATAGTCCGATTGAAATGGATCAGTCAGGCACGCAACGTGTGTGTGTGTGTGTGTGTGTGTGTGAATGTGTAGTGTGTGTATGTGTGTGTACGTGTGTGTGTGCGTGTGGTGTGTGTAGCTTGTGTGTGTGATGCTAAATCTGTGATAGTATCTGTTTGTGTGTATGTTTGTGTTGTGTGATTTCAGAAGGTTTCAGAAGGTTTATGTGTGTGTGCCTATGATACTGAATGTTTGATAGTGTGTGTGTGCATGTGTGTGTATATAGTGTATGTGTTTGTTTGTATCTGAGTGTGTGTGTGTGTGGGTGTGTGTGCTACAGCGACACAAAATCCAGAAAATATCAAATCACAATTTTCTCAATTACTTTTTTTTTTTATTTGAAATCCAAACTTTAATACATTTTTTCACAAGCTGTTAAATTTAAAAACGATAACCGTAAAAACTTGGGGGATAACCGTAAAAAATCAATCTCTTCTAGTTTTAAATGGTTTTAAAAGGATTTAATTACCATATTTTCTCACACACCCCTAAAAACCTCTCTTTAGTCCTAAAACCAACTCTGTGCCTTTTCAGAGGTGAATGAAGAACTCACTTTTTATACTTAAGTAAAAGTACAAAAGTAATTGGTGTAAATTTTACATTTTAAGTAAAAAGTAAAAGTATCCGACCATAATTCACATGTTATTTTCTGTGCTGTGGGTGTCACCATGGTAACCAGGATAAATATTTTTTTTTATTTGTTTATTTTGAATTACTCTATTCATCCCTCACCGGGGAAATTTGTTTGCTGCACTCCTTACACCGCAGCAGGCTGCCCTTCAACGGCGCCAATGGTGGGAGAAGCGGGGGTTAGGTGTCTTCTCCACGGACCCTAGACGTGCTCTCTGTGGGACGCAAACCCGCGACCTTCCGGTCCGCGGGCGAACGCGCTAACCACACGGCCACCGTCTCCACCTAAATAGTCTGTGTAACGATGGCTCAACTTTTTATTTAAAAGTAAACACAACAAAACAACGATCTTCTGACTTTTTTTTAAAAATATTTGATGTTAGTTTTTTGAATGACTGTAAAATCTTTACTCTCGATTCTGATTGGTCCTCCATTCATCACTTCTTCTCCCTCTTGGAGACCGCAGGCGATCAACTGCTCCCTCTACAGGTTGATTTTGACGATGCGGCTTCAAGATGCGCAAAAAAAAAAATTGTATATTTTTCAAATTTCCGACAAAAATGTAACAAAAAATGAAAACACACTTTTAAAAAGTAGCGGAATAAAAGTACAAATATTTACTCTAAAATGTAGTGAAGTAAAAGTAAAAAGTACAGGTCTCAAATTTAACTTAAGTAAAGTACAGATACACAATATTTTTACTTAAGTACAGTAACGAAGTACATTTACTTCGTTAGGTTCCACCACTATGTCTTTTACATGGATCACCATTGGTTAATTAAGGCCACCAAGGTACGGTCTGTAAATTAGAAACACTGCTCTACATGTTTCTAAAATGATGTTTTATTTCCTGTTTCATAAAAAACCTGAAAGCTCCTGTTTTTATTCAGAAAATTTTCAGTTCATCAGCTAATAAACTAACAGTAGTTTTCAGGGTTCCTGCCCCCTGCAGGTTGGTCTTGGCTGGTCAAAAACTAAAACCAGGACAGAAAGTCCGGGTAGATCTGTTGCTATGATGTGGATTTGGAAGGAGGAGACCCGTAGGCAGTTGGCTGAGCTCTGCCATGCTTTCTGGCTCCTCCTGCGCGGCACTGACACCGACTGCATCGACTTGTCTTTCTGTCAGATTCTGTCGGTAACGCCAAGGGGAATCCTGGCACTGGGCACTCCAGGATCTCTATACCACTTGCCCGGGACCGCACCTGAGGAGATGTCTTCGCTGTCTTGGTGCAGACTCAAAATGGGGGGGAACATATACCAGTTACCACCCACTGCCCAGATGCCCAGTGCCCCTAACGTCCCAGACATCAGGGATAGCTCTCGATGGAAGGAGGAATCCCATGACTCCCATTGTGAAGTTATCGCCTGCCTCAACCCGAGCAGCCCAGTGTCCAGATGCAGACTCCATCTTTCTGGAAACAGGACACCCACAATAATAAATAAAGTAAGGTGGCGTCACCGTGGTAACAGTGGTAAAGACCCGGTTGAGGCATTGTTGGAAATCCAGTCACCCACCACTCTGTGTGCTTAAAGACCCCAAAATATCTCCTTAAAGAGACATGCGCTTGTGAGGCAGAGTTCGGTCATACAGTAGAACATGGTGAACGTTCTCTACCCATGCAGTGCTTTTTTTACCTGCGTTTTGGCATGAACGCCAGGCAGGGGATAGAACTGGCAACCCTCTGGTCACAGGAAGGGGCCATGCTTCCCCTAGAACCTGAGAACGGATCAGCAGCAGCCAGAGAATTCATCATGAATGAATCAATGGTACAGAAGTAGAAGAAGCAACAAGATGACCTGCACTACGTAAGCCAACGTTTTCTACTTAAAAAAACATGGTGGTCTAAATTAAATTTAATTATCTTGTCATGTCGTCATTGGCCAGTTTCAAACAGCCCGACCAATCAGCTGGCTGCTCTGAATGCACACAGAGAGGCTATAAAACAAGGGTGCCCAGCCAGTCGATTCCAAGTCAACCGCCGGGTGTTTAAGGGAAAAAAAATTAAATGAACCAGTGTTGCCAACTCAGCAACTCTGGTGTTATACTTAGCGTGTATTCATCCCCTCCAGCTGATAGTGTCGCTAAATATAGTACCGTAATTTCACCTACAAGTCTCAAATTTTCTTCAAAATGAGCGGTGCCTTCTATCTGATTTGTGATTGGTGGACGTATTAGAGAACCATCAGGCGGACGCAGTTGAAAACATGAGAATGTTAAAGGGTGAAGTGTGTGTGTGGATTATGTCTAAAAGAACAGGTGTGTGTTTTATGAAGAACATTGCTGTTTTAAAAACACTGAAAATGGAAAAGAGACACGCTTATGAAGCTCAGTTTAAACTGATGGCGATCAGCTGCGCCGGGCGAGTTACGCCACAGTTTGCCAGTGGATTGTAGATGCTCGGGCTAACATGTCTGCTGGCACTGTTGTCCGAGCTTTCCCAAAAGCAGGCATCATTTCCGAAGAGCTGCACGGTTCAGAAAGTGACTCTGACAGCGAGGAAAGTGAACCTGCTATGTTGGATTTAGAGCAGCTGTTAGATTCAGAAACAGAGGATGAGGACTTGGATGGATTTAATAAATGGCTTTATGACGACTGTAACTAATATTTAAATAAAACCAACCAAACTCAGTTTTACTCCCGATCTATTTTTAAATACGCACGTGTGTGTGCGTATGCGCGCGCGTCTATGTGTATGTCTGTGTGTGTTGTTGTAAGGCGGACGTACGTAGTAGAGGATATGTAAATAAAACCTGCGCCCTATCATCAGGTGAGCCTTATGTGTGTGTTAAATACAGAGCACGCAAAATTTGGACTGTGCCTTTTAATACGGTCCGCCCTGTGGTCGTGAAAATACAGTAACTTTTTTTTTTAAAGTGTCAATCTAGCGGCTTTTTCTAGAGTTATGGGAGATTTTCTGAGTCTGTAACGTGATAACACATTCCTGAGCCTGTAATCAATAAGCAGGCCCTGATGCTGCTGTGGCCCCGCCCCCTCTCAAAGCGCTGTGTGCGCAGAAAATGCCTGTCTGTGTGTTAGAGAAAGAAAAAGAGAGCAAGCTGGGTTTTTGACTGTGTGTTTGTGTGTGTGCGTGTTTGAGAGAGGTTGTTTTGTGACGTAATGTCTATGTGATGGTTGTGTAACAAACAAAGTGTGTTGTGAGGTTAGTTTTACTCACGGATGGAAACGATTTTAAAGAAAGGACTAGTAGGTGCGGCATCAGCAATAACTAGGACGCTGCATCGGTCCGTCGTGGTGAAGAGAGAGCTGAGCCGAAAAGTAAAGCTCTCGATTTACAAGTCGATCTACGTTCCTACCCTCACCATGGTAACCAGGATCTACGTTCCTACCCTCACCATGGTAACCAGGATCTACGTTCCTACCCTCACCATGGTAACCAGGATCTACGTTCCAACCCTCACCATAG
>LR738541.1:40813007-40953007 GCA_902685375.1 Neostethus bicornis
ACAGGAGGAACATTTCTGGAGGTTTTTGGAGAAAACTGTGTTTTACAACCAGAGGTCAGAGGAATAAATATTGTATATGGAGGTCTGATGGAGAAGTACGCAGGACGTGGATGGGACTGTGAGGGTGAGGTGAGCTGGAGGTGGAGTGAAGCCAGGTGGGGAAAGCAGGAATAATGTTTTAAAGACATAAAATTATTGCCTTTCGAGATAAACGATCACCCATTAAAACCAAAAAACAAGACTATTCAAAGGCTATGGTCGCTCTATTGTTGATCAGCTGATGTTGGATCCACATGGAGGATGGATCCCTCCCCTGGGACAAGCAGACTATGGATTAAATATAATCTTATTCTACTTATAGCTTTATATCTGAAGAAATGGGATGGTTGATCAAGCACAGAGACTTCCTCAGTCTGACCACACCCAGGACAGGAACACAGAGGATCCATCAGGAATCTGAACCTTTCTAAACACCATCTTTAAATTCTCAATCCTGGAGAATTGTTTCCAACATGGACCATAAAGCATGGTTGATCTCCTTTTTTCAGATACAGAACTACAAATATGGAGGATGGTTGCTCGTGTTTATCATGCCGTCATAACTGTTGAGTACTACTCTGATTGGCTAGAACTTAGAATGTTTTCCCATTGCTGTAGATATAAGCCAATGTCTGCAATCCCTGACTATCGTATTAACACGACTATACGGTGAATGTAAAAGTATCCGATTTTCTTCAAAATGTGCGGCGCACCCTTAAGCGGAGTGCGCCCTGTGTGTGTGATGTTGTATGGAGGACACAATGAGAATGTTAAAGGGCATGGGTTGTTTATAAAAAATCAGGTATGTTCGTTTTGTAGAACATGGTTGTTTTAAGAACCCTGAAAATATGAAAGAGACTCAGTTTAAACTGAAGACCATCAGCTACGAGGAGGAACCTGGAAATCCAGCAGAGAATTTAAGATTAATGAATTGATGGAAGCTGGAAAACGAGCTAGAGCTAGTATTGGTCTGGGGAGGATGTACAGGGTTTTTTACGTATCCAAAGATTGTTTTGGATACGAGTCGAGAAGATGAGTTTCCACTGACATTAGATGAGGTGGCCCAGCGTTGCCAGGTGGGAGGTGCTGGATTATCGTACTAATGACGTAAAATTATCGTATTTTACAAAAAATTATCGTACACGCATTAAAACCACGCCCATTGACAAAATAACACCCTTTACATGCACTCGTAAGGCAGTGGGAGTGAAGGAAACACACAGGAGGCAAAATCCTTGGATTCTTTTTCTAAAATTTAAAGAATTGCAAAAAAAAAAAAAAAAACGGAAATAAGATTTTAAGAAACCCAGAAAGAAACCAGTAGGGACGGGACTTAGGAGACGGTATATATAAATTTATATATATACATATATATGTGTACATATAAGGTTTTTTTTATGTTAACCCAAACATCTACATGATACAAAATCTAAGCGATGTGTAGTTTTAATCTCCTCAGTCAGTCTTTATAAACTAATCAATAACATTTTGGATGTTTTTAAGCACAAATACTTCATCCACTACTATTTATGGATTAATCAGTTCAATTAGATTTGTTTCTGAAGATAAAAAAGTGCATCACAGATCGAAATTATTTTTTTATAAAAATACCATCTACAACATTTTCAGCAAAGACGTTTTCATTGACTGCAGACTGAAAATAATAAAAAGATTATTTTTTCTTTGTTGTTGTTTTTTTAAAACTGTTAATTTAATCAAAGTTCAATGTTTCAGCATCAGAAGAACGCTTTGATTTCCGAGTCCGCAACAAGTCTCAAACACACAAATTGAGGTCCTTGCTCTTTACAACTTTGTAGGCGGGGCTACTCGCCCCAATGTAAACAATCGCTAGCCAGAATGATTGACTGGACCTATCAGCCAATCATTCATCTGTTCCTTTGTTTGATGCGTTCAGGGTTCATAAAAAAAAATAACTCCGACAAACAGTCGCGGCAGATGAAAACAACTAACCCAATTACACAGACAAGAAACGTTCAAATTATCGTATTTTCGGCATTTTTTACAATTATTGATCGTACATCGTACGGAGGGCAAAAAAATCGTACAAATACGATAATTATCGTACACCTGGCAACGCTGAGGTGGCCCAAGTTGGAGGAAAGACTAGAGCAGTGGATCATCGATAGAACGAGTGGAGGAAAGACTAGAGCAGTGGATCATCGATAGAACGAGTGGAGGAAAGACTAGAGCAGTGGATCATCGATAGAACGAGTGGAGGAAAGACTAGAGCAGTGGATCATCGATAGAACGAGTGGAGGAAAGACTAGAGCAGTGGATCATCGATAGAACGAGTGGAGGAAAGACTAGAGCAGTGGATCATCGATAGAACGAGTGGAGGAAAGACTAGAGCAGTGGATCATCGATAGAACGAGTGGAGGAAAGACTAGAGCAGTGGATCATCGATAGAACGAGTGGAGGAAAGACTAGAGCAGTGGTTCATCGATAGAACGAGTGGAGGAAAGACTAGAGCAGTGGATCATCGATAGAACGAGTGGAGGAAAGACTAGAGCAGTGGTTCATCGATAGAACGAGTGGAGGAAAGACTAGAGCAGTGGATCATCGAGTAAAAAACAAGTGATAGAAGGGTTTTGACTAAAAGCAATAACACTAGCAGAAGAAATAAAAATGGAACATTTCCAAGGAGGTCGTTCTTGGTGCTTTTGTTTCATGAAACAGTGCTGTTTTTCCATCTGGATGAGGACCACGGTAGCTCACCAACTTCCAGTTGATTAGAATGAAAACTGGACGTAGTAATGAACACCAGGAGAACATTAAAGGGCGGGGTAGAGGGTGGAGGAGTGTGGGCATGGTTTGTTCATAAAAACCCCGCTCTGTAATCAGAAAGACTTTTATTTCCATGGTCAGTGAACAAGATTCAGAGACTGGGAACCAGCATTGTAATAAAAATAATAATAAAAAGAAACATAAACTATGATAAAAAAACAACTAATTTAACAACTCTACTGTATTTTTAACAAACTAAGAGGCTCAGAACAAAAATGTAAACTGTAGTGTGGAGAAGATAAAGATAATAGATAAAGAGAGTAACGTGACTAAGTGATGAGTGGATCCAGGTTAGAAAGTCTTCAAAAGTCCAACGGCAGAAGGGAAGAAGCTGGTTTTGTGGCAGGAGGTTCTGAACCGAATCGACCAGAGCCTCCTGGTCAAAGAGATCATGTCCAGGGTGAGGGTAGGAACATAGATCCTGGTTACCATGGTGAGGGTAGGAACATAGATCCTGGTTACCATGGTGAGGGTAGGAACGTAGATCCTGGTTACCATGGTGAGGGTAGGAACGTAGATCCTGGTTACCATGGTGAGGGTAGGAACATAGATCCTGGTTACCATGGTGATGGTAGGAACATAGATCCTGGTTACCATGGTGAGGGTAGGAACGCAGATCCTGGTTACCATGGTGAGGGTAGGAACATAGATCCTGGTTACCATGGTGAGGGTAGGAACGTAGATCCTGGTTACCATGGTGAGGGTAGGAACATAGATCCTGGTTACCATGGTGAGGGTAGGAACATAGATCCTGGTTACCATGGTGAGGGTAGGAACGTAGATCCTGGTTACCATGGTGAGGGTAGGAACGTAGATCCTGGTTACCATGGTGAGGGTAGGAACGTAGATTCTGGTTACCATGGTGAGGGTAGGAATGTAGATCCTGGTTACCATGGTGAAGGTAGGAACGTAGATCCTGGTTACCATGGTGAGGGTAGGAACGTAGATCCTATCTGCTATCCGATCTACACTCCTTCTTTCAGATGTGCCTCATCTATGTGTAATCTGTGTTATCTGCAGTAATGACACACTGCCTTTTCATATGGTGCACCTTATGGTTGTGAAAATCAGAATTATGTTATTAATCCCAGATTTAGGGAATAGCCGGACGGTATTAAACCAGTAACATGTCCTAGTGGAGGCAATGGGGGCCTAAAGCTGGCTAGGTTTGTCGTGGAAAGAAGAGGAATGAAGGATTGAAGGATGGTCCCAGTGAGAATTAGTGATGCAGGAAACAGGGTTAGATGAAGGACATTGACTTGCTGTGGCGCCCCCTGGAGACAAACGTCTAAAGTATTAGAAAATCAGAGAAAGAAAAGCTGAGTCGTTTCTCTGGAGAGTCCACCAATCCTAAACCGTGGGATTCCGGGACGGCCTGTTTCACACAGTATCGTCTGAATGAGAGCAGGTGTGGGGTATTGCGGATGGAGGGGGGCACGGGGGGGATTGGTTCTGTACGGCAGGTTGGTGTTTGGCATTTACACGCTGAGCTCCGGGACTCAGAGGTAACAACCTGTAAAATGTAATTAAGCAGAAACTCTGGAACAGAGCAGATGGCGGCTCATAAAAATGTAAAAAAGTTCCATTTTTATACAATAAAGTTGTTCGTCCACCACAAGCAGCTTTAAAAACACCCAGGAGGCTCGGAAAGCCTCTCACAGAATCTACAGCTACAGAACTGATGGAGGAAAACCAGACCTGGAAGACCTCACCTGATCCAACGAGCTGGAACCAATCAGAGACCATGTTCTCTGATTGGACTCTGATTGGTCCAATGAGATGGAACCAATCAGAGAACATGTCTCTACTGGTTTAAATGATCCAATGAGCTGGAACCAGTTTAAATATGTTTAGAGCTGTTCAAACAGCCAGACTTATGATTTATCTTAGTGTTGGAGCCCTGTGTGTCACTTCTTGACTTTAGGGTCAGCCGTCTCACCACACTCACTTTCTCTTTTATGGTTTCAGAAGGCTCCCAGTGTGGTGACCTCTTGATGTGCAAACGGAACCACAACCTGCCTCCCTGACCTGAGCAGAATCAATGCTGCACTGACATTGTCATGATCCCCTCTCCTGCCACCACAGGGAACCCTGGATGTGTCTCATCAACCTGATCAGGGCCACCTGAGGATGATTACAGAGTCCACACATCTGTGTACCCTTCCATCTATTTCAGGGCAATCACCCCAGACTTCCCTGTTGGGTCATACCATCCCTTCCAGCCAGGTCTCCCTGGTTACCTGACCAAACACACATTCTGTTAACAACCTTCTGCCGTGACACTGAAACTTTGGTTTTCTTTTCACAGCATTAATGAACTGCCAAATTCAGATAAACTATGTTTTCTGTCTGCAACTGGGTCCTCCTCTTTCCACCTGCACTCTGCATCACGATAGACATGGTAACGCTACAGGTACGGTCATCACATCGTCTGTTGTGCTTCACTTGCTGCCGAATTGGACCGACTGGATGGAGACGTTTGTCATGATCCTCCTTCCTTCTGGAACATTTCCTCCATCCTAATCAAGTCCAATGCCCTAAACTCAGTTCAACTGGTCCCGCTTGCTTCTCCCTGATGTTTACACCTTTGTCTCGTCTTCTTCTGGTTATTGTACTAATGGTTCCCATCACTCTGATATCAGATCATCTCCTGTTCTCTCCTGCTGCAGCCATGATGGTATCCGTCCACGTCGTCTGGTTCCGTCCATAGAGTCTTCCAGGCAGTGCATGCCTACCCCTCTTTCCACCCCTGATTAACCTCAATATACTGATTAAAACTGGCTGTGCTTCTGGGTCCTACCTCTCCACCATCACCACCTAATGATAACTCATGAATCGCCCGGTTTTCCCGTTTTGCCGTGTATTTGATGTGAGTTTTAGATCTGGTCTGATTGAACCAGTTCAGGTGTGAACTACATTATCTTAAAGCCTCTCTGATTTCAGACATTAACCCTAGATCTGCTGGTGTTCCTCCTGCCATGACGGCGTCAGCAGAAGCACTGCATTGTTCAGAGAAATACTTTGATATTTTCACTCATTTCCTTTTTATAATTGAGTTCTACCAACCATTTCAAACATGGAGGCTTCAATCAGCCCACAAGTTAATCATCAGAACCAACATGCTGTCATTCCATTCCTCCCTAAACCTTCCCTTTCCTCTCTCCTCCCCTTCACACACACACTGCGGGCTCCCTCCTCTTATTTGCTAGATAAATGCTCCCTCTCACACTCTCTTCTATAAACCTTCCATCCTGACACATCGCTACTCAAAAAGCCCCAAAGCATAGATTCTCTTATCACACACACTCACCGCTCCGCGCTCTCGCCTCCCTCAGCCATTTTAGTTCCCCGTGACCCTCTGTGTGGCCGAACAGCACTTCTAACAGCCCCTTTGTGTGTGAGCGTGTGTGTGGACGGTCCTGCAGTGTTATCATTACTGAGCAGAAACAGGTGAATGTACCAGCCTGCTGAAAAGCAGCAGTGATGCTATCTGACTGCTGGCTAATTAACGGCCTGATTACTGGCCGGGATCTCTGCTGACACGCTTACATAATAACACTGAAGCAAAATGAGAAAGTTTTAATAAATTACTGGCCTTTGTTCGTCACCTCCATCACAAAGTTTCCTTCTAACGATGGTTCACTAAGTTCAGAGCAGGAGGAGTTTAAAGGACCGGTGTCTGCTAAACCCTGACGTCTACAGATTCGTCACCTTGTTCAGATTTTAATTGAATTGAAAAATACTTTATTGATTGCCAAAAAATTTGATGCTGCAGTGCAAACAGAAAAACCAAAAATTACCTGTAAATACCTCCAGAGTAGTAGTCACAGACTAAGGGTGCCCAACTAGTCGATCGCGGAGTAAGTCTGATCTTAAGTTAATCACTAGGTTCCGTTCCGTCATCTTCCGCTTGTTCCGGGGTCGGGTCGCGGGGGCAACAGCCTCAAACGGGCAGCCCAGGCCTCTCTCTGCCCGGCTGCATCCTCCAGCTCACCTGAAAGGATCCCAAGTCGTTCCCCGGCCAGATGTGAGACATAGTCTCTGCAGCAGGTCTGGAGTCTGCTCTTTGGTCTCCGCCTGGTCGGACGTGACCGAAACACCTTGCCCGCAAGGCGCTCGGGGGGCATCTTGACCAGATGCCCGAACCACCCCATCTGGCTCCTCTCGACCTGGAGGAGGAGCGGCTCGACACCGAGCTCCTCTCGGACGGCAGAGCTCCTCACCCGATCTCTGAGTGAGAGCCCAGCCACCCTGCGGAGGAGGGTCATTTTGGCCGTTGGTATCCGGGATCTCATTCTTTCGGTCACCACCCACAGCTGGTTACCATGGTGAGGGTGGGAACGTAGATCCTGGTTACAATGGTGAGGGTAGGAAAGTAGATCCTGGTTACCATGGTGAGGGTAGGAACGTAGATCCTGGTTACAATGGTGAGGGTAGGAAAGTAGATCCTGGTTACCATGGTGAGGGTAGGAACATAGATCCTGGTTACCATGGTGAGGGTAGGAACGTAGATCCTGGTTACCATGGTGAGGGTAGGAACGTAGATCCTGGTTACCATGGTGAGGGTAGGAACGTAGATCCTGGTTACCATGGTGAGGGAAGGAACGTAGATCTTGGTTACCATGGTGAGGGTGGGAACGTAGATCCTGGTTACAATGGTGAGGGTAGGAAAGTAGATCCTGGTTACCATGGTGAGGGTAGGAACATAGATCCTGGTTACCATGGTGAGGGTAGGAACGTAGATCTTGGTTACCATGGTGAGGGTGGGAACGTAGATCCTGGTTACAATGGTGAGGGTAGGAAAGTAGATCCTGGTTACCATGGTGAGGGTAGGAACGTAGATCCTGGTTACCATGGTGAGGGTGGGAACGTAGATCTTGGTTACCATGGTGAGGGTGGGAACGTAGATCCTGGTTACAATGGTGAGGGTAGGAAAGTAGATCCTGGTTACCATGGTGAGGGTAGGAACATAGATCCTGGTTACCATGGTGAGGGTAGGAACGTAGATCCTGGTTACCATGGTGAGGGTAGGAACGTAGATCCTGGTTACCATGGTGAGGGAAGGAACGTAGATCTTGGTTACCATGGTGAGGGTAGGAACGTAGATCCTGGTTACCATGGTGAGGGTAGGAACGTAGATCCTGGTTACCATGGTGAGGGTAGGATCATAGATCCTGGTTACCATGGTGAGGGTAGGAACGTAGATCCTGGTTACCATGGTGAGGGTAGGATCATAGATCCTGGTTACCATGGTGAGGGTAGGAACGTAGATCGACTTGTAAATCGAGAGCTTTACTTTTCGGCTCAGCTCTCTCTTTACCACGACGGACCGATGCAGCGTCCTAGTTATTGCTGATGCCGCACTGATCCGCCCGTCGTTCTCCCGCTCCATCCTTCCCCCACTCGTGAACAAGACCCCGAGATACTGAAACTCCTCCACTTGGGGCAGGACCTTGTGCCTGACCCGCAGGGGGCATTCCACCCTTTTCCGGGCGAGGACCATGGTCTCGGATTTGGAGGCGCTAATTCCCATCCTGGCCGCTTCACACTCGGCAGCAAATTGATCCAGTGAGAGCTGGAGTGTGTAGGAAAAAAAGAAATGACAGGAAGTAAACTTTGCCAATGCAACGACTGTGACAATATTTTTTAGCGAGAATTCATACCCCCTACCAACTCTTACAAAAAATAAACAATCCAGTGACTTTTTCCAGTGTTTTTGGAGTTTTTTGGAGTCTGTGATGTGAAATCACGTTGTTAAGTCTGTTCTCAATGAGCAGCGGCTGCTGTGGCCCCGCCCCCTCCTTAAAGCACTGTGGGCAGGCAGAATGTCTGTCTGTGTGTGTGAGTGTCCTGATGTGGGATGCAAGTGGAAAGAGGAGGACCCAATTGTAGGACAAGAAACATGGTTTATTTGAGTAAGGAAGTCCGGTAACGCTGTGAAGGACAGACATATGGTTTAGTGGCATGACAAGTGGTTATTGTTCTGAATGTATTTCATGGTCAGGCAGCCACGAACACCCGGCTGGAGTGGAACATAAAGACCCGACACGGAAGGGAAGGTAGACTGCCTCTTTAAAGGCAGCTGCACAAAGACCTTCAGGTGTCAGAAATCAGGTAGATTAGGGAAGGCCCCGGGTTCCCTCTGGTGGCGGGTGAGGGAACCATGACAGAGAGGGTGGGTTTGTGAAGTCTAATGGTTGTGTAACAAAAAGATCTCAGGGGGTTTGATTCTTAAAAAGTAGGTCTTGGGACAGAAAAGGTTGGACACTCCTGGACCAGAGGATGAAAAGTTAAAGAGTTTGATGGAGGACAGCAAAAATTATTTTCTGTACCGTTCCTTTGAGGAGCAGGGTTGCTGGAGTCGTTACTGAAGCTACTCCTCTGGTGCTCCTCAGGTTCATGGAGTGGGAGGAGTTTAACATGAATTGTTTTGCTTTCATTCTGTCCCTTGCCACCTCCTCCTTAAGAAGGCTTAAAACTTTTCATGTGTGGCGACATGCTGAACATCTTTCATCAGTCTGTCGTGGCCACTGCAGTGTTCTTTGCGGCCGTCTACCTGGAGGCAGCTTGACCACAAGGGACAACAATAGGCTGACAGACTGATAAGGAAGTGTGCATCTGTGGTGGGAGAAATGTGGACTCTGTAGGAGCTGTTTTGGAGGGGAGGATGAGGGCTTTAATGCAGGGTATCTTGAATAACCCCCGTCACCCTCTACATGATGTTATCACGACCCAGAAGACGACCCGAAGTAAGAGGTTCCTCTCACTGCGCTGCAGGACTGAGAGCTTTAGGAGGTCGTTCACCCCTTCAGCCTTCAGGCAGATGTTTCCGGAAGGAACTGAGTCCTATTTTATTATGTGTTTTTTTATGTACAGTATGTACAGTTTGTATGAATTTTGTTGCTGCTGGACACCAGAATTTATCCTGCTGGGGATTATCTATCTATCCATTCAGGCGAGTGGTGAACCAGCCACTGATCCAGCTGTTTCGATCAGTTAGCCAGGCCTTCTCGACCAACATCTGTGTGTGACCTCAGAAATGCACTTAAGAAGAATGATCAAAACTTCCTATAAATACTCTCCTCAACCTTCTGGACAGTCGACCTAGAAGAGATGAAGCTGTGTAAAAACTACCAACATCATATTGAAAAAAATCAAGCTGAGATTTTTACCTGTGAGATTATCTGAAGGGAATCCATGAAAACTCTAATCAGATGTACCTTTAACGCCAGAAGAGACGATACCATGAAGCCACATGCAGGGCGGTATAGATGCCAACAGTCATGAAACAATAACCTTCTGAGTTCAGGAGCTCTGTCTCTGCACCTCCATTAGCATGCACCATGCATCCCTTCATTATGCTCCTTTTTCAAGTGTCACTTTTCAAAGACATCTATCAGCGCTGGTTAATGACTAACATGACACATATTCTCCTGGGAATCAGCAGCTAGTGGCAATTATAATGCTAACAGAGTCCGCTGAGAGTTAGCTACACAGGTAGAGCCAAATGAGCTGTGTCCAGGAACACAAAGCTTAATCTACACGTCCATATTAACATAAAAACTCCTGCTAACAGTCTGTTTACCCCTCACTACCCTGTAAAAAGGGGCTTTTTATGGTTTAAAAGGACAGTTTCTCACCTTGGGATGGACGGGTCACGATACCTAAAGGACGATCCATAAAACACCAGGATGTAGAAACT
Organism: Neostethus bicornis; assembly: GCA_902685375.1. Lineage (NCBI taxonomy): Eukaryota > Metazoa > Chordata > Actinopteri > Atheriniformes > Phallostethidae > Neostethus > Neostethus bicornis. Next base: position 40,823,554 of record LR738541.1, read on the forward strand.
GATCTGTGAGTTTTATGGCTGCGTGTGAAGGTCAGAAGAAACTGGTTCTTAAAGTCTGGTGTCCGGTCTGCAGTCAGGAGGAGGTCAGGGATTCAAGTTAAAATCTGTGCATATGTGAACTTTAAATCCTATTTAATTTAAAATACTTTATTAATCCCCAAAGGGAAATTTGATGCAGCAGTGCTAACACCTCGATGCCTTCCTGGTCCGCTTACACGGTGTAAAATCTGGCGTCTGAACAGTTAAAAAAACAGTCCATAATGAGTTCACGGAGTCAGGGTTCAATGAAGCACACCAAAGTGGTCCCTCCACATTCCTGCTGGGTCAGAACGAGCGTCCCCATTTCCTCCATCTTCCCAGCGACCGACCAGATGTTACCCATGACAACCACAGGGACACTGGGCTCAAAGCGCCTCCTTTCTGATCGTCTCCTTCTCAGTTCTGTCGGGACTGCACCGACTCCTCCAGCCACGGTGGATCTGGTTCCAAGAGCTTGCAGCTGGTCGTGCACGCTAACAAGAGGGGAGGCCCCAGAACCAGCAAAACAAGCCGACGGGGAGCTGGCCGTTGATAAAAAAAAAAACGGCTAGCATTAAAACAGCCGTCCGAAGTAAACAATACAGTCCTATGAGTTGGACTGCATTTTAACGATGCAGTAAAATGAGGGTTCTATAGAAATGGTGGACCGCATGGACACAAACACGATGGCGACACTGCTTTTGTTTGTAAAGACAGGTTCCATCAGCAGTCATTATATGTGCATCACATTATTTCCATGATCCAAATATGGGGTTCTCGAGGTGTGGTGGAGGAGGGATGGAGTATAGGTGACTTAAACCTGCCCATGTTGCACCAGAGAGTTCTAGTGTGTGGCGTAAACACACACCCTTCCTCAGCTCAAGATGTGTACAGGTTACCTTTCATCGTGTGGTACGACTTCAGAGTGGATTGGATCCAATGACTTCATCTGGAGATGTAGGACCGTTGCTCCACCGGGCTGAAAGAAGCCAGATGGGGTGGTTTGGCCATCTGGTTAAAACGTCTCCTGAACGCTGGTGAGGTGGTTCAGGCACGTTCCTCCAGGAGGAGACCCAGAGGTAGACCACAGACCACTGCTGGAGAGACTATGTCTCACAGCAGGACAGGGAGAGACTTAGAATCCTCTCTTGTGGAGGAATCTGGAGGACATTCCAAGGGGAAAGGAAGTTTGGGTTTCAAGGAGAAGCTGTTGGCCCTGAGACCCGGTCCTGGATGAAGCAGAGAAACAACAGATTGGGTCTTTGGGCAGCATTCTAGAGAGACTAAGTCTCACAGCTGGTTAGGGATCATCTCGGAATCCTCCTGGGTGAGCTGGAGGATGCAGCCGGGGTGAGAGAAGCCTGGGTTTCCTGTCTGAGGCTGTTACCCCCACGACTCGTCCCCGGATTAGCAGAAGAAAATGGAACAGAGAATGTGGCAAAACCTGAATGGTTAATGGGATAACAACAGTAGCTGTTTGTTTTTTACCAGTAGTTTATGAGCGCTGAGATGTTTTTAATCTAAGGGGCACCTCCTACCAACCAGCTTTACTCCCGTCTTCCAGATGATGAGGTGTAGCTCTGAGCTGGTTTTGATCCTCTACACTCCTCTGTCCATCAAAATGAATCCACAATGCAAAGAGTTTGAGGCAGAAACTAACGGGTTGTTTCTGATGAAGTTTGGCTGCTTCTCTCTTCACGACAGAAAAACCAGAACCAGAAGTATTAATGCCTGTGAGCCAGAAACGGACCATTAGCCAAAATAATCCCCATTTATTACTGGACTAATTAAGGCCAGAAGATCTGATGTTCTGTTTTCAGGAGGGATGCCCACTCTGATTCTACATCGACGGAAATACTTTTTTCTTTGGCGGTCTGCATCGAATCCATAACAATCCATCGCTTATTGATTTAACATTGGCTAGCATGAGTAGGAAGGAATCCCAGCCAAGAAGCAGTGAGTCCCGTACGCTCGTTCTGAGGAGACGTCTCGTTTATTTCATCTAATTGGAGAAATAAAACTCAAACAATGCAAACGGGTGATTAAAATAAATGCTGGACCACATTAACCTGAAAGCTTTCTGGATGCTTCCCAACAGAATATATAAAATAAACATTTTATTCAGAGACAAGGCTCCTGGCATCATCATCAATGTGGATTTAATTTCCTCCCCCTCCGGCCGATCGTTTCACAGGAGAGCAAGAAAATCTGATACCATAATGAAATGCTGCTGAATGAGCCGGAACGTAATGGACGCCATACTGTCTTATGCCGCTTATTCTGGACGGGGTCGTGGGGCAGAAAGCCCAGACATCCCTCACCCCGGTCACATCTTTCAGTGTGTACAGGAAAATCCCCTGGCGAGCCGAAAGACACGGTGTCACAGAATTAAATTGGATTGAAAGTACTTTATTTATCCCCGAAGAGAAGTTTGTGTGCTGCAGTTATAAACGCAGAGAAACAGGAGACAAAACCAGAGACATGAACGAGCATGAAGAGAATAGATTACAGGACAGTAATAGGAGGGATGAGGTGGAACTGGAGGTGTACAACCCGGGTGTACAACCAACTGCTGAAAGGTAACCTGCACAGGCTTGAGCCCGGGGTAACCACGGGCAGCCATGGCAGGAACAGGGTTGACAGACACTGACAAAGAAAGAAGACAACATCAGATGACCCGACGAAGGAGCGATCGACACCAGGGCTTGAATGAAAAGGGGGAAGGGCGTTGGTATTTTTTTAAACAATGCACTACTTGTGATGGCAGCAGGTCCACATTTTTGGGCAGTGAGGAACGTGGAGTCTTCATGGACGTGTGGAGATGTTCTGAAGGAATGAAGACAGGATCTTCTGAGTGACATCATCAGTGCTTCCTGCTTCACTATGGAACTAAAGATGGTGGACTGCTGGTGTTGTTCCACCACAGTGAAGGATGGGAGTTCCTGTTAAAAATGCTAACCGACGTACTGAGCAGCGCAGAGCCAACTGTTGTGTGTAATATTTCAGCTCTAGTCCAACAAGGATTCAACAAGGGTCCAACAACGATAAATTAAAAAGACAAAAAAAAAAAACAAACGATAAGAAAAAGACAAATCCTGGATCCTAAACAAAGAAGATGAGGAAAATATAAAGTGTCAAAACAGGAGAGGATCATGGCGAACAGTATTGAATCTGCCTCTGGGTCTCCTCCGGGTGGGACAGAACACCTCACCAGTGAGGGGGCATCCTAACCAGATGCCCGAATCTGACCCGTAGAGCAATGGCTGAACTTCGAGCTCCCTCCTCCATCTCTGAGTAAGACCCAACCCACCCTGCAGAGGAAGTTAATTTCAGTTGCTTGTATCCGTGATCTCGTTCTTTTGGTCACCACACACAGCTGGTTACCATGGTGAGGGTAGGAATGTAGATCCTGGTTACCATGGTGAGGATAGGAACGTAGATCCTGGTTACCATGGTGAGGGTAGGAACGTAGATCCTGGTTACCATGGTGAGGGTAGGAATGTAGATCTGGTTACCATGGTGAGGGTAGGAACGTAGATCCTGGTTACCATGGTGAGGGTAGGAACGTAGATCCTGGTTACCATGGTGAGGGTAGGAACGTAGATCCTGGTTACCGTGGTGAGGATAGGAACGTAGATCCTGGTTACCATGGTGAGGGTAGGAATGTAGATCTGGTTACCATGGTGAGGGTAGGAACGTAGATCTGGTTACCATGGTGAGGGTAGGAACGTAGATCCTGGTTACCATGGTGAGGGTAGGAATGTAGATCTGGTTACCATGGTGAGGGTAGGAATGTAGATCCTGGTTACCATGGTGAGGATAGGAACGTAGATCCTGGTTACCATGGTGAGGGTAGGAACGTAGATCCTGGTTACCATGGTGAGGGTAGGAATGTAGATCTGGTTACCATGGTGAGGGTAGGAATGTAGATCTGGTTACCATGGTGAGGGTAGGAACGTAGATCCTGGTTACCATGGTGAGGGTAGGAATGTAGATCTGGTTACCATGGTGAGGGTAGGAATGTAGATCCTGGTTACCATGGTGAGGATAGGAACGTAGATCCTGGTTACCATGGTGAGGGTAGGAACGTAGATCCTGGTTACCATGGTGAGGGTAGGAATGTAGATCTGGTTACCATGGTGAGGGTAGGAACGTAGATCCTGGTTACCATGGTGAGGGTAGGAACATAGATCCTGGTTACCATGGTGAGGGTAGGAACGTAGATCCTGGTTACCGTGGTGAGGATAGGAACGTAGATCCTGGTTACCATGGTGAGGGTAGGAATGGAGATCTGGTTACCATGGTGAGGGTAGGAACGTAGATCCTGGTTACCATGGTGAGGGTAGGAATGTAGATCTGGTTACCATGGTGAGGGTAGGAACGTTTTTTTTCTCCAACTGGATGTTTCAGCGTCCTGTCCTTCTTAAGAAGGAGGTTCTCGGTACCAGGATGTCTGACTCTAGTTTAGTTAATACGTTTGTTTTTGTTTTAAAAAGTTAAAGCAAATCCTTTTAAAGAACTTTTATGGCTGTTTTTACAGAAACTCTTCTTTCCTTCTCTTTTATTTAATGGTTTCACTCTGAAGGACAAAAACAAGCTGGAAAGGATTGTAAATATTTGTTCTTAAACCGTAAGACGGAGAGACCCCAAACTTTTTGGAGGGTGCAGAGTAATGTCTCTTAATGTTGCCATGCTGGGTACCAGCTGCACCTGGTAAACCCTCTCATCCTCAATGAATCGGTTAAACTCTGCAGTGTGTTTGGTTCCTTCATCTTCACAACGTGACAGATAGTTTTATTTTTTTCAGCCCTCTTCAGGAACACCACCGTTCAAAGCAGGAAGAACAAAGCAGCAGCTATTTGTTTCTTTAGACTTTAAACCAGTAAAGTCACCCACAGTCTGGTCACGTCCCGTTTCCTTTCATTTGGTCTCCTAAAGAAAACTTTGCATAAATAAATCTTTTCACCTGAAACTCTTCACATCAAAGCTGTGGTTTCTTTAGGTTCATATGAGCAGGTCTTTGATAAACTCTAAAGTCTGAAGCTTGTAAACAAATTAAAATCAAGTTTATTTGGTCTTTTTTTTTCTTCAGAGACGGACTTCTGGTTCTTGGGACAGAAATACAGACTCATTCTATTTATTTATAATTTGAAAGCCTAAGTTGTGGAACATCAGCGTTTATTTAAGCGTCCGCTCGGCTCCTCTGGGATGCGTTTTATCTTGTATTTGCAGTGCACTAAATAAAGAGGTAAACACCTGCACAAGCAGACACGCACTCTCCATTAAAACGCTAACGTGCCTTCATTATTCAGAGCGTGTTTGGCTGGGACGGGGTAATGCAGGATGGGAAGTGACAGCAACATTTCTGCTCCTGATTAAAAATGCATCTTGTTGTGAAGCAACAGTGTGGACTCCTCATCGGGCCACTTATCAGAGAGCATGGAATATTACTCAGACACACTCAGAGGTGGTGCTGGTTTAATTTAACAGGCTCTCAGAGACCACAGCACATCATGCAAACAGGCAGGAAGCGTAGCGGTGGGGCGTTGGGTGTGTGTACAGCCTGCTCACTTTGAGTTAACCTGCACATACTCACACACAATCTCCGGATTAGTCTGCTTTGTTTCATTTCTATGAAGAGCTGGTTTGAGTTCCATATGTTTATGTAAATATCCCGGTTGTTCTGTGTGAGCCCAGCGGATCCAATCCAGAGCTGATCACTTGTTGTCAGGCATGTACTCTGCTCTCTGGTGCCATCACTGAGGATTGCAAATCACTTAGGAGCTCCTGAGAGGAGATAAGGAGGTGAGACAATTCTGGAAAGTGGAAACAAGGATGCACTCGTGTGGAAAGTCCTTAAAGGGAATGGAGGAAACGTTCTTATCTGTTAGGACTTTAAAAGGAGCAGAAATAAAATGGCTGCAATATTAATATTTTTATGTTCCGTCTGCGGGGAACTGGGACAGAGATAACAGCAACATGAATGCACCTGATTGGTTCAAACGGAGGTGTCAGGTCAATCCTAAACCTTTGATTTATGACCATAAGATTACTCTTTGTGTTTTAACTGGCAGGAAGGTAAACGTAGCTCCCCATGTTTTACAGAACAGAAACTGGTTTAGTGCAGTTTCCCCAAACCTTTACTGCTCCATGGATCAGTTTAGTTCTGTTCTGTCGTCTTCTGCTTCTCCAGGGCCGGGTCACCAGGGGCAACAGCCTCAGATGGAAGGCCCAGGCTTCTCTCACCCCGGCTGCATCCTCCACCACAACCAGGAGGATCCTGAGGTGTTCTCTGTCCAGCTGTGAGACATAGTCTCTCCAGCGCGTCTGGAAACACCTCAACAATGAGGCGTCCCAAACCAACCAGGAGCTACCGCTCTACTCTGAGCTCCTTCCATATGACAGAGTTCCTCACTCTAACTCAGAGAGTCCAGCCGCCCTGCAGAGGAAGACCATTTCAGCCGCTTGGATCCGTGACCTAGTTCTTTTTGGTCATCGCTCACAGCTGTGGATCAGTTTAGTTTCAAACATTATTTTCAAGGATCGGTCTGAAAGGGTTTCAGTGGGAGTCTGAGCTGGTTTTGCTGCAACCAGACAGTCCTACAGTCCTTATGAGGGACAGTGAAACCTGAAGAGTGTTGCTGAGATCCAGTCTGCTCCATCCGGTTTTAACTCTGTAACTCTTAGTAAAGATACTTCGTAAACATGATTGTTTTTTAGTCATTTTTCTAATTCGGGGGGTTTAATATAACATGATGAGTCACATGCCGTCAGTAACTCTGTAGCCTATGTTTAATGTGTTGAGATTGTGTGAAAAAAATCAAAACAATCTGCAAAACCGCGTTGTGCAGAAAAACATTCTGCATTCTGAGATGTAGTTCTTCCTGTTGGGAGATGTAGTTCTTCCTGTTGGAGATGTAGTCCTTCCTGTTGGGAGATGTAGTTCTTCCTGTTGGGAGATGTAGTCCTTCTTGTTGGAGATGTAGTCCTTCCTGTTGGGAGATGTAGTTCTTCCTGTTGGAGATGTAGTTCTTCCTGTTGGGAGATGTAGTTCTTCTTGTTGGAGATGTAGTTCTTCCTGTTGGAGATGTAGTCCTTCCTGTTGGGAGATGTAGTTCTTCCTGTTGGGAGATGTAGTTCTTCCTGTTGGAGATGTAGTTCTTCCTGTTGGGAGATGTAGTTCTTCCTGTTGGGAGATGTAGTCCTTCTTGTTGGAGATGTAGTCCTTCCTGTTGGGAGATGTAGTTCTTCTTGTTGGAGATGTAGTTCTTCCTGTTGGGAGATGTAGTTCTTCCTGTTGGGAGATGTAGTCCTTCTTGTTGGAGATGTAGTTCTTCCTGTTGGGAGATGTAGTTCTTCCTGTTGGGAGATGTAGTCCTTCTTGTTGGAGATGTAGTCCTTCCTGTTGGGAGATGTAGTTCTTCCTGTTGGAGATGTAGTTCTTCCTGTTGGAGATGTAGTTCTTCCTGTTGGGAGATGTAGTCCTTCTTGTTGGAGATGTAGTCCTTCCTGTTGGGAGATGTAGTTCTTCCTGTTGGAGATGTAGTCCTTCCTGTTGGGAGTTGTAATTCTTCCTGTTGGAGATGTAGTCCTTCTTGTTGGAGATGTAGTTCTTCCTGTTGGGAGATGTAGTTCTTCCTGTTGGGAGATGTAGTCCTTCTTGTTGGAGATGTAGTTCTTCCTGTTGGGAGATGTAGTCCTTCCTGTTGGGAGATGTAGTTCTTCCTGTTGGGAGTTGTAGTTCTTCCTGTTGGGAGTTGTAGTCCTTCCTTCAGGTAAAGATTCCTCTCAGCGTCTCTTTTTGTTTCTGATCTTAATTCTTCTTCATGTTTACATGTTTTAATTTATTCATAAAGTTCTAAGAAATGAAAACTTTTAAACATAAGTCTGTCCAGCAAAAACAAAACAAAAAGCATCACTGAGGTAAAGAGGGAGATTTGAATCAAATCAAAAGACTAACAAACGGACGTTTAAAAAAAAAAGAAAAACATGACTCTCTGCAGCTGGAAATGTTTTTTTGATTTAGAAATAAAAAGCTGCAGAAGGAGTTTTGTATTTTAGAATCTGGAAAGTTTCCGTCTCCTCTGGGTTTATTAAATGTCTTTGGAACATAGAAAAAGTCTCTGGTCAGCAGTTCTGGGATTTTTATGCTGGACGTGACGAGGAGGAATAAAAGAAAGGTCAAAGTGTGTAAAAAGAAGGATGTAAAAAAAAAAGAAAACAGAAAAAGAAAGAAGAGTCTGATGGAGATGAAAACAGACCATGATGAGCACTGAGATGGACCAGCAGGAGCAGCTGGATTTAACCCAGATGGGCGGGACTAGAGATGTTTAAATATAATAATTATACATGATAAACGGACTCTATGTAGACAGGTCGTTTCTACCTGTGTTGGTTCTCAGAGTGTTTTACGTTGTAGCTCACACACACATCCATACCTGATGGTGGAAGCTGGAAACCACCATCAGGGGACATTGGGGGTTCAGTGTCTTGCTTGGGGGACATCTTGGCATTAACTCTGGGAGGGGGGATTGAACTGATGACCCTCTGGTTACAGGATGCCCTACCCACTGCCGTCCTTCCCCCTGTACTTCCTTTAAGAAGCACGTTTCTGGTCACTTGTTGTTACTTTAAAACATATAGTCTTCTTCTTTCATCATCCCCGTCCAGGGGGCACCACATCAAGTCAGTGTCCTCCATCTGACCCTGTCTCCTGCATCTTCTTGGGTTCATGTCCTCCAACACTGTATCCATGAACCTCCTCTTTGGTCTTCCTCTAGTCCTCTTTCCTGGTGATTCCAAACCCAGCATCCTTCTTCTGATGTACTCTCTCTCTCTCCTCTGCACATGTCCAAACCATCTCAGTCTGACCTCTCTGACTTTAAAACCTCTAACATGTGCTGTTCCTCTGATCCTGTCCATCCTGGTCACTCCCAGAGAGATCCTCAGCATCTTCATCTCTGATACAAACATCTCTGTTTCCTGTCTTTTCCTCAGTGACACTGTCTCTAGACCAATCAGCATGGCCGCTCTCACCACACTGTCTCTAGACCAATCAGCATGGCCGCTCTCAGCACACCTTCTCTAGACCAATTAGCATGGCCGCTCTCACCACACTGTCTATAGACCAATTAGCATGGCCGCTCTCACCACACTGTCTCTAGACCAATCAGCATGGCCGCTCTCAGCACACCTTCTCTAGACCAATTAGCATGGCCGCTCTCACCACACTGTCTCTAGACGAATCAGCATGGCCGGTCTCACCACACTGTCTAAAGACCAATCAGCATGGCCGCTCTCACCACACTGTCTCTAGACCAATTAGCATGGCCGCTCTCACCACACTGTCTATAGACCAATCAGCATGGCCGCTCTCACGACACTGTCTCTAGACGAATCAGCATGGCCGGTCTCACCACACTGTCTAAAGACCAATCAGCATGGCCGCTCTCACTACACTGTCTCTAGACCAATCAGCATGGCCGCTCTCACCACACTGTCTCTAGACCAATAAGCATGGCCGCTCTCACCACACTGTCTCTAGACCAAACAGCATGGCCGCTCTCACCACACTGTCTCTAGACCAATCAGGATGGCCGCTCTCACCCCAGTTTTCTACACTTTCAATTTAGCTGAAACTCTTCTATCACAGGGCGGCATGGTGGTGCAGTGGGTAGCACAGTGACCTCACAGCAAGAGGGTTGGGGCTTAAGCCCCGGGTAGGACAAGGTTTGCATGTGGACGGCTGTGCAGGACTTCATGTGTGTGTGTGTGTGTGTGTGTGTGTGATCTGCAGTGTGTGAGCACTCTGACGTCTTTTCCTCTGACTGCAGGTGTTTCATTCTGAGCTCTTCATCACACACTGTGTTTATATTCTGCTACAGGCTGAACGAGGAGCTTCTTCCCAAACCACACACTCTGCTTTTTATTTCAGTCTGCAGGGACTTAATTCATCCATCCGAGTCCAACCTGCAGGCATCCAGAGAAAAGTGCCAACACGGTCCAGTTAAGGCCTGAGCAGAGAGTTCTTCTGAACTCAGAAAGTATGACATGCTACATTAGCTTCTGCAAGGACGTGGGTGTCAGAGAGGAGGGGGGGGTTCTATTCAGTTACATTTATATAACACATCCTGTTTAAAAAAAAAATCACTCCAGAAGGATCCCAGAGTTAATAAGAGGGGTACACACAGTCTGCAGAGTATTAACCAGAGTTATGAAGCCCACTGGAGAACCGTGGTTACCATAGAAACGACCTCTTATCGTTAAAGTAATTAGTTACAAACTAAAGTAACTTTTATTCACACTAAAAATAAACTTAATATTTTATAGAATGTTTCTATTTTTTAAAATGTTTTAATTTAAAAACAAATAGAAAATAAATGTTTTTAAAAATATTCAGTAAAAAGTTTGAGAAAAATTTGTTCTTTAAAAACTAAAAAAAAGACAAAAAGAGGTGAGCATTTGAAATAAATATCTGTGTTACCAGGCAGTACGGTGGCTTCACAGCAAGAAGGTCAGGGGTTTGAATCTCAGAGTGGGTGGCTGGCTTAAAACACTGGTCTTTCTTTGTGGAGTTTGCATGTTCTCCCTCTGTATGCGTGACTTTTCCCCGGGTTGTCCGGTTTGAGGAATACTGCCTACTTAATCTATTCTCGGGTGGCTTGTTGGCACGGTGGGTATGTGATCAGTGGCCTCACTGCAAGAAGGTTGTGGGTTCAAGTCCTGGGTAGGACAAGGCATGGAACACTGGTCTTTCTGTGTGTAGTTTGCATGTTCTCCCCGTGTATGTGTGGGTTTTCTCTGGTTTCCTCTGAAAACATGCATGTTAGGTTGATTGGTCACTACATGACTGCCCCTAAGAATGAGTGTGTGTATGTGTGTGTGTATGAGTGTGGCCCCGCGACAGACTGGTGACCTGTTCGGGGTGTACCCTGCCCATCACCTTGAATTAGCTGAGATGGGCTCCAGCATCCCCAACAACCTCGGAAGGGTTAGATGGTTAAGAAGGTGACGGACTGAGCTTCTGACTCAGCTTGATTCCACTAGCGTCCCCCGCCCTCCACCATCTTTATTATTTGTGTTTTTTTTTCAGGTGTTTTGAAGTAAAAACACTTTAAAAATAAGTTTTTTTTTCTTCTTTTTTTCTCACTTTGCTTCATAAAACTGTTAAAGATCTGAATTTGATCTGATTCTATGATGTCAGACTGGAGGTCATTATGGGCTGTGGTGACTTTATGGGTCACGCTGCCGCGGACATCTCCGTTAATGAGCAGGGCTCACGGTAACATCATTAAAATAAGCAGAATACTGCAGAAAGTCTCTTCGTCTTTCCATCCAGACAGAACCGGCTCGCCGGCGTTCCCTCGCTTATATAACGGACGCTTCATTACTTCCTGTCGCCCGCTGATGAATGGCTACATTTAACGTTAGCACCATCAAAACTTCGTCTGGGAAATTGTTTGGAAACATCAAGTAGATGGAAATGTGAACCGTCTAAAGAGCATGTCTCCAGCTCAGGTCTCTCCTCAGAGTGGCAGGATTACATCCTGAGATTCTTCACTGTGGGTATCTTTCTGTGGTTCTCAGGAGAAATGGGGGTTCTATTGGGGGTCCTTCTTTTACACTTCGATTCACCTTCATTCTGGAACATTTCCTCCCACCTCAACCTGACCAGTGCCCTGATTAAACATGTCTGGTCCTGATTGGCTCTCCCTGATGTCTGTCTTGGTTCTTGATGTATCCACATCCTCCTTGTCTGATCCCTGTCTTTCATCTCATTCCTTGTTCTCTAATGTCTTTTTCATTTAGTTTTTTCCACCACTAGTTGGTTCAGTATGATCCACATGGTGTCCACCTCTCTTTACGTTCCTACCCTCACCACGGTAACCAGGATCTCTGTTCCTACCCTCACCATGGTAACCAGGATCTACATTCCTACCCTCACCATGGTAACCAGGATCTACGTTCCTACCCTCACCATGGTAACCAGGATCTACGTTCCTACCCTCACCATGGTAACCAGGATCTACATTCCTACCCTCACCATGGTAACCAGGATCTACGTTCCTACCCTCACCATGGTAACCAGGATCTACATTCCTACCCTCACCATGGTAACCAGGATCTACGTTCCTACCCTCACCATGGTAACCAGGATCTACGTTCCTACCCTCACCGTGGTAACCAGGATCTACATTCCTACCCTCACCATGGTAACCAGGATCTACGTTCCTACCCTCACCGTGGTAACCAGGATGTACGTTCCTACCCTCACCATGGTAACCAGGTTCTGCGTCCCTACTGTAACCACAGTCACCAGCTGTGGCTGGTGACCGAAAGAACGAGATGCTGGAAACAATCGTACGAGATTATCTTCTTCTGTTGGTTGGCTGAGATCTCACTCAGAGATAAAGTGAAGAGCTCTGCCATTCGGGAGGAGCTCCCTCCGTTGCTCCTCCAGGTCGAGAGAAGCAAGATGGTGTGGTTAGGGCATCTGGTCAGGATGTTTCAGATTCCTGATGGATCCTCTGTGTTCCTGTCCTGTGATTGGTCAGACTGAGGAGGTCTCTGTGTTCCTGTCCTGTGATTGGTCAGACTGAGGAGGTCTCTGTGTTCCTGTCCTGTGATTGGTCAGACTGAGGAGGTCTCTCTGTCCCTGTCCTGGGCGTGGTCAGACTGAGGAGGTCTCTGTGTTCCTGTCCTGGGCGTGGTCAGACTGAGGAGGTCTCTGTGTTCTTGTCCTGTGATTGGTCAGACTGAGGAGGTCTCTGTGTTCCTGTCCTGTGATTGGTCAGACTGAGGAGGTCTCTGTGTTCCTGTCCTGTGATTGGTCAGACTGAGGATGCCTCTGTGTTCCTGTCCTGGGCGTGGTCAGACTGAGGAGGTCTCTGTGTTCCTGTCCTGTGATTGGCCAGACTGAGGAGGTCTCTGTGTTCCTGTCCTGGGCGTGGTCAGACTGAGGAGGTCTCTGTGTTCCTGTCCTGTGATTGGTCAGACTGAGGAGGTCTCTGTGTTCCTGTCCTGTGATTGGTCAGACTGAGGAGGTCTCTGTGTTCCTGTCCTGTGATTGGTCAGACTGAGGAGGTCTCTGTGTTCCTGTCCTGTGATTGGTCAGACTGAGGAGGTCTCTTTGTATTCATTTTGTCTTCTGAACGGCTCATCCCTACCAAGCTCGTGCTGATTTCAGGCGAGAGGCAGGGTACACCCAGAGCTGGTCACCTGTCTCGCACACATATACACCATCAACACACACACTCAGTCTTAGGGTCAATTTCATTGCAACCAACCAACCTAACACGTACATTTTTTAGAGGAAACCAAAGAAACCCCTCCCCACCCCCCACCCCTCCCCCCACACACACAGAAGATGTAAACTATACACAGAAAGGACGGTATGTCATATCTCACCCCACTCAAAACTCAAAGCCTGACCTTGTGGCTGCGAGGCCACTGTGCAGCCCTGGTTTTTAAAAAATTTTATTCACTGTTTTTCTTTTTTTTTAGTGGAGCAATTAACAGCAGCCCAATCTGGACCGTGAGGCTGCTCGGGGGTTGAACGTTTTGAGCTTCCTTTCAGCCTAAAATCTGTTCCTTCAGTGTTTTATTTGTTAAATCAGTTCCAGAGAGACGGAGTCACTGCTGTAAAGGTCTGTCACCTTTAGATCTGAGTCAGCAAGCAGGACCTGGTGGTTTGATTTCTTAGACCTGCTGAGGATGTGAGGCTGCAGGAGGGCTTTGATATAACCTGGTGCAGCTTATTAAAGTGCTCGGTGGGATTTTAAAAGCTGGATTAATCACATGTAAATATTCAGAGGTTTTAGTTTAAAACCTGCAGCAGGTTTGAATTTTTAATCAAAAAGGTGAAAAGTGAATTTTAAAAATCTGAATGGGATTAAAATAAAAGCATAAATGATCATTTCCAGTTCTTCCGCTTATCTGGGGCCAGGTTACAGGGGCAACAACCTCAGACGGGAAGCCCAGGCTTCTCTCACCCCGGCTGCATCCTCCAGCTCACCCAGGAGGATCCTGAGGTGTTCCCTGTCCAGCTGTGAGACATAGTCTCTCCAGCAGGTCCAGGGTCTGCTTCTTGCTCTCCTCCCAGTGGGACGTGCCCGAAACACGTCACCAGCGAGGTGCTCGGGAGGCATCCAAACCAGATACCCTAACCACACCATCTGGCTTCTCTCGACCTGGAAGAGCAACAGCTCTACTCCAAGCTCCTCCCGGATGGCAGAGCTCCTGACTCTATCTCAGAGTGAGATCTCAGCCAACCTGCAGAAGAAGATAATTTTGAACGATTGTATCCAGCATTTTGTTCTTTCGGTGACCAGCTGGTGACCATGGTTACAGTAGGAACGCAGAACCTGGTTACCATGGAGAGGGTAGGAATGTAGATCCTGGTTACCATGGTGAGGGTAGGAACGTAGATCCTGGTTACCATGGTGAGGGTAGGAACGTAGATCCTGTTTACCATGGTGAGGGTAGGAACGTAGATCCTGGTTACCATGGTGAGGGTAAGAACGTAGATTCTGGTTACCATGGTGAGGGTAGGATTGTAGATCCTGGTTACCATGGTGAGGGTAGAAATGTAGATCCTGGTTACCATGGTGAGGGTAAGAACGTAGATCCTGGTTACCATGGTGAGGGTAAGAACGTAGATTCTGGTTACCATGGTGAGGGTAGGAACGTAGATCCTGGTTACCATGGTGAGGGTAGGAATGTAGATCCTGGTTACCATGGTGAGGGTAGGAACGTAGATCCTGGTTACCATGGTGAGGGTAGGAACGTAGATCCTGGTTACCATGGTGAGGGTAGGAACGTAGATCCTGGTTACCATGGTGAGGGTAGGAACGCAGATCCTGGTTACCATGGTGAGGGTAGGAACGTAGATACTGGTTACCGTGGTGAGGGAAGGAACATAGATCCTGGTTACCGTGGTGAGGGTAAGAACGTAGATCCTGGTTACCGTGGTGAGGGTAGGAATGTAGATCCTGGTTACCGTGGTGAGGGTAGGAACGTAGATCCTGGGTTGGATGGATCTGGTTCAACGACCTCAGAATTGTTTCTCTGATTTTTCCACATGATGTTTTTCTCTTGGTTTTGTTGGGCTGTGTTCTCCAGCCCTCACCGGACCGATTAGCTACCGAGTTAGAAGGACCTCCAAACATGAGAACGTGGGTCAAAGTGAATATAAATTTTTCTCCCACACCGCCCAACGCTGTGAGGTCAGACTGTTTCACAGTGAAAGTAACAGAACCAATAAGGCTGAATGTTTAAAATCATCTGAAATAAAATTCCATGAAACCTTTTTAAAGCTAATCACTAAAAATGAAATAAAATCATCAATAAAGTCGTCCATAAAGGTTGAAAATCAGAATGAAACGTTTCAGTAAATCAATGTAAACCGTGTTTCTCATCTTCGCCCTCTGAGCGTCTCACAGCACAGAGATAAAACTGACCCTGGCTCTGCCCCCCGTCATAAAACCCTGTATACGTACATGCTGCATGAGTGGGAGGGAATAATTACGGCCCCTCACAGCGGACTTTTCTGATTAATTGACTTTAATGGAACACAAAGTGGTGTTTCTGCTCTCCACCTGCCTGCCGTACAGTCAATTAAAACATAATATAAATTGACTTAAACACTCAGCACTCGCTTTCCTCAAGACAATTAGGGTGCAGAGAAAGCAGAGACTGGCACTCTATAATCATTTTTTCCTTCTTAATTTTCCGCTGCCACATTAATTTGGTTCTTTCTAGTGGCGATCCGCTCGCTACAATGAGTAGTTTATAGATGTTTGTAATGATTTAGGTGGTGTGTATGCGCTGGGGAGAGTGTGAAACGTCTGTGACTGTGTAGCTGTACAACTGATGGCTGTAATAACTCCACGCTCATATGCTCAAACCCCTCTGCAGGAGTTTTGTCTGTATTATCTCTTTGGCAGTGATTGAGTGTGGCAGTAAAAAGGGAGTGAGGAAGACAGAAAGATGTGGGATGATTGCCGGGTGAGTTTGGAGAGAGTCGGGGTAATTTCCCTGGCTGCCAACTCACCCCTGTCGTTTGTCAGCCACCACTTGCACTGCTGGCAGCTATTGTGCCAACCACAGTCAATCATGCAACTTATGAATCCAAACAGCAGCAATCCAATGACACACCTGGCAGCCACTCACAGGGAAACATCACGGAGGGAAAATGGACTTTCATTCCTCTGACCGAATAAAAAAAATCACCAAGTTATAAAAAATGATCTTATATTTAAAATAGAAATTATAAAGACAGCCAATCACGTGGCTGCTCGACAGCCAATCACGTGGCTGCTCGACAGCCAATCACGTGGCTGCTCGACAGCCAATCACATTGCTGCTTGAGAGCCAATCACGTGGCTGCTCGAGAGCCAATCACGTGGCTGCTCGACAGCCAATCACGTGGCTGCTCGACAGCCAATCACGTGGCTGCTCGACAGCCAATGACGTGGCTGCTCGAGAGCCAATCACGTGGCTGCTCGACAGCCAATCACGTGGCTGCTCGACAGCCAATCACGTAAACACGGAAAAAGAAATCGTTCCAAAATGTCTGTAAAAAAATTATTATCTTTAATTTTTTATAAGCAAACCTAAAATTACTTTCATTTTAAATGAGAAAAATATTTATAAACGTGAAATTTGGGCGGCATGGTGGCGCTTTGGGTATGGTGGCACAGTGGGTACGGTGGTACAGAGGGTCCGGTGGCGCTTTGGGTATGGTGGCACAGTGGGTACGGTGGTACAGAGGGTCCGGTGGCGCTTTGGGTACGGTGGTGCAGAGGGCAGCACATCGGCCTCACGCCTAGAAGGTCAGGGTCAGCTCATGTTGTCTCTCCAGTTGTTTGCTGATAAAAACTTACATTTTAAAACATCTGCACAGAAGTTGAAAATGTAGTGTATTTTTTGGGACAGTAGCAGAATGTCCTGGGCTACATCTAGCCCGGGTCACACTGACATTAAGAGGGTAAAAAACAACATGTGGAAGGACGGGAACGAGCTGTCTGAGGTCAGATAGGGCAGGAACACCTCAATGGCCATATTTTAAGGATTAAGGATGGTCATAAGTCTGCCTGACTCTTTGATGATACCTAAGGAAGATCACGGATGGCGTGCCCCTTTGTCTGAGTGAGTTCAGTGTAAACTTGTAACAATAAAGCCCGCTCTGGTAAACCAACCCCTGTCCTCTGGTTACTGGCGTTCCCAGAACTTCATTTGGATCAGACGGATGGCCGAGGACGCAGGTTTTACACGAAAATAGGAAACAAACCGCAGCACCTGCTGCAGTGGACCATCACACTTTACATGGCAAAGCTAAACATGATCTTCACATCGACCATGCCCCAGGAGGCATTGGTTAAATCAAGAATGGTTTTCAGGACTTTTTGATCTTAAAAAGTGGTCTAAGTTTTTTATTTGGAAGAATTTTAAACCTTAAAGTTCTGAAATTTTTCACTCAGAGATCGGGTGAGGAGTTCTGCCATCTGGGAGGAGCTCGGTGTCGAGACGCTCCTCCTCCAGGTCGAGAGATTCCAGATGGGGTGGTTTGGGCATCTGGTCAGGATGCCCCCCGAGCACCTCGCTGGTGAGGTGTTTCAAACACGTCCTACCGGGAGGAGACCAAGAGACAGACCTGGACCTGCTGGAGAGACTATGTCTCACAGTTGGACAGGGAACACCTCTGGATCCTTCCGGGTGAGCTGGAGGATGCAGCCGGATGAGAGAAGCCTGGGCTTCCCGTCTGAGGCTGTTGCCCCCCCACGACCCAGCCCTGGAACAAGCGGAAGATGACGGAACGGAAATGCCCAGATACGTTTACTGTAAGTGGTAGGTAAAGATTAGAACCAAACTGTGGGGGGGCCACGCCGTCCCTTCCTGCTCTCAGAATAAAACTAATGACTATTTTCTTTATTTCACACTTTATTATGTTTCCTTTGAGCACCAAAGAGGCAATAAGAGGAGCAGATTGAGAGATTTCAGTGGCCGCGTTTGAAGCAGTTTCTCCTCTGCACTTCTGTTGTTGTGTGGGGTTAATGATGTAGAAATTGAGGTGATGTGTTGGGAGAAGGGTGCCTCCTTGGCGCCACCTGTTCCCTCGCCATTTCCACCAGCTGCCTGCGCAGGATAACGCCGGCTGGCCGCTTTCCCACCGCAGGTTAAATGGATTTCTCTTCACTACTCTCTTATCATAACTGTCTGCTGTCCTGTCAGAGCAGATCCAATTCCAGACTCCAGAGAAGACCAACCCAGGCAGCTGTTACACATAATAAAGTGCTGACCTGATTTTATGTCTGTATGTGATAAAAACCAAAGAAAAGACCCTCAGGTGGGCATAAAAACAACTAAAGACTTTAGAAGCAGCGTGGGGATCCACTCAGTCACATAGTACTTACAAAGATCTGCTGTTTTTTTTTTACTCTGTAAGATGTGTGACCACCAACATAACCAACAGAGTGTGTGACATGGATCTCACAGAACCACAGGACGGAGAGAGTCAGAACACGTTCAGGAGGAGATGCTGCACCATGTTCTTTAGTTTCCCTAAATCAGTTTAAAACATTACAGAAGACCTCCTGGCACTGAGAGCCGGGTCGTTGGGGGCAACAGCCTCAGACGGGATACCCAGGTTTCTCTCACACCAGCTGCAGCACCAACTTGACCAGGAGGATTCTGAGGTGTTCCCTGTCCAGCTGTGAGAGATAGTCTCCCCTGTAGGTCCGGTCTTCCCCTAGGTATCCTCCCAGTGGGACTTACCCGGAATTACTCACCACCAAGGCGCTTCATCTCGCTGGTGACAGAATAACTTGTTCAATACCTCTTTCCTCAGTATAAAACGTGGCAGGATGTAGGTGGTTAGGGTATCCTAACCCGATGACAGGTTAGGATACCCTACTCAATCTATCTAAGACTCCCTGCAAAGGAAGCTGATTTAGGCCACTTGTATCTTTGTATCAGGATCTGAGATCCTGTTCTTTCCTTCCATCACCACCCACACTGGTTACCATGGTGAAGGTAGGAACGTAGATCCTGGTTACCATGGTGAGGGTAGGAACGTAGATCCTGGTTACCATGGTGAGGGTAGGAACGTAGCTCCCGGTTACCATGGTGAGGGTAGGAACGTAGATCCTGGTTTCCATGGTGAGGGTAGGAACGTAGATCCTGGTTACCATGGTGAGGGTAGGAACGTAGCTCCCGGTTACCATGGTGAGGGTAGGAACGTAGATCCTGGTTACCATGGTGAGGGTAGGAACGTAGATCTTGGTTACCATGGTGACGGTGAGGAACGTAGATCCTGGTTACCATGGTGAGGGTAGGAACGTAGATCCTGGTTACCATGGTGAGGGTAGGAACGTAGATCCTGGTTACCATGGTGAGGGTAGGAACGTAGCTCCCGGTTACCATGGTGAGGGTAGGAACGTAGATCCTGGTTACCATGGTGAGTGTAGGAACGTAGCTCCCGGTTACCATGGTGAGGGTAGGAACGTAGATCCTGGTTACCATGGTGAGGGTAGGAACGTAGATCCTGGTTACCATGGTGAGGGTAGGAACGTAGATCCCGGTTACCATGGTGAGGGTAGGGACGTACATCCTGGTTATCATGGTGAGGGTAGGAACGTAGCTCCTGGTTACCGTGGTAGATCCTGGTTACCATGGTGACGGTGAGGAACGTAGATCCTGGTTACCATGGTGAGGGTAGGAACGTAGATCCTGGTTACCATGGTGAGGGTAGGAACGTAGATCCTGGTTACCATGGTGAGGGAAGGAATGTAGATCCTGGTTACCATGGTGAGGGAAGGACCTTAGACCCTGGTTACCATGGTGAGGGTAGGAGCATAGATCCTGGTTACCATGGTGAGGGAAGGACCTTAGACCCTGGTTACCATGGTGAGGATAGGAACGTGGATCCTGGTTACCGTGGTGAGGGAAAGACCCTGGTTACCATGGTGAGGGTAGGAGCATAGATCCTGGTTACCATGGTGAGGGTAGGAACGTAGATCCTGGTTACCATGGTGAGGGTAGGAACGTAGATCCTGGTTACCATGGTGAGGGTAGGAACGTAGATCCTGGTTACCATGGTGAGGATAGGAACGTAGATCCTGGTTACCATGGTGAGGGAAGGACCTTAGACCCTGGTTACCATGGTGAGGGAAGGACCTTAGACCCTGGTTACCATGGTGAGGATAGGAACGTGGATCCTGGTTACCATGGTGAGGGAAGGACCTTAGACCCTGGTTACCATGGTGAGGGTAGGAGCATAGATCCTGGTTACCATGGTGAGGGTAGGAACGTAGATCCTGGTTACCATGGTGAGGATAGGAACGTAGATCCTGGTTATCATGGTGAAGGTAGGAACGTAGATCCTGGTTACCATGGTGACGGTAGGAACGTAGATCCTGGTTATCATGGTGAGGGTAGGAACGTAGATCCTGGTTACCATGGTGAGGGTAGGAACATAGATCCTGGTTACCATGGTGAGGGTAGGAACGTAGATCCTGGTTACCATGGTGAGGGTAGGAACGTAGATCCTGGTTACCATGGTGAGGGTAGGAACGTAGATCCTGGTTACCATGGTGAGGGTAGGAACATAGATCGACCAATGAAGGTGGTGCAGAGTTGGGTGGATTGGAGATGGAACAGCTGCTTGGAGGAACACAGCTGCTGAACAGTGTCAGTCTTGTGGTTTTCTGTGTTCTTCATTTATTTCTGTTTCACCATGTTTTTGTTCTTTTTTTTTAATTATTTTGCTTTATTACATAGTTTTTTCTGTCAGAAAAATTATTTCATTAAAATTTATTTAACACTTGTTTATGTCGTTAAGTGTCTTTACCACACTTCAGGAGCTGTTTGTTTATGATTTATTATTCATAGATTAACATAAATATTCCCAGTGAATATTTTCTGTGGAAGAAAAGCAGAGAGAATCGTTTCCAAATCTCTGGTTCATTTTTCACACGGAGATGAAAAAAGGTCCAAAACAAGCAGAGGTTTTTATAAAGAACTAATTTCTGAAAGTCTTTTCCAGAAGTGATTGTTGACCCGATCCTGCTTTTCATCCTTCGTGTTTTCCTTTTCTGCAAAGAAACGATAGAGAGAGCGGGCAGCGGAGGAGAGCGAGCAGGGGGCAAAGAGTAAATTTACTGATCTGTCACCACTTTATGTGGTTGGAATGGAAAAGAGAATTGGGCTATGTTTACAGCACCATAAACCTTTCTTTTAAACCCAAGGACTTGGCCACCCTGAAAGTGTAGCACCGCAGCCATAAAACTCCGTCTAACACCGTCTTTTAAATCTGATGAAACATTTATCGATTCTTTTAGATCTTGTTTTATTTGCTCTTCTTTTCCACCTCCGGGTTAATAGAGGCGAATCAGGGGACAACGGAGGAGGTGTGAATGGAACAAAGGAGGACACGCAGAGATGAAGGAGCAAATAAAACTGATGGCTTCACTTCGTTTAGCATCGACTCAAATCAGATTTTCTTTTACGTATAAACATTCATATTTCATCTTTGTTGTGACACGATTCCATCACCTCGTGTCTCCTCACGTTTTAGTCCCAGTAGGAGGAACAAAGAAACATCCTTAAGATTCCTTTTTTCTCCTTAAACGTTCCCTTTGAGATCCCAGAGTGGAATATTTAAGACTGAAAGCATGTTTCCACACCGCTGTAGTTAGCATTGGCATACTTAATTAAGTGTTACCTTTCGTTACGTTCTTCTTCTTCTTCTTTCGGCTTTTCCCTTTAGGGGTCACCACAGCAAGTCAGCCTCCTCCATCTAACCCTATCTCCTGTTTCCTCTTCAGTCACACCAACTATCTTCATGTCTTCCTTCACTGTATCCATGAACCTCCTCTTTGGTCTTCCTCTAGTCCTCTTTCCTGGTGGTTCCAAACCCAGCATCCTTCTTCTGATGTACTCTCTCTCTCTCCTCTGCACATGTCCAAACCATCTCAGTCTGACCTCTCTGACTTTAAAACCTCTAACATGTGCTGTTCCTCTGATCCTGTCCATCCTGGTCACTCCCAGAGAGATCCTCAGCATCTTCATCTCTGCTACAAACATCTCTGTTTCCTGTCTTTTCCTCAGTGACACTGTCTCTAGACCAATCAGCATGGCCGCTCTCACCACACTGTCTCTAAACCAATCAGCATGGCCGCTCTCACCACACTGTCTCTAGACCAATCAGCATGGCCGCTCTCACCACACTGTCTCTAGACCAATCAGCATGGCCGCTCTCACCACACTGTCTCTAGACCAATCAGCATGGCCGCTCTCACCACACTGTCTCTAGACCAATCAGCATGGCCGCTCTCACCACACTGCCTCTAGACCAATCAGCATGGCCGCTCTCACCACGCTGTCTCTAGACCAATCAGCATGGCCGCTCTCACCACGCTGTCTCTAGACCAATCAGCATGGCCGCTCTCACCACGCTGTCTCTAGACCAATCAGCATGGCCGCTTTCACCACACTGTCTCTAGACCAATCAGCATGGCCGCTTTCACCACACTGTCTCTAGACCAATCAGCATGGCCGCTCTCACCACACTGTCTGTAGACCAATCAGCATGGCCGCTCTCACCACACTGTCTCTGGACCAATCAGCATGGCCGCTCTCACCACACTGTCTCTGGACCAATCAGCATGGCCGCTCTCACCACACTGTCTCTAGACCAATCAGCATGGCCGCTCTCACCACACTGTCTCTAGACCAATCAGCATGGCCGCTCTCACCACACTGTCTCTAGACCAATCAGCATGGCCGCTCTCACCACACTGTCTCTAGACCAATCAGCATGGCCGCTCTCACCACACTGTCTCTAGACCAATCAGCATGGCCGCTCTCACCACGGTTTTGTACACTTTTCCTTTCATTTTATCTGAAACTCTTCTATCACACATCACACATGATAACTTTCCATCACCCGTTCCAGTCTGCCTGCACACACTTCTTCACCTCTTTTCCACAATCTCCATTGCTCTGGACTGTTGATCCTAGATACTTAAAATCTTCCACCTTCTTTATCTCTTCTCCCTGTAACCTCACTTTTCCATTTGGATCCCTCTCATTCACACACATTTACCGTTGTCTTCTGCTTATTCAGAGTCGGGTCGCGGGGTCGACACCCTCAGACGGAAACCCAGGCTTCCTATCACCCTGGTTGCATCCTCCATATCATCTGGGAGGATCCTGAGGTGTTCCCTGTCCAGCTGTGAGACATAGTCTCTCCAGCAGGTCTGAGGTCTGTCTCTGTGTCTCCTTCTGGTTACTGAACACCTTACTAGGGAGGGAGGCATCCTAACCAGATGCCCTACTCCTTTAAGGTGAGTACATGTTCCTTTAAGGTGTGTACATGTTCCTTTAAGGTGAGTACATGTTCCTTTAAGGTGTGTACATGTTCCTTTAAGGTGTGTACATGTTCCATTAAGGTGTGTACATGTTCCTTTAAGGTGTGTACATGTTCCTTTGAGGAGTGTACATGTTCCTTTAAGGTGTGTACATGTCCCTTTAAGGTGTGTACATGTTCCTTTAAGGTGTGTACATGTACCTTTAAGGTGTGTACATGTTTCTTTAAGGTGTGTACATGTTCCTTTAAGGTGTGTACATGTTCCTTTAAGGTGTGTACATGTTCCTTTAAGGTGTGTACATGTTTCTTTAAGGTGTGTACATGTTCCTTTAAGGTGTGTACATGTTCCTTTAAGGTGTGTACATGTTCCTTTCAGGTGTGTACATGTTCCATTAAGGTGTGTACATGTTCCTTTAAGGTGTGTACATGTTCCTTTCAGGTGTGTACATGTTCCTTTAAGGTGTTTACATGTTCATTTAAGGTGTGTACATGTTCCTTTAAGGTGCGTACATGTCTCTTTAAGGTGTGTACATGTTCCTTTAAGGTGTGTACATGTTCCTTTAAGGTGTGTACATGTTCCTTTAAGGTGTGTACATGTTCCTTTAAGGTGTGTACATGTTCCTTTAAGGTGTTTACATGTTCATTTAAGGTGTGTACATGTTCCTTTAAGGTGCGTACATGTCTCTTTAAGGTGTGTACATGTTCCTTTAAGGTGTGTACATGTTCCTTTAAGGTGTGTACATGTTCCTTTAAGGTGTGTACATGTTCCTTTAAGGTGTGTACATGTTCCTTTAAGGTGTGTACATGTTCCTTTAAGGTGTAAACATGACAGTTGAAAATGAGCGTAAACATAAAGAAGACGTCTGTATTTTTTCAGATTATTGCTCTATTTTACAGCATAAACAAACAGCAGACAGTAAATAAGAAGTTTAGGAAGGATGATACATGTTTAATGGTCACACACTGTGACCAATGAGAACTCTCATCCCTGTGCCTGCCGAGGATCCGGGCCTGCCCAGGATCCTCGATTTGAGTTGTACACGGAGCCGTCTGTTTATGTTATTACCCCGTGTTTAATGTCTTAATTACCACTACATGATCAACTCTTTTGGATTATTTAACTCAGTTTAATAAGACACTTATGTGGTTCATGTTTTTGGCTCTTGGAATTTCGTCTCCTCCGCCTCGTTCTTTCTTTCTGCTCTGCTTCTGTCAGAGGGAATAAAATGGAGCCGTCTGAGAGGTTTGTTTTGGGGAAGACGGAGGCGGCATTTGGCTGTTAATTTCCAGAAATTTCCCAATGAGCTTGGCTGCTTCAGATGATTTACATACGGAGCTCTTCTTAAGCTCACTCTGGTTTTTATTGTTCCATCTTCACAGACACATATTTCAGGCTGGCCCCCTCTATCTCTCCTCTAATTGACTGCTCGCTTTAATTCAAAAGGTTGTGCCATTTTTATGGATTAGTTCCTCTATTCATATGAAAAAATGGACTACTTGGAATATTCAGTTAAATAAAGATAAAAGAGAAGCAGAAACTGTACAATGTGTAATTATTTACTTCTGCCTACTCGGAGCATAAAACAAGCCCTCTTTGTTAAGCCTCTCACTCGGATCCAGCAATGAGTTTCCAGAGGCCTCGGCAGACTAATGGCTTCTTTCATTAAGTCAGAGGCCTGTAATTTAGATTAGAACTCAAGCACATCACAAACGTTGGAACGCTGGCTTCTTGTTGAGCTTCAGAGAGAGAAAACGCTCCCATTTCTCTGCTTCATTTGTTCATTTATCTGTCCATCAGGCTCCAAATGAACCTGAAAGATCCAGACAATAAAATCACTTCATCAAAATGTTTCAGATACAGATTTATGGGTTTAGTCTTTTTGGAATTATTATTTTTACTGAAATCAAACTTTGATTTAAAGTTTGATCTCAGAGGTTTGGTTCTCACGGTGCAGCGATGATCCCACGTCTTAATGTAAACACAGTCAGGTTAGAAGAGATCCAGACGGTGGGCGTGTAAACATGTACAGTACAGACCAAAAGTTTGGACACACCTTCTCATTCAAAGAGTTTTCTTTATTTTCATGACTATGAACATTGTAGATTCACACTGAAGGCATCCAAACTATGAATGAACACATGTGGAAGTATAGAACATAACCAAAAAGTGTGAAACAACTGAAAATATGTCATATTCTAGCTTCTTCAAAGTAGCCACCTTTTGCTTTGATTACTGCTTTGCACACTCTTGGCATTCTCTTGATGAGCTTCATGAGGTAGTCACCTGAAATGGTTTTCACTTCACAGGTGTTCCCTGTCAGGTTTACTAAGTGGGATTTCTTGCCTTATAAATGGGGTTGGGACCATCAGTTGCATTGTGGAGAAGTCAGGTGGATACACAGCTGATAGTCCTACTGAATAGACTGTTAGAATTTGTATTATGGCAAGAAAGAAGCAGCTAAGTAAAGAAAAATGAGTGGCCATCATTACTTTAAGAAATGAAGGTCAGTCAGTCCGAACAATTGGGAAAACTTTGAAAGTGTCCCCAAGTGCAGTCTCAAAAACCATCAAACGCCACAAAGAAACTGGCTCACATGCGGACCGCCCCAGGAAAGGAAGACCAAGAGTCACCTCTGCTGCTGGAGGATAAGTTCATCCGAGTCACCAGCCTCAGAAATCGCAGGTTAACAGCAGCTCAGATTAGAGACCAGGTCAATGCCACACAGAGTTCTAGCAGCAGACACATCTCTGGAACAACAGTTAAGAGGAGACTGTGTGAATCAGGCCTTCATGGTAGAATATCTGCTAGGAAACCACTGCTAAGGACAGGCAACAAGCAGAAGAGACTTGTTTGGGCTAAAGAACACAAGGAATGGACATTAGACCAGTGGAAATCTGTGCTTCGGTCTGATGAGTCCAAATTTGAGATTTTTGGTTCCAACCACCGTGTCTTTGTGCGACGTAGAAAAGGTGAAGGGATGGTCTCTACATGCCTGGTTCCCACCGTGAAGCATGGAGGAGGAGGTGTGATGGTGTGGGGGTGCTTTGCTGGTGACACTGTTGGGGATTTATTTAAAATTGAAGGCATACTGAAGCAGCATGGCTACCACAGCATCTTGCAGCGGCATGCTATTCCATCCGGTTTGCATTTAGTTGGACCATCATTTATTTTTCAACAGGACAATGACTCCAAACACACCTCCAGGCTGTGTAAGGGCTATTTGACCAGGAAGGAGAGTGATGGGGTGCTGCGCCAGATGACCTGGCCTCCACAGTCACCAGACCTGAACCCAATCGAGATGGTTTGGGGTGAGCTGGACCGCAGAGTGAAGGCAAAAGGGCCAACAAGTGCTAAGCACCTCTGGGAACTCCTTCAAGACTGTTGGAAGAGCATTTCAGGTGACTACCTCTTGAAGCTCATCAAGAGAATGCCAAGAGTGTGCAAAGCAGTAATCAAAGCAAAAGGTGGTTACTTTAAAGAACCTAGAATATGACATATTTTCAGTTGTTTCACACTTTTTGGTTATGTACTATACTTCCACATGTGTTCATTCATAGTTTGGATGCCTTCAGTGTGAATCTACAATGTTCATAGTCATGAAAACAAAGAAAACTCTTTGAATGAGAAGGTGTGTCCAAACTTTTGGTCTGTACTGTACGTATCTATGTATGTGGTGCCACTCTGGTGACGTTCATCCATCCCCCGCAAGACGAACCTCCGGATCTATAACTCCACCGTACGCTCCATCCTGCTCCATGGATCAGAGACATGGTCAATGAACAAGACTCTGGCCAGAATCGATGGCTTCGACAGCAGGGCTCTCTGAACCATCGAAAACATCAGGTGGCCCCAGTGAGTCTCTAATCAGGAGCTCAGAGCCCGTATGTACCAGCCCAAAGCATCTTGCCCAGCTGCACAACGATGCACTCACTGGTTCGGCCTCGTCCTCCGCCTACCTCTCGACCGTCCTACGAGAGCAAATCTATCAACTCAATCCAAAGGTCGCAGCCTGGTAAAGACCACGAGGTAAGCCCTGTACCTGACGGCTCCACGTAACCAAGGGCGACTTCCAACAGTTCGGAGTCACCGTTGAGGAGGCAGAACAGCTGGAATAAGATACCCGGCACTGGAAAAACCTGGTTCATCTGGTCGGCTAGATGCACGGGTATGGGACTCTGCCCCCTTCGCTGGAGCCCTAATAATAATATTTATGTGTACATTTTGCTATGGGTTAGTAAACAGAAGAGGAGACGATGGCTCAGTGGTAGAATGTCCGCCTTGGACCGAGAGAACATGGTTCAAATGCCACTGAGCTCATGTCCAGGTGTCCTTGGGGAAGACACCTAACCCCCATTTCTCCCACTATTTGGGCCATCCTGGCAGCCCTCTGTGGTGCAATGCAGCACACAAAATTCATATCAATTATGCTGGCTGCACGGTGGTGCAGTGGTTAACAGGGTGGCTTCACAGCAAGAAGGTCAGGGTTAGAGTCCTGGAGTGGGGACGATGTTTGAAACCCTGGTCTTTCTGTGTGTAGTTTGTATGTTCTCCTCGTGTATGTGTGGGTTTTCTCTGGTTTCCTCCCACCCTTCAGGAACATGCATGTCACGCCTGGGAATGAGTGTGTATGTGGATGGTCGTCCGTGTGTATGGCCCTGTTACAGACTGGTGACCGGTTCGGGGTGTATCCCGCCTGTTTCCTGACATCAGTCAGTATCAGATCCGACCCCCTGTGACCCCCGTTAGGGAGAAGTGGTTCAGAAGACAAAATGAAAACTAATTAAGCTGAAAAAACTTGTGTCCTGAACAGGACGTTCCCGCCTCTCGGGAAGATCAGAAAATGAGTGTGTTTCTGATAAACCCACCAGAAAGTGTGTGTGTGTGTGTGTGTGTGTGACTTCCAGGTGGAACACAGTCGTATAAAAGCTTTTCAGTAGAAAAAATCTGACCAAACGTTTCCTGAAAGCGCGGTGTGTGAAGGCCGGCGGTCGGAATCCTTCTGCTGCTTTATTAAAAACCTTTTAGTCTTTCTGAGTTTAAAAGAAAAAATTAGAAAAAATATCTGCTCTATAAAAACCTTAAATGGACACGAGGAAATGAAAACATGTGTGGAAATGAGGGCATATATGTGTGTGTGTGTGTGTGTGTTGGGCCTTGACTGATTTGTGGACTGGCCGTATGTTACGAGACATAGTTCAGTAAAAATGTTACAAATTGGTGCTGATGAGTTTCTAACTCTGATTCAGAGTTCCATTTAAACGGACCGTGATGTGACATCCCTGCAGACGGCAGGTAACACTGACACGGAGGAAGAAAACAAAAACAGACATTTTTAAATCTTGTTTATTGTCTTTAGTTGAACAAACAAAAAAAAGTAGTTTGTGCAATCCCTCACTCGTCAAGCAGGAATCCATCGTAGAAAAGAGTTCAAAGGGTCTTCTGGACAGTGGGTGTGATGATCGAGACTTTTCTAACTTCTTCTTCTGCTATCGCCTTTCCCTTTAGGGGGCGCCACATCAAGTCAGTTTCTTCCATCTAACCCTATCTCCTGCATCCTCTTCGGTCACACCAACTATCTTCATGTCTTCCTTCACTGTATCCATGAACCTCCTCTTTGGATCTTCCTCTAGTCCTCTTTCCTGGTGGTTCCAAACCCAGCATCCTTCTTCTGATGTACTCTCTCTCTCTCCTCTGTACATGTCCAAACCATCTCAGTCTGACCTCTCTGACTTTAAAACCTCTAACATGTGCTGTTCCTCTGATCCTGTCCATCCTGGTCACTCCCAGAGAGATCCTCAGCATCTTCATCTCTGATACAAACATCTCTGCTTCCTGTCTTTTCCTCAGTGACACTGTCTCTAGACCAATCAGCATGGCCGCTCTCACCACACTGTCTCTAGACCAATCAGCATGGCCGCTCTCACCACGCTGTCTCTAGACCAATCAGCATGGCCGCTCTCACCACACTGTCTCTAGACCAATCAGCATGGCCGCTCTCACCACACTGTCTCTAGACCAATCAGCATGGCCGCTCTCACCACACTGTCTCTAGACCAATCAGCATGGCCGCTCTCACCACACTGTCTCTAGACCAATCAGCATGGCCGCTCTCACCACACTGTCTCTAGACCAATCAGCATGGCCGCTTTCACCACACTGTCTCTAGACCAATCAGCATGGCCGCTCTCACCACACTGTCTCTAGACCAATCAGCATGGCCGCTCTCACCACACTGTCTTTAGACCAATCAGCATGGCCGCTCTCACCACACTGTCTCTAGTCCAATCAGCATGGCTGCCCACACTGTCTCTAGACCAATCAGCATGGCCGCTCTCACCACACTGTCTCTAGACCAATCAGCATGGCCGCTTTCACCACACTGTCTCTAGACCAATCAGCATGGCCGCTCTCGCCACACTGTCTCTAGACCAATCAGCATGGCCGCTCTCGCCACACTGTCTCTCGACCAATCAGCATGACTGAAAATTGATTTCCAGATGGAGGTCTAAACGTCTCGATCATCAAACACACTGTCCAGAAGACACTTTGAAACCTTTTCTACACTAAATAAAAAGTTTTGTTATTCTGTTGTGTTCTCTACGTGGGTTCCACGGTGCTTCTGGGTGGCTTCACATTCACGTGGGCAACAACAGTAAGGCATAGAGCCAGGTGATGGGGACAGACGGACCCCTGACCAGAAGCCGAGTGGTGTTTAGTTGTTGGGCGTCTGCGTTCGTTACAGACGTGTTTATCATGGTGTTTGTTATTGACAAGAAAACTACTTCCTGTTCACTAAATCACTAAAAATAAAACCACAAATACAATCACTATGTATGGTTTAAAAGTTCATTCATACCTGAACAGGTTTGTTGTGATAAAAATAAACTCTGTTGTCTGAACTCGTTAAATTCTGTTCTTTAACAACTGGGAAATAAAACAGATGCAAAACACTGCTTGAAAATTAGTTGTTTTTTTTTATCTTGTAAAACAAACTGACAGTAGCAGAAAAAAATGGACTGAATCTGGTTTAAGATTAAACGCTACAATCATCCAATAGGTGCTGATCTGAAGGAACAGGCTGCTTGAATGCTGACCAGCTGAGTTTGGACAGTTTTAATCTTGTTTTAGATGAGTTACCATGGTGATGTGCTTTCATGTTTTAAGCACAGGTGTCCACTCCCCATCTGGGAAGAAATTGGAGTAGAGACATTGCTCCTCCGGATCGAGAGAAACTAGATGTAGTAATTCGGGCTTCTGGTTAAAATATCTGCCTCGCTTGTGAGGTGTTCTGTTCCACTGGGAGGAGACCCAGCTGCCTGGACTTTCTGGCTGAGGGGAAAGGCATTGGCTTGGTGGTAAAGTGTTTATCCGTGTTTAAGCTGGTTGGAATCTGATGGGCTCTGCTAGGTGTCCCTGGAGCAGACACCTAACCCCTCGTTGCTGTCACTATTAGTACCATCAGGGCTGCCTGCTGCGGTGCAATGTAGTAAAAGTAATTTCCCCATTGTGGGACTAATGAAAGTATTCTTCTTCTTCTTCTAGGGCTGTTGCTTCTGAGACTCCTCTCTGGATACTTGAAAGATGATGGATGGACAGACAGATACCCCGTTGCATAATTTCAGTGTCAAATACTGAGGTAGGGGTGCACGCAGGTCGGGGTCAGGGTTGGCACAGTGATTAGCACAAAAGCCTCAAAGTAAAAATGTCAGTGTTTGAGTCCAGGAGTGGTAGAGATGCTTGTCTTTTCTGTGTGGAGTTTGTATATTCTCTCCTTGTTTGTGTGGGTTTTCTCTGGTTTCCTTCAAAAACATACATGTTAGGTTGATTGGCTGCTAGGAATGAGTGTTTGTGTGTGGATGGTTGTCTGTGTGTGTAGCCCCACAACGGACTGGCGACCTGTTTGGTCTGTACGCTGCCTCTTGCCTGAAATCAGCCGGGATAGGCTCCAGCACCCCCGAGATCCTGTCAGGGATGAGCGGTTCAGAAGATGAAACATAATACTTAAGTTCAGATTTGAAAAATTGTCAAACAACACTTTTTATGAATAAAATTGTTACCATTAATTATCAGATTTACTGAGTTGGGTTCAGATCACTGGAGCTGGCACGGGTCCGGTCAATCCTAGGCTTCCTAAATTTGTTTATCATTCAGACATTCTTATGTAGAATATTGTGTGTCTTTAAAGGAGATGTGTCTGTGTGTGTGTGTGTGTGTGTGTGTGTGTGTGTGTGTGTGTGTGTGTGTGTGTGTGTGTGTGTGTGTGTGTGTGTGTGTGTGTGTGTTCGAGCGGCGTATCCACAGGTAGATTTTCTTCACTGTATGAAACCTTCAGCTCTTTGAAAAATGATCAAAGTACATTAGTGAGTTTTGCCAAACGGCAATTTGAACGAATCAAACTGGTGAAAGGCAGGGTCAGGATGGCCGTCCACCGTCAGCATCAAAGCAGAAAGAAGGAAGCCAAACGTGGACTCTCAGCCAGGGACACTCAGTTTTAGGCTTAATTATTAACCTCTAATGCTCTGATCCATCAGACTGTTTCTTTATCTCCATGGAAACAGTCTGACCTCATAGCATTAGGGTTCATTCGCTCCACAATGGGCAGGTACTTTTTTATTTAACCAATCTTTCCTTTCTGGTTGGGTCCTAAACCTGACCTACTATGTAATGCACCCAAACAGGAAAACTGAACGTAAAAACACACTTTTTTCTGAATAAACTTTCTAAACACTGTCTTTAAATTCTTAATCTGGGGAATCTTTTCCAACATGGACCGCATGGCAGCTACAGAACTACAAACATGGAGGACGGACGCTTCTGTTTGTGTCACATTGTCATCTCTGTTCTCTGATTGGGTAGGATGCTTTCCCATTGCTGCGATCGTAAAATAATGCCTGAAATCCCTGACCTAGTTGTTGGGGTGGAATAAAACTGAGCGGACGCACTATGTTGCACCCGTTTGGTTTAAAGTATGCGATACCCATTTGGTACCATGTGATTGGCTGTCTTCATAATTCTTTTTAAATTGATTTTTTTACCTGACATTTTAGCAGTTTTATATTTTCCATCTTAAAAAATCTCAAAGGACCGTTTATAAGAAAAAAAAAACCCTAAACAAATATAAAATAGTTGGAATTAACAGTCAGCTCAGCCCCGCGGCTTGCCAGAAGGCTTTTAGATTTATGGCAGGAAGGTTACCTGCCGAGCCTGCCAACTCGTTAATGGATTTTGGTACTCAATAGAAATAGTTAATTAAAATTTTAATGCAGAGAATTCCTCCGAACAGCGCTTGTGTCTTTTTTCTGGATAATTCTGCTCGTCTCCTGGCTCACAGCTAATTGAGTCAGCCCAGCTAATTAAGAGCAGAATACTACATCACGCAGTTTTTATGGCAGATTGAAAAAGTATTTACATTAAATCTCAAAATAATCTCTACTTTGTCTCAGAAATTTACTGCTGGATCCAAATAATCTGAGACAGAAATTATTGGAGGAAAAAAATCATTCTGGTGCAACACGAACACAAGGGCAGCCAAAATAAAACGTCAATCGCAATTAAATAATTAGGCAAGACGAGTTTATTTGTGGCTAAATTTATACACGAAGCAAATCAGAGTGCGAAACAGAAAAAATGCACTTAAATCACTGAGTTCTCACGATGATGGTGAAAGTAGAACCAAGACACAAAGTCAGTTTTAACCAGTTTATTACAGAAGAGCACATCGAGATCAGCAGGAGGAGGGACCGGAAGGGGGAGCTTGGCAGGATGGAAGGGTGCACCAGGAGCAGGGTAAGGGAACACCAAGTGCAGCAGGAGCAGGTCGAAGGACCAGGAAAGCAGGGTGCACCCTCATGGCTGCATGACAGCAGCACTGCAGGCAAGTGGAGGAGGGGAATGATACGACAAGGAAGAGAGGGACACTGGAGCTTGGATAATCCAGAAGGAAACATGACACACCTGGGCATTGGGATTAGGTATGTAAAATTTTGGCGGAGGGCAGGATGCGAGGGAGGAGGATCCATGTTTAGTCCTGACTCTAGACACCAGCAGGAGGCCGGTCCCAGAGGTCCTCAGAGTTCTAGATGGTTCATGTTTAGTCCTGACTCTAGACACCAGCAGGAGGCCGGTCCTAGGGTCCTCAGAGTTCTAGATGGTTCATGTTTAGTCCTGACTCTAGACACCAGCAGGAGGCCGGTCCCAGAGGTCCTCAGAGTTCTAGATGGTTCATGTTTAGTCCTGACTCTAGACACCAGCAGGAGGCCGGTCCCAGAGGTCCTCAGAGTTCTAGATGGTTCATGTTTAGTCCTGACTCTAGACACCAGCAGGAGGCCGGTCCCAGAGGTCCTCAGAGTTCTAGATGGTTCATGTTTAGTCCTGACTCTAGACACCAGCAGGAGGCCGGTCCCAGAGGTCCTCAGAGTTCTAGATGGTTCATGTTTAGTCCTGACTCTAGACACCAGCAGGAGGCCGGTCCCAGAGGTCCTCAGAGTTCTAGATGGTTCATGTTTAGTCCTGACTCTAGACACCAGCAGGAGGCCGGTCCCAGAGGTCCACAGAGTTCTAGATGCCAGTGCAGAGACCTGGTCTCAGGACTAATCTCATCACAATTTCTGTTTTACCGTCTTTTTGTCCAGAACCCTTAAAATAATCAACTTTCTGGAACCAAATGGATGGATAAGAACCTCTAAGTCTGGTTTAGAAACCAAACCTCTGATTCTAGATGTTTTTAAGGTTAATGATGTGACTTAAAGTTAACGTCTGAGTCCATTTTTACTCCCAGATTTCTAACTTGGTTTGTCGGTTCTAGAGAGAGAGATTGAAGGAAACTGATGACACTTTTTCTTTGTTTCTTTGGTAGTTTTTTGGAGTTTAACTGGAGAAAGTTTATTGTATCCAGATACTGCTTGGTCGAATACATTGGTAGAGTGAATCCACAGGTAAACCTGATCACATCAACTTTATTTTTAATCTTTAACTTGTCATGATCCTCCTCCGTTCCATTCCGTTCCGTCATCTTCCGCTTGTTCCGGGGTCGGGTCGCGGGGACAACAGCCTCAAACGGGCAGCCCAGGCCTCTCTCTTCCCGGCTGCATCCTCCAGCTCACCTGGAAGGATCCCAAGTCGTTCCCCGGCCAGCTGTGAGACATAGTCTCTCCAGCGGGTCCGGGGTCTGCCCCTTGGTCTCCTCTCGGTGGGACGTGCCTGAAACACCTCGCCTGCGAGGCGCTCGCGGGGCATCCTTACCAGATGCCCGAACCACCCCATCTGGCTCCTCTCGACCTGGAGGAGGAGCGGCTCGACACCGAGCTCCTCCCGGATGGCAGAGCTCCTCACCCGATCTCTGAGTGAGAGCCCAGCCACCCTGTGGAGGAAGCTCATTTCGGCCGCTTGTATCCACGATCTCATTCTTTCGGTCACCACCCACAGCTGGTTACCATGGGGAGGGTAGGAACGTAGATCCTGGTTACCATTGTGAGGGTAGGAACGTAGATCCTGGTTACCATGGTGAGGGTAGGAATGTAGATCTGGTTACCATGGTGAGGGTAGGAACGTAGATCTGGTTACCATGGTGAGGGTAGGAACGTAGATCCTGGTTACCATGGTGAGGGTAGGAACGTAGATCCTGGTTACCATGGTGAGGGTAGGAATGTAGATCCTGGTTACCATGGTGAGGGTTGGAACGTAGATCGACTTGTAAATCGAGAGCTTTGCTTTTCGGCTCAGCTCTTTCTTTACCACGACGGACCGATGCAGCGTCCTAGTTATTGCTGATGCCGCACCGATCCGCCTGTCGATCTCCCGCTCCATCCTTCCTCCACTCGTGACAAGACCCCGAGATACTGAAACTCCTCCACTTGGGGCAGGACCCTGTCCCTGACCCGCAGGGGGCCTTCTACCCTTTTCCGGGCGAGGACCATGGTCTCAGATTTGGAAGCTCTAATTCCCATCCCGGCCGCTTCACACTTGGCAGCAAATCGATCCAGTGAGAGCTAGAGATCACGGTCCGATGAAGCCAACAGCACCACATCATCCACAAAAAGCAGAGATCCGAACCTGAGGTCACCAAACTGGATCCCTCCAACGCCTCGGCTGCGCCTAGATATTCTGTCAATAAAGGTGATGAACAGAATCGGTGACAAAGGGCAGCCTTGACGGAGTCCAACTCTCTCTGGAAATGGAATTGACATCCTGCCAGCTATACGAATATATATACGTATATGTATGATCCTCCTCCTTTTGGAATATTTCCTCCCTTTGTCTGTTCTGGTGTCCAAATTCAGCACACCTGCTCTCGCTAGCCTCTCCCTGATGTCTCCACCTGTGTCTCATCTTCTTCCTGGTTGTTTCGTTCCTGGTGTCCATTCCTCTGGTGTCATATCATCTGCTGTTCTGCTCTCTTTTCTACAGACATGATGGTGTCCCTTTACATCGTCTTCCAGGGTGCGAATGCCTGCCCCTCTTCCCTAACTCCTGATTATCTGCAATAAACTGGTTAAAACTTCTGAAAACAAGTGACAAAGAGGATGCTGATTGGCTGATGTTAGAGTAATAAGCATACAGGTTATATTTTAAAATTACCCAACGGCGCCAATGACAAAAGTAGATCAATGCTCCGTTTTTGTAAGAGTTTTGTTTTTATCACGAAAGCAGCTCAAGTTCAGCAAAACTCATCAACATGAATGTTGGTATAGCTGGCGTTAGCGGTGAAGACAATAACAAGACACAAAAAACTCTTCTCCAGACTAAACAGAAGGACAGCCCGGATGTGAACAAGTTTATTTGAAGTATTTTCAGGACTTTATTTTAATCCTGTTAAGTTCACAGCTTGATATTTGAATTGATCAGAATATATTGGTTTGATTTTATATGGACTTAGAATAATTAGTGACGTTCTGTGTTGGCATCCTTCAGTCTCTAGAGACAATGGTGTCTACACGAGGCAGACACCAATGGAGTCCTGGTACTCCCTATACCATCGAGAGCAACCCATAGTGCCCGGCTCTGGGCTTATAACTAGTATCTGTTGCTCCTCGTGTTGAGTCCGCTCCGAGACACCAAAACTGGGGTGACTTCCCAGGTCCATACCACTCCAAGTGGTATGGGGATTCTGGAGTGAGACTGGAGACAGCAGAGGCAGGCTGACTGGCTAAAGTGGACCACAAACAGACAGATGTGGAGAGAGACCCAAATTTCTGGGGTACAGGCAGGGCAGAACGGGGTTCTTATTTACCAAGCACGCATATCTGAATTCAAGAAATGAGTGGACTTTAACTCTAATCCAAGTCCAAGAAGCTGCCAAAAGGAAAAGACCAGACTTGTGGAGCCAAAGATCAGAGCTGTGGTTAAGGGTGGTGCCTTTGATTTGCTGTCTTCCCAAAGTGTCCAGGTCTTTCCTTGTCTCTTCCTTCTCAGCGCACCTGCAGAGATGATGTCGGTGGATCACCTGCCCGGCTGATGGGCCACTAGGATATAAAAGCCTGGTTGGGCATTGAAGATGAGTCCCGGATCCTCGCTGCAGTGTTTCCTTTGTTTCTTGGTCAATTTTGAGTCGCAGGTTTTTTATTAAATGGTAAACACTGTCATTCCTCTGATTCCCCTTATTCTTGTTCCACCTTCAATTGACTAACATACAATCACAATAACAAAGCCATGCTTCAGTCTATTCCTTTTTTTTGGTCTATTTGTTTCTCTGTTTTATACAGTATTATGTTAAGATTTTGTAACATACTTTTATAATTAAATGAATATTTCTGAATCTGAATGAATGAATAAGTGTGTGCCCGCCATCCTCCTTAACCTGGCACGTAACATCAGTTCTTAGTAAGTGAACTTTGAGAACAGACGGATCAACACTGGGGGGCAGGGCTTAAATAAAAAGGATGAAGAGACACAGGTGTGACGTACAAGTGCAGGTAGTCAGGGAATAGGTGAGGACGATCAACAGGGCGGGAGGTGGAACACTGCACCAGGAAAGAGGAGGGTTAACACTGTAAGAATTCTCTGCTGTTTGATTGAGTTTCAGTTTAAAACGTAAAGTTTTTGTTTTATTGTTGCCACTTTAAATTTGCTTTGCTGAGATGTTTTTTTCTAATTATCACTGTGTTTCATTCAGAGGTTTGCATAATGCACGGCATAATTATTCTCAGAGAAAACAATCCGATGGAGACAAAGACAAACAAGCAGAGCAAACACGGAAGGATATTCATTATTTAGTGGGATTTAATTACAAAGCGGGGTGTCTGTGCATTTTCTGTATAACTAATCACCTCCGCAGCGTAGCCAATCCCTGACATAAATCATTTGTCATATTTCATTAAGGCACAAACGAGTGGGGGATGCGCTCCGATTTTCATACCGATTTCATCCAGTGTTCATTGTGGACATCTGAACCCGGGAATCCCTTCACAGTGCAATGGAAACACCGTTTATTATCTATCTCTGCCCTTCCATCCCGGAGGAGCTCAGTGTCGAGCCGCTCCTCCTCCAGGTCGAGAGAAGCCAGATGGGGTGGTTCCGAGTGCCTCGCGGGCGTGGTGTTTTGGGCACGTCCCACCGGGGGGAGACCAAGGGCCAGACCCCGGATCCGCTGTAGAGACTATGTCTCACAGCTGGCCGGGGAACGACTTGGGATCCTTCCAGGTGAGCTAGAGGATGCAGCTGGGGAGAGAGAGGCCTGGGCTGCCCGTTTGAGACTGTTGCCTCTGCGATCCGACCCCGGAACAAGCGGAAGATGACGGAAAAGAACGGATCTCTGCCCTTCTTCCCCGTCTCCCATCCATCCCGTAATTCTATCCCAGAGGTGGACAAACTCTTGAACTCATGGGCTCAAAAGGGTCTAATTGTGTAACCAAAGGTTCCAAACCCAGAGGAGACACATGGTGTGGATTGGTAATCTTAAAGGGAAAGATTTGGAATTAGATGTAAAGTAAAACCAAAGGCTTCGACTTGAATCTTTTTAAGTTAAAAACTCATGTTTTTATTGCTTCTCTGATATTTACGATGATCCTCTCTCTCATTTGAATGTCTGAATGAAGCTGTTAAGATGATCTTGTTAGAACACCAGGCGATATAAACAAATTTCACTTACCGTGTTTTCACGACCAAAAAGCGCATGTAAAAGTCTTAGATCAAAATGAGCGACGCGCCCTATGTGTGTTGTAAAAAAAAACAAAGTGAAGCAGATGAAACTTTTTTTTTTTTTAAACTTTTTTATTTCGGACTCAGTCTCCTATAACATTACAATATACATTAACAAAAACAAATCCTCATACTCAAATGATGGTGACCAAGAACAGGCTGAAGCAAAAAAAATGCTTGTGTGCCCAAAAAAACTAGCTTTTACAACATAGGTTACCTTGAAACAAATTTACAGAAAAGATGGAAAAAAGGAAAAAAAGACACAAATCACAAAGTTTAGTAACTTTCAAAAATAAATTGTGAGAGTTTCTTTTTAAAAATTTGAAACGAAACACATTCTTTTATATCTTTAGTTATAAAATTATTCCATAAATGAGGTCCAACATAAGATAAACACCTTTGTCTGAACCCTTTTCTGGTTTGGGGTAAAATAAATTTACAATCATCTCTGAAATGATACACAGTTTATTGAAGTTTAAAGTATTTTTGTATATTTACTGGTAAAAGATTGAACTTAGCTTTAATGAACTTTACGCTTTCTGTGATTCCGGGAGATCTGACAAAGGAACTCCAACCACTGGACATCAGTGTGAACTGATGCTCAAAATAAGGCTGCGAGCGGTGTGGGAGCGATGGATGACCAGAAGAGACCACAGCTTCATGAAGGGTGGAAGGCAGCGCCGGGCGAGCAACGCCACAGTTTGCCAATGGATTGTAGATGCTTGGGCTAACGTGTCTGCTGGCACTGGTGTCCGAGCTTTCCCAAAAGCAGGCATCAATTCCGAGGAGCTGCACGGTTCATAAAGTGACTCTGACGGCGAGGAAAGTGAACCTGCGAGGTTGGATTTAGAGCAGCTGTTAGATTCTGAACCAGAGGATGAGGACTTGGATGGATTTAATAAATGACTTTATGACGACTGTAACTAATATTTAAATAAAACCAACCAAACTCAGTTTTACTCCTGATTTATTTTTAAATACGCACACTTGTCTGCTTGTGTGTGTGTTGTTGTAAGGCGGACGTACGTAGTAGAGGATATGTATATAAAACCCACATCCTATCATCAGGTGAGCCCTATGTGTGTGTTAAATACAAAGCACTTGAATTTGGGACGTGAAAATACGGTACTTAAAATGCTTTAGCCCCTTAGTTTGGTGGCGGATTGGCCGGGTGTTAATGATGTCATCCTTTCAGCAGATTGTGATCGATCTGCCGGCATAGTCTGAGACACTTCTGAGCCGTCTGAGTGTGTCCTACAGGTTAAAGAACGAGCAGAGCTGACATTGTTTTTTTTAGTTATTCTAAACATTAACTGCCCTTGTTTGAAGTGCATGACACCAGAGACGAGGCTCGAGTGGACGTGCTGCTTTGCTGTACCAGCTGGTATCCAATGGCATCCGCTGGCATCTGGTACAAACGACCGGACCCAACAATGACGCAGTTGACAATGTTTGTCTTGAACAGTAAAAGAAATAACAACAAAACAAGGATGTCATCACACTTATAAGTCGAGGTATGTGAGGACTTGATAAATGAGTTTCTGGTCCACCATCTTAAATTCATCGTCTCTCTTCCTGAGCCCCTCCCTCCTGTGCAGACATCTTGTTGGGGTCTTTTGTACCAAAACTCTCCCATTCTGATTGTTTTTGATCATTGTTTTCATTCACTTATGATTACCTGAATCTCTCCTGAATGAATAGTATTTACACATATTTCTAAATTGATTTCTGTTGGTATCAAACGTCCCCTGAAAGCTCATCAACAAACAACTTTTCTCTCTGTTTT
This sequence comes from Neostethus bicornis, assembly GCA_902685375.1. Classification (NCBI taxonomy): domain Eukaryota; kingdom Metazoa; phylum Chordata; class Actinopteri; order Atheriniformes; family Phallostethidae; genus Neostethus; species Neostethus bicornis. The sequence goes on from LR738541.1 coordinate 40,863,862, forward strand.
TCTCTTTAAATGTTCCGCACTCTGTTTTATTTACACCTAGTCTCACTCCACTTCCTTCCCCCAGGTCCTACGTCCTTCTGATAAACACAGACACAGTCATTAGTACGGATGAAGAGGAAATCTTCAGAAGTGTTTAATGTGTCCGTGTGGGACCGAGCTGAAACTCATCCCAGAAAAGCTTTTCCCCAGAACCACGTGTTCACAAACATCACGTCAGAATCTGGCTAAGTGCTTCAGGGACTCCGGAACAGATGTTTCTAGACCCTGAAGGACAGAGAAAAGTCTTTACAGACGTCAGCCATAAGTTAGAAAACACGATCAGCTGTAGAAGTCTCCAAAGCTCGGTCTAAAAGAAAAGATCCTGCGTAGTCCTCAGGGCCGTGCTGCAGAGAAACATACATCACCACATCAATAACGCCTCCATGCCAACCTGAAACTCACTGTGGTAAACAAGCAGTGCTAAAGAAATAATGACTTGTGCTACTTCTGCCAGTATTGTTTCCGTAGAATAGAGCGAGCATCTTGTAATCGGAGGGATGTGGATTCCATTCCATCTTTTATTTTTAGGCCTGTATTTTCACCTCGTGCCTCGATTCATTTTTTTAGCTGGCTTTGTGTCAGTTATTACAGACATCTTACCCAATCAACAGAGACGGTGTGACATCAGGTTACTGTTAGATCTGAAAGTTATTGATCTTTATCACAAAGCAGTTCTGATCAGAAACAAACCAGAGACTCTATTTTACTTGTACAAGGATAGACCACCCCAGCTGACCGACCGGAGTGACTATAAGAGAATCTGAATCATGTCTGATTTATTTGTACAATAGTAGAGAAAAGAAAGGCGTGTCCTAACAGAGTAGTGAGGGGGAGAAGAGGGGTGGAGACCTCCACTTACAGATGGTGGAAAGAAACAGCATCAGACCCCTGCTTAGAAGGGGTGAGGGTAAAACAAAGGTGAAGAGAGTCTGATAACTGTTTATCCTTAACAGGGTTGTCGGAGTCATTCCTGGCTAATCTAAGGCAAGAGGCAGGATACAACCCAAACAGGTCACCAGTCTGTTGCAGGGCCACACACACACACTTTGTTGTGTAGGAGAGGGAATGAGGAGGATCCAAATGCAGGTTTAACAGTTTATTAAGTGTTGAACAAAGGAATCCACAGCAGAGAGATAACGGCTTCAGGCAGTGCTGGATGGCCAAGAGGAAGGGCTGAAGGTTCCTGTGAGGAGAATAAGAAAATTAGTCTGATATCAAAATTTGACTCAGCTCAGAGGTGGTCAGTTTACCACTAGAATCGTTGAAGACCTGACAGAGACTGTGGGTGACACCAGGTCTTTTATAGCCAACGGTAAGTCTGTGCAGCTGGGAGCAATCAGCCAATCCTCCCGTTAGAAGCCATCCAGCACCTGTGAGTTTTGGGGAGAAAAAAAAAACAAACAAGCAGGCCTAAAAGGCCTCACACCACAGTACCCCCCCCTCTACGGACACCACCTGGCGGACCACCAGGCCTGTCCGGAAAGCGGCGGTGAAAGTCCCGGACCAAGCCAGGGTCCAGGATCGCTGAACGGGGCACCCAGCACCGTTCCTCCGGGCCATAACCCTCCCAGTCCACGAGGTACTGTAGACCCCGACCTCGGCGACGAACATCCAAAAGACGGTTGACCGTGTACGCATCCGAGCCGTCGACAAGGCGAGGAGGTGGAGGGGGAGCAGAAGGAGGCTGGAGGGGACTGGTAGAAACCGGTTTGATCTGAGAGACGTGGAACACAGGATGTACCTTCATGGAAGAGGGCAGGGCGAGCTTTACCGAGACCGGGTTGACCAGCCGCAGGATCCGGAAAGGGCCAATGAAGCGGGGTGAAAGCTTGCGAGACTCCGCCCTGAGGGGAATGTTCCTGGTAGACAGAAGGACAGACTGACCAACCTGATATGCTGGGGCTGGCTGACGGTGGCGATTAGCTTGGCGCCGAGCCCGGCCGCAGGCCTGTTGGAGGGCCCTCCTAGTTTTCCTCCAGATCCGACGACACCGTCTGATATGGAGCTGCACCGAAGGGACGGCCAGCTCCTGTTCCTGATCCGGGAACAATGGGGGTTGGTAACCCAGAGAAGCCTCGAACGGGGAAAATCCTGTGGATGAACTAACTTGGGAATTATGGGCATACTCAATCCACGGGAGATGAGACGACCACGTGGACTGGGCAGAGGCCAACACGCACCGTAATGTGGATTCCAGGTGTTGGTTAGCCCGCTCCGACTGGTCGTTGGATTGGGGGTGGAAGCCAGATGACAAGCTGACGGAAGCCCCCAGCGCCTTACAGAAGGACTTCCAAACAGCTGATGTGAATTGCGGACCCCGGTCAGAGACTATGTCCAGAGGGATACCATGCAGACGGAACACATGGGTCACCATGAGCTGGGCAGTCTCCAAGGCTGAAGGGAGTTTAGGAAGAGGCACCAGATGTACAGCTTTGGAGAATCGGTCCACAATCGTGACCACAACAGTGTTACCTTCTGAGGGAGGGAGTCCGGTCACAAAGTCCAGTGCGATATGGGACCAGGGATGACTGGGAACCGGTAGGGGATGGAGCAGCCCCGCAGGAGGACGATGAGGGACCTTGCCCCGGGAACAGGCAGAACAGGCAGCGACAAAATTCCTAGTGTCTGCCTCCATCGTTGGCCACCAGAACCGCCGCTGAAGAAGCGCCATTGTACGGCGAATCCCAGGGTGACAGGACCACCGGGATGCATGTGCCCATAGGAGAACCTGGGAGCGGGCAGAGGATGGCACATACGAACGGTTAGCTGGGCCAGTACCTGGGTCCGGATCATGCTGCAGACCATCCCTTATTGCAGTCTCGATCTCCCAAGTGATCGCCCCAATGACGCAGGAGGGGGGTAGAATGGGCTCCGGCTCCGATCTGGACTGATGACCATCATGCAGGCGGGAGAGGGCGTCAGGTTTGGTATTGCGGTTGCCCGGCCTGTAAGTGAGGGTAAAATTAAAGCGTGTAAAGAACAGCTGCCACCGGGCCTGTCGAGAGTTGAGTCTCTTAGCTGCTTGGATGTAAGCGAGGTTTTTGTGGTCTGTCCAGACCACGAATGGGTGTTCTGCGCCCTCGAGCCAGTGCCTCCATTCCTCGAGTGCCAGTTTGACTGCGAGCAGTTCTCTATTCCCCACATCGTAGTTTTGTTCAGCTGCAGAGAGACGCTTAGAGAAAAAGGCACAGGGATGGAGTTTGCCATCCTCCTGATGGTATTGGGACAGCACAGCACCCACCCCTGAATCCGAGGCGTCCACCTCCACAATAAACTGCCTCAAGGGGTCGGGCTGGACCAGAATGGGGGCCGAGGTAAACCTCTTTTTAAGCTCAGTGAATGCACCCTCTGCTTGGGGAGACCAAACGAACGGTCTGGCTGTGGAAGTAAGCTGGGTAAGGGGAAGAGCTACCTGACTGTAATTACGAATGAAACGCCTGTAAAAATTTGCGAAACCCAGAAATTGTTGTAGTTTGCGACGGGTGTTGGGTCGAGGCCACTCAGCCACCGCGCTAACTTTTTCGGGGTCTGGGCAAACCTGCCCAGCGTGTACAATAAAACCAAGGAAGTTGACGGACTGAGAATGGAACTCGCACTTCTCAGCCTTTACAAACAGACGATTCTCAAGGAGTCGCTGGAGTACCGCACGGACATGGACGATGTGCTCCTCAACAGTGGGCGAAAAAATAAGAATGTCGTCCAGATAAACAAAGACAAAACGATTAAGGAAGTCACGGAGCACATCGTTAATGAATGCCTGGAAGACTGCGGGAGCGTTAGTTAACCCGAAAGGCATGACCAAGTATTCGAATTGGCCCAGGTGGGTGTTGAACGCCGTCTTCCACTCGTCCCCCTCCCGCATTCGGACGAGATGGTAGGCGCAACGCAGATCGAGTTTTGTAAAGACCCGGGCTCCCTGAAGTAGCTCGAACGCCGAATTAATGAGGGGCAACGGGTATTTGTTGCGAACGGTGATGTTATTAAGACCCCGATAATCGACGCACGGACGGAGGGAACCATCCTTCTTACCCACAAAAAAGGACCCCGCTGCTATGGGTGCCGAGGAAGGGCGGATAAGCCCCGACGCCAGGGACTCATTGATGTACTTCTCCATCGCCCCCCTCTCTGGAGCAGACAGATTGTACAGGCGACTGGCGGGTAAGGTTGCCCCAGGGAGGAGGTCGATGGCGCAATCATATGGCCGATGAGGCGGGAGAGATTGTGCCCTCTCCTTACTGAAGACCTCTTTGAGGTCATGATACTCTGCCGGGATAGACGCAACGTCCACCGGGTCGATTGAGCCTACCGTGTCAGAAGAGACGGTTGTCACGGCAGATTGGAGGCAAGTTGCATGGCACTGATTGCTCCACCCGACGATACGCCGGTTTTGCCAGTCGACCTGTGGATTGTGCAACCTAAGCCAGGGGAAACCTAACACAAGGGGTGAGCCGGGTGAAGAAATAACGTTAAACGAAAGGTGCTCACGGTGATTACCCGATACCACCATCTCCAACGGGGAGGACTGGTGGGTCACCCTGGTGATAACGTGTCCATCGATCGCCGTGGCATTAATGGGTTCTCCGAGTGGTTGGGACTGGAATCCACACTGACGGAGAAAATCTGCGTCGATGAAGTTGCCGTCGGCCCCGGAATCCACCAACGCTTCGACCGGAAAAGAAGAGGAACAACCAGAGGTTAGTGTCACAAGAATCATAAGCCTAGGGGTACCATGACATCTAGTTGTGCCCACCCGTAACCCTAGGTCTACCGGTGGACCCCGTCTTTTGGGCGACAAGGGCAAGCTGAGAGTAAGTGACTTCTCGACCCGCAATAGAGACACCTCCCTTCTTTTAGTCTAACCTCTCTTTCCTTTTTGGTTAGATGCATCTGTCCCAACTGCATTGGTTCTGTGGAAGGCTGCTCAGCCTCTTGTGGAACAGATGCAAATGCCCTAGGTGGGGGGCAGACCGAGGAAGGCTGTCGATGGCTGTGAACTGGAGTAGGGTGTAGGGCCCGGGTGGTATTTTCATATCGTTTCTCTCTTTGACGATTGTCTAACTGTATTGCCAGGGAAATGAGTTCCTCCAATGTGGATGGGGTCCCCCTGCCAGCTAGCTCATCCTTCAGAGGATCATTCAGGGCATTTAGGAACACCCCTCTTAGTGCCTTCTGTCCCCAGCCAGCCTCTACTGCTAGGGTCCGGAATGAGATGGAGAACTCCGCCACAGATAGAGTTCCCTGGGAAAGGTGGAGTAGACGCTGGGAGGCATCTCCAGCCCGGTCCGGCACCTCGAACATGGTTCTGAATAAACTCAGAAAATCAGATGTTGAGCGATCGGCCAGGGGGGCTGCCGCGTCTTCGGCCTCGGCCCACTCCAGTGCCCTGCCCCGAAGAAGACCCACAATGTACAAATTCTTAACTTTGTCTGATTCGAAGGTCCGCGGTCTTAGAGCAAAGACATTTGAACACTGCAAGAGGAACCCACGACATTTCCCCAGGGTTCCATGGAAAGGTTCCGGGTCCGTAATATGGTGGTCCATGAGTGGGCTGGGCATAGCTGAAGGAGGTGCCGAGGCTGTGGACAGAAAAAGAGAACTTAGATTATTTACTTTGTCTGTTAAAGCCTGTAACTGTGTTTTTAATTGAGTATTTTCGTCCATAAGGGCCTTTATGGCCTGTTGTTGTTGTCCCAGGAATATTCCTTGTCGGGTCAGAATCTCTGACACTGAGGGTGATGCAGAACCCGCTGGATCCATTCTGGTCAAGTCTTCTGTTGTGTGGGAGAGGGAATGAGGAGGATCCAAATGCAGGTTTAACAGTTTATTAAGTGTTGAACAAAGGAATCCACAGCAGAGAGATAACGGCTTCAGGCAGTGCTGGATGGCCAAGAGGAAGGGCTGAAGGTTCCTGTGAGTAGAATAAGAAAATTAGTCTGATATCAAAATTTGACTCAGCTTAGAGGTGGTCAGTTTACCACTAGAATCGTTGAAGACCTGACAGAGACTGTGGGTGACACCAGGTCTTTTATAGCCACCGGTAAGTCTGTGCAGCTGGGAGCAATCAGCCAATCCTCCCGTTAGAAGCCATCCAGCACCTGTGAGTTTTGGGGTAGAAAAAAAACAAACAAGCAGGCCTAAAAGGCCTCACACCACACACTCCTAGGGGTAATTTCATAGCAGCCAATCATCCTAACATATGTTTTGTGGAGGAAACCAGAGAAAACCCACACATACACGGGGAGAACATGCAAACTCCACACAGAAAGGCCAGCGTTCTCAGCCTCGTCCCACTCAGGACTTGAACCCTGACCTTCTTGCTGTGAGGCCACCGTGCTAACCACTGCCCCACCGTGCCACCGTGCCGCCCCCCTTCCAGATTCATTTCAGAAGAATGTGAGTGTTTACCAGCAGCTCGATGATGAAGAAAACACTTCTCATCAATCATCCGTTTCATCATTAGCTGAATAAATTCCATCAGAAATGAAAGATTATTGGAATATTTTTAGATTTAGGATAATGTTTGTAATAAAGACCGAGTTAAATAATGATGATTATTTACCGGGAGGGACGGGGGTTATATAAGAGAAATAAAGAGATGGCATCAATGATGCAAATAAATGCTAATGGTGGCTGATGGAGGGGAGGGCGAGGGGCAGGGGTGAGCTGCAGGGGGTGGGGGGAGTGCGGATAAACCAAAATTATATTTTTAATCATTTCACATAAATATTTATTCTTAAACACTTAGAAATAATGACTAACTCGTTACGCACGACGACGTCTCTTAAAGCCGCATATGATGACTAATGAAGTTTTACCGTTACCGTGGAAACCTCCAAAAAACAAGTAAATACTCCACCATGACTCTTATGATTGTTACTTTAAGGAATTCAATATTTTATCTTCTGTTTGGATTAAACTTCAAAATGATCTGGATGAATATAGATCTATATATACAAGTTGATCTACGTTCCTACCCTCACCATGGTAACCAGGATCTACGTTCCTACCCTCACCATGGTAACCAGGATCTACGTTCCTACCCTCACCATGGTAACCAGGATCTACGTTCCTACCCTCACCATGGTAACCATGATCTACGTTCCTACCCTCACCATGGTAACCAGGATCTACATTCCTACCCTCACCATGGTAACCAGGATCTACGTTCCTACCCTCACCATGGTAACCAGGATCTACGTTCCTACCCTCACCATGGTAGCCAGGATCTACGTTCCTACCCTCACCATGGTAACCAGGATCTACGTTTCTACCCTCACCATGGTAACCAGGATCTATGTTTCTACCCTCACCATGGTAACCAGGATCTATGTTTCTACCCTCACCATGGGTAGCGGCCGAAATGAGCTTCTTTCACAGGTTGGCTGGGCTCTCACTCAGAGATCGGGTGAGGAGTTCTACCATTTGGGAGGAGCTCGGTGTTGAGCCGCTCCTCCTCAAGGTCTAGAGAAGCCAGATGGGGTGGTTCGGGTATCTGGTTAGGAAGTCTCCCTCGTTGGTGAGATATTTTGGGCACGTTCCACCAGGAAAAGACCAAGAGGCAGCAGCTGGACCCGCTGGAGAGACACAGCTGGCTGGGAAATGACTCAGGATCAGCTGGGGTGAGAGAAGCCTGGGCTTCTGGTCTGAGGTTGTTGCCCCAGCAACACGGCACCAGATAAGCGGAAGGCGACGGAACAAAACGGAATACAGATTTAGATTTCTTTATTTTTCATCCATTTTTTGAATGTTGTAGAAACAATTAACGTGGGCACCCGGGATGATGGGATGTTATAGCACTTTTCATGACGTTCAAAGATGCTTCACACATATGCATTCTTCATTAACTCCATTCCAGGTGATGGTAAACTACTGTTGTAGCCTGGCGAAGACTGACAGAAACAAGGCTGCCATTTTTGTGTCATCAGCCCCTCTGACTATCACCAACCAATCACACACCTCGGAGAAGTGTCTTGCCCAGGGACACAGCAACAATTTGATCTGAACAGCCGTCCCACTGTGGTACCTGGGATTCCAGCGGTCTCCCATCCAAGTACAGCCCATGCCCAGTATGATTAGCATCAGAGGTCTGACGGGATCGGGCATTGACAGGCTGGTATGGCGAGTAAGCATCTACGCCAGACTAAAGATGGACAAACTAAAAAGAATCATATCTCATTTATAAAGTGAGTTCATGCTCGACTCCGAGTGTACGTTGACTTTTACGCAGACTAAACGATCTGTGAAGATGGCGGAGGGCGTGGACACAACTTTAAGCAAAGTCAGAATCTGATAAGACGTTGGGGAAAAAAGGAGACTAGTGGACAGAATCTGAAGTGAACCGAGGTCAGTGAAATGAAGCATTTGAAGCAGAAACAATTAGAAAACACACATAAAGCCTGTCTGTGTAGGACTGTACATAAGAAAGATTGTTAATAAAGAAATATGAGATCCGGTCTGGACCGGATGACATATTCATCCTACAAACATGAACATGATGATATAATCTGTAATCCCAGCGCTGCACACATGAAGCTGTGATAAACAAATAAAACTGAAACCAGTAAATTAAAGTATTTTTTTCTGGTTTCCTTCATGTCTTCACACCATAATGTCGTTCCTCAGAATAAACTCGTGATTAAACGGGTTTATAATTACAGCTCAGTTTGGAGAACAATATTTAGTACAGCACACACTAATTAATTCTTCTAGAACAATTATATTATGTCATTTTAAAGGCCTGTCACATTTGCATACTGATTAGAGTTTAGAAAATTCTTCTGAGCAAAATTACAAATGAAGGTAATTACAAAGAAAAACGATGCCGACACTCAGGACCCTGATTAAAGACGAGTCATCCACAGGTCTGAAGAAAACAATCAGGCTGAACTCTGACGTCTCTGGATGCTCTTATTTATCAACATAAAAATAAACTACGTGGGTTTTGGTTTGAAGAAAACGGAGATTAAAAAGTTTCTAACCGTCATGTTAAAGCTCAGAAAATTATAGAAAATATTTTATGTGTTTCAGTTAAACTTTGATAACGCTCCGAAACCAGTGAAGGGATCGTAATAAAACTACCCATATATATATATATATATATTCAGTACCAATTATACATGAACTGATAATGTTCACAGGGTTATTCAGCTAAAGGTAACAGTCATACATTTTAGAAACTTTAAACATATGAATGGTTCAACCTCACATCGATCTAAACTATTCATTAGTTTGTGATAAAGTCCAACGAGAGGCTCAAACTCTAGGACTTCTAATCCCGTATCCGTCCGCTTGGCAATTTCCCCATTGTGGAAAAATAAAGGTTTTCTTCTTAGCAGTGGTTCCCAGTCACACCGTCAGAAGATTAGACCTAAAATAAGTTTAGTAAATCCAGATTAAAAAAAAAAAAAGTTCCGTTCCGTCATCTTCCGCTTGTTCCGGGGTCGGGTTGCGGGGGCAACAGCCTCAAACGGGCAGCCCAGGCCTCTCTCTCCCCGGCTGCATCCTCCAGCTCACCCAGAAGGATCCCAAGTCGTTCCCCGGCCAGCTGTGAGACATAGTCTCTCCAGCAGGTCCGGGGTCTGCCCCTTGGTCTCCTCCTGGTGGGACGTGCCCAAAACACCCCGCCCGTGAGGCGCTCTGGGGGCATCCTGACCAGATGCCAGAACCACCCCATTTGGCTCCTCTCGACCTTGGTAGGGTCACCCTAGCCAAGCGTCATCCAAAGCCAAACAGGTCCTAGGTGAGGAGCCAGACAACGCATTGCTCAAAAATACCCCATGAAGACTTCAAACATGGCCAAGTTGCCCTTGCCCGGACGCGGGTCACCGGGGCCCCCCCTTGGAGCCAAACCCGAGGGTGGGGCACGCGTGCGAGCGCCTGGTGGCCGGGCTTTTACCCATGGGGCCCGGCCGGGAACATGGAACATGGGCCGCCCTTCCAGCGGACTCACCACCTGCAGGAGGAGCCATAGGGGTCGGGTGAAGGAGGAGATGGGTGGCAACCAACACCGGGGACCCTGGCGATCAGATCCTCGGCTGCATAGGCTAGGCTAAAAAAAAATGTTACAATTAAAATCCCACGTGGAGGAGTTCGAGTATCTTGGTGTCTTGCTCAAAGTGGGGGAAGGATGGAGCTGGAGATCGACAGACTGATCGGTGGAGTGTCTGTAATAATTAGGACGCTGCTTTGGTCAGACATGGTTAGAAAAGAGCTGAGCTGAAAAGAAAATTTAACTAATTTTATTTTGTAAAAAAAAAAAAAAAAAAAAAAAAAAGAATCAAATGAACTTCTATGTAAATAAGAGTTGTTATAAAAAAATACAGGAAGAACTACATCTCCAACAGGAAGAACTACATCTCCAACAGGAAGAATTACATCTCCAACAGGAAGAACTACATCTCCAACAGGAAGAACTACATCTCCAACAGGAAGAACTACATCTCCAACAGGAAGAATTACATCTCCAACAGGAAGAACTACATCTCCAACAGGAAGAACTACATCTCCAACAGGAAGAACTACATCTCCCAACATGAAGGACTACATCTCCCAACAGGAAGGACTACATCTCCCAACAGGAAGAACTACATCTCCAACAGGAAGAACTACATCTCCAACAGGAAGAACTACATCTCCCAACATGAAGGACTACATCTCCCAACAGGAAGGACTACATCTCCCAACAAGAAGAACTACATCTCCCAACAGGAAGGACTACATCTCCAACAGGAAGAACTACATCTCCAACATGAAGAACTACATCTCCCAACAGGAAGAACTACATGGTGAGGTCACCCCAGCTTCGCCGTCTCGGCACAGACTCAACGTAGGAAGCAACAGGTACCAGTTATAAGCCCAGAGCCGGATGCTAGGGGCTCATAACTAGCCCCTAGTACCCGGGGATTGATGGGGCACACACTGGGTAGTCTACCATCAAGAAGTGATGGTAGTCTTCTACCATCAAGACTCCTTGTTGATGGTAGAATGAGTCCTATGACTCCATTGGGAAGTTAACACCTGCCTCAACCCGGGCGGCCTCCATCCAATAACGTACTACACTGCCACAATTTGCTGCTTCATCGGGTGCATGAAGCAAAGGGACATTATGCTGGATTCCAGTAAAAAATAAATCATCTACCTCAATATTTAGTCCTAACAGGATGGAATGAATAGAACAGTGTTTCAGTAACCAGACCAGAAATCTGGTTTTGGGCTCCTCCATTCTGTCCTGGTGGACCGTTAGGATCCATCGCTGCACTTTATGCTGCTTATGTTTTTAAGATGTTTTAAAAGTGAGGATTTAGGTACAATAAAAATTTATTTAATTTCATCTTCTGAACGTTTATCTCTAACGGGGTTGCAGCGTGTGCCGGAGCCTATCCTGGCTGAATTCAGGTGAGAGGTAGGGTAATGATAAATGGACTCTATTTAAACAGCACTGTTCTACTTGTGTATGTTCTCAAAGTTCATTACATTGTAGCTAACCTTCACACACTCACACACACATTCATACCTGATGGTGGAAGCTGACATGCAGCTGGAAACCATCATCAGGAGACATTGGGAGTTCGGTAGCTTGCTCAGGGAAACTTTGGCGCGAACTTCGGGGAGGGAATCGTGCCCTAAACTGGCAGCCCTCTGGTTACAGGATGGTTGCACTACCAACTAAGCCATCCTTCCCCCAAAGGATACACCCTGAACAGGTCGCTAGTCTGTTGCAGGGCAATTCACACACACACACACGCATGCACACATACACACACTACTCCTCGGCTCAAGCAGCCAATCAACCTAACATGTATGTTTTCGGAGGAAACCAGAGAAAACTCACACATACACAGGGAGAACATGCAAACTACACACAGATAAGTGTTTCAAGCCTCACCCTCACTCCGGGACTCCAATGCCCGACGTTCTCGCTTGAAGACCACTGTGCTTATCACTGTGCCAGCACACACCCTGTAACGTAAAACTATTAATATATATTTTGTATTCGTCGTTTGGGGCGTTAACCCTTAAAGCAACCAGAACGCTTTAGAAATTTTTTTACGTAAGTGTTTTAGAGGGCGGCAGAGTGGCCTCACAGCAAAAAGGTCTGGGTTTAAAGCCTGAGTGGGGACTAGGCTAGGGATACTGGCCTTTCTGTGTGGAGTTCTCATGTTCTCCCTGTGTATGCGTGGGTTTTCTCTGGGTTCCTCTCACTCTCCAAAAACATGCATGTGAGGTTTATTGGCTGCTATGCATGAGTGTGTATGTGGATGGTGGTGTAGGTACACCTGTTCAAGGTGTATCCTCCCTCTCACCTTGGATCAGCCGGGATAGGCTCTGGCTCCCCGTCAGGAATAAGCAGTTCAGAAGATGATGATTGTTTCAGAGTTCTTCATGTTTACGTCATTTTCTATTTTCTTTGTCCATCGTATTAAAGTGTGAAATTTGATTTATTTTTTTTACAAAATTGAAGCCAAACAAACAAAAAAAAACAGTCTCCATCAATAGAGCCCATTTTCTTCCTCTCTCTGTGGGCATCCAGAATCTGTCTGAAAGCTTGTGCAGCTGTGAGTCTTGCTGTTCTGTTCCGGCTCTGTTTGTCCTTCAAAACACTAAATATAATGATTAAAGTTGGCAAGTTACGTTATCATTCGGAGCTCTGGTGTAAAACATTTATTAGATCTGGTCAGGGTCATAAGCGACTCCGCCTGGATGATACCCGCCACGTAGATTGGCCAAATCTTGCAAAATTTAAGGAACAAATGTAGGTCAAACAGACCAACAAATTCATGGAAGGAAACTTTTTTCCAGTTTAAATGAAAAAACGGTGCAGAAAATGACACGGTGCGGTCCAACCCAACCCCACTCGTTCACTTGAAGGTTAAAATTTAATCGGAGGTTCTTCTCAGTTTGCCATGTGTTTGTATAATTACAGCCCAAATCTTCCTTTTTGGTTTGTGTATAGAAATGCTGTAACTTTGATGATATTCATGAGTTCTGCCTCCTGTAAGCTGACAGTTAGCAGGGCTGTCAGCCGCAGCGGTCGCAGGTACCTACAAATCACTCCTGCTTTCCTTTGCAATGGAAATGAGGATGGAGAAAACTTTAAGTCGCCCAATGACAACGTTCAGGGAAAAATAAAACCTATCACCAAATCATGGTTTTCTTTATCCTTTCAGAGGGAAAATGTCGGTGACAAATGGTGGGTTTTTTTTTTTTGAGTGGCCGGGAAGCCAACAGATTTACCCTTCACAGGAGACGCTTTCAAAAGCAAAGCTGTCCTACTGTCAGAGTAATTTCCTCCATGAATAAGCGCTTCGCTGCTTACGGTGGAAAGCTAGTCCTGCATACGGCCGGCCAATGCCAGGCTTCTATCCTGCCTACAGAAAGCCAACACCATGGTGGCACTGGGACCTCATTTATAAAACATGCTCAAGCTAAAATCCACGCGTACGCCAACTCCTAAACAAACTGAGCTATTTATAAAGAGGACGGCGTGCGTGGATCTCAGCGTGGTGGAGCAAAGTGAGAAGCTGCCAACGTAAGACGAGGTGGAAAGAGGGGACTTGAGGACAGAAGCTGGAGTGAACTGAGGACAGTGAAATGAAGCATTTGAAGCAGTGAAGAAACAAAAGAAAACACACATAAATACCAGTCAGTGTAGTACTCGTTTAAATTTTATCCGTTCCATTCCGTCATCTTCCGCTTGTTCCGGGGCCGGGTCGCCAGGGCAACGACCTCAAACGGGACGCCGAGACCTCTCTCACCCCGGCTGCATCCTCCAGCTCACCCGGAAGGATCCCAAGTCGTTCCCCAGCTAGCTGTGAGACATAGCTGGTTACCATGGTGAGGGTAGGAACGTAGATCCTGGTTACCATGGTGAGGGTAGGAACGTAGATCCTGGTTACCATGGTGAGGGTAGGAACGTAGATCCTGGTTACCATGGTGAGGGTAGGAACGTAGATCCTGGTTACCATGGTGAGGATAGGAATGTAGATCCTGGTTACCATGGTGAGGGTAGGAACGTAGATCCTGGTTACCATGGTGAGGGTAGGAACGTAGATCCTGGTTACCATGGTGAGGATAGGAATGTAGATCCTGGTTACCATGGTGAGGGTAGGAACGTAGATCCTGGTTACCATGGTGAGGATAGGAATGTAGATCCTGGTTACCATGGTGAGGTTAGGAACGTAGATCGACTTGTAAATTAAACTTTATCAGTACTTTAAAGTCAGACCATTTCTATTCAATTCACTGACAGATCAGTGTGTGTCACTCATATGGAAAATGACTCTACTTATTTGTTGCTTTTCCACTTGTGTTGGCACTCGAAGTGCTTTACAGTGTAGCTCACATTCACATCTGATGGTGGAAGCTGCCATGTAAGGTGTAAAACCACCATCATGAGCAACTGGGGGTTCAAACCGGCAACCCTCCGGTTAGAAGGCGGTCGCCCTACTCAGTGAGCCACCCTTCCCCCATCCTATGTTTGCGAAGCATCGCCCAACAGTCTGCGAGAGCCTTTCACCAAGCGGTTAACGGTTGATTGTCTCCATGCAGGCAAGACCACAATGTTTGATGCTCTCCCGACATGCGGTCGATTTAGATCGCTCCATCTTCCAATTCAAACGCAGACATGATGCCAACGAGTCGCTTTAACGTAATGCGACACCTATTGCAACCAATCTAACGCGATTCACACCCTGAAAAATCTCCACGATTTTCTTACACACCGATGCATCTAATTATAAGAGAGCGGGGTTTAAGCTCAGATTAAATCCTTACCCAGTTTTAGATCAAGTCTTTAGAAACGGGTTCTCTGTAACTGAACCATCCTCCTGGATGGCCGGGTCCAAACTCCACCTGGTGATCATCCCTGGTGTCGGGCACTAATAGTCTGGTTGTGTAAAAAGTTCTGTAAAGTAATGAAGCAGAACATTCTTGAATCCCTGCTTAACATGCCGTCCATGTCTCATCATCTCCATCGTGGGCTGTTGCCCCGGCCGGTTAAACAGAGTTATGTGTCCCTGAGTGCCGAAGCGCCGGCTCAATGCTGTGATGAAAAGAGACGTGCACACAGGCCGCCCGTGCGCACGTAGGCCTCAACAACACGTCTAACCAGGAGCGACAGTTTCATATTCTACCGGGTTGGAGGACTGATTCATTATGCATGAGCGACCTGCGTGAATACAGAGCCACTTTTACATCGTCACCGTGGGACAAATGCTTCTTGACAGACGACAGATCTTTGCTTCGGTTCCTCGGAGGCGGTGCACGGAGGTTAATGTGAAAACTTACACTTATCTGCTCACAACTTGCTCTTAACAAGCCACTTTAAAAATTTAATAAACCTGCAAACAGTATTAAATTATAATGACCTGAAGCCGTTTCCGAGCCGGCAATTAGACCATAGATTATACAAACAAAACTTTTTGTTTCAAACACGGTGTTTGTTTGTATAAAAGCTTGTTTGAGATAATTAGCTTTTATTAAACTGGTCGCCATGGAAACCAAAGTTTAGAGAAAAGCTCATTAAACTGTTCAACTTGTTAAATTTGAAGTGAGTTCTATTTATTTTATCCTGATTGGAACAAAACCGTCTGTGACTGAGTGTTAAAATCCAGTGGTGGATGAAGTACTCACTTTTTGTACTTAAGTAAAAGTACAGATAATAAGGCTAAAAAAATACTTAAGTAAAAGTACCAATAAAAAGATCTACTTCAGTAAAAGTAAAAAAGTAATTGGTGTAATTTTTACTTTTCAAGTAAAAAGTAAAAGTCAGTCGGTCAGTCATCTTTTTATCCGTCTATCCCTTTCGGGGTTCCGGGGGTGCCCGAGCCCATCCCGGCTGATTTAAGGCAAAGGGCAGGGTACACCCCAAACAGGTCGCCAGTCTGTCGCAGGGCCACAAACATACAGTATAACCATCCACACACACACTCATTCCTCGGGGCAAATTTGGCACCGGCCAATCAACCTCGCTTGCATGGTTTTAGAGGGTGGGAGGAAACCCACGCAAACACGGGGAGAACATGCAAACTCCACACAGAAAGGACAGTGTTCCAAGTCTTGTCAAAAGTCAAAGTATTTAACCATAATTGAAATGTTATTTTTTGTGCTGTAGGGTGTCATGGATACAGTGAAGGAAGGCTGTAGGAGGGGGTACTTAGAAAAGAGTTCACATTAAAATGCATGATGATGACCCGCGAATGGTTCGCGGGGCTCCATGCTGAGGGTGTTTGTTAGACGAAAAATTTTGTCAGTTTAGGTCTTCTATTGTTAATAAAATCCACCCAGAAGTTTTGAATGATCTAGTTCACACACAAACACACACGTGCGTGGACACACACACACACAAACACACACACACACACAGGCGCTCTAACCACATAACCTCGTTGGTGGAGGTAATAATAATAACATCATTAGAACATCAAGCAGGGAGCTCGTTTGACCGCCTCCGGTAGCTGACATTGACTCCTGACATGCTACTCGTTTATTTTCTATTTTTTAGTCACTCGAAAAATTCTGTTTAAATTCACCGACAGATCAGTTGTGTTTGAATCACACAGTCGCCGTGGTAACTGCCCCCCACTCTCTTTTGTGGGTGGGAGACGGGCATTGTTTACGAGTATCCAGTCACGAATCGTTTGATTAGAATACTGTTACATATGAATCGCATCATGAGTTCTAGAAGCCTGGTTGGGGCGGGATGGAGATGAAGTTGGCTTATACTCAGGGTTCGTCTTGAGAAGGTTTTAAGTTACGTTTGTTTTATTAAATCCTAAGTGAAAACTTTAACTCATCCAAAGATCCACGCAGATCTCCGACTGATCATCGATCTGTTTTATTTTGATAATTTAAAAATGAGGTTTGTTTTTCTTCGTGAACTTTTTCCTGTTTCTCTGCGTGATGTGAAAGACTCACTTCATTCCACTCAGTCTCTACAGCTGCTCAGCCCATTCATCAGTGTTTACATGTTTGGATTTGTGACATTTTGATGCTCTTTAGGAAGCGGTGGGTTGGCCGGGAGGAGCAGGGGAATTTAGCCGAGTAGAGTCAACGAGCTCCGAGAGGCATTTATCCAGATGTCAAGCAGGAGGCATCTTGTCAGGCGTTCTGTGTCGACTCACACAGACAAACCTCCCCGGAGACGCTCCGCAAACACACAAACAATCAATGCTTTCATCGTTCAGGGCATCATCAATAAGCAGCGGTGTTGTGATGTGTCAGCCTGTGATTAGCCCGGCTGCAGACAGCCTATAGATGATGGCTGATATTTGCTCACCGTGTAGAAACACATCTCACAACTCCTGACAAGCTTTAATGATTTGATCTGTTTCTCCACGGACGGTGGGTTAAGTGTCTCCCTGCAGGGAGTGTGTGGGATCCATACAGGCGGAGAAGCACGGATGTTTATCAGGAATCTCAAAGAAAAAATCAGAGAGCCTTAATTTGAAGTGGTAACCCTTTGAAGGGACTTATTAGATGAAGTAAAAACAAAACAGGTACATGTCTGAAGACATTCGGACAGGTCACAGCTGCCAGAGGGAACCAGACGCACCCTAAAAAATATCTGAAAGATAAACTGAGAGACGACACGGAGGCATGAACCCTCCAACTCCAAAAGGAGGATGTTTCCTTTCAAAAAGTCCACTCATTTAGAAAATATGTACCGTACCTCAGAAGGCACTGCCATGTTCATACCACGGGCTTGTAGGAGAGAAACGCTGAAGCTAGTTTATTTACTGTCTAAGTTTTTATGGAGGACCACTTTTTGGTGTTGGTTGGCATGGTAACAACCATCAGCTGGTCCAGGACCCAGCAGCTCAACGTGGCTGGACACTCGTTCAGAGACAGAGTGAGGAGCTCTGCCAACCGAGTGGAGCTCGGAGTAGAGCTGGTAATCCTTCAGGTCAAGAGATGAGAGATGGGATGGTTCAGGCATCTGCTCAGAATGTCTCCTGAGCGCCTCGCTGGTGAACTGTTTCGGGCGCGTCCCACAGGAAGGAGAACTGGAGGCAGACCCCAAACCTACTGGAGAGACTATGTCTCACACCTGGACATGGAACACCTTGGGATCCACTGCTGGAGGATGAAACCAGGATGAGAGAAGTCTGGGTTTCCCGTTTGAGGCTGTTGCCCCTGTGCCTCTGCTCCGGACAAGAGGAAGACGACGGAACAGAACTGAAAAAAAAATCTATTTATTTCAGGACGTGATCGCTGACTTTAACAATTCACTTATTTAAAATTTAATTCTTCTTCTTTCGGCATTTCCCTTCAGGGGGCACCACAGCAAGTCTGTGTCTTCCATCTAACCCTATCTCCTGCATCCTCTTCAGTCACACCAACTATCTTCATGTCTTCCTTCACTGTATCCATGAACCTCCTCTTGGGTCTTCCTCTAGTCCTCTTTCCTGGTGGTTCCAAACCCAGCATCCTTCTTCTGATGTACTCTCTCTCTCTCCTCTGCACATGTCCAAACCATCTCAGTCTGACCTCTCTGACTTTAAAACCTCTAACATGTGCTGTTCCTCTGATCCTGTCCATCCTGGTCACTCCCAGAGAGATCCTCAGCATCTTCATCTCTGATACAAACATCTCTGTTTCCTGTCTTTTCCTCAGTGACACTTTCTCTAGACCAATCAGCATGACCGCTCTCACCACGCTGTCTCTAGACCAATCAGCATGGCCGCTCTCACCACACTGTCTCTAGACCAATCAGCATGACCGCTCTCACCACGCTGTCTCTAGACCAATCAGCATAGCCTCTCTCACCACACTGTCTCTAGACCAATCAGCATGACCGCTCTCACCACGCTGTCTCTAGACGAATCAGCATGGCTGCTCTCACCACACTGTCTCTAGACCAATCAGCATGGCCGCTCTCACCACACTGTCTCTAGACCAATCAGCATGGTTGCTCTCACCACACTGTCTCTAGACCAATCAGCATGGCCGCTCTCACCACACTGTCTCTAGACCAATCAGCATGGCCGCTCTCACCACAATGTCTCTAGACCAATCAGCATGGCCGCTCTGTGTTGTTCCTCAGATCCTGTCCATCCTGGTCACTCCCGGAGATTTAACATTTTAATTGATGATCATTTGATGTTTAATTGATTATTTTCAGGTAGTGACTCAGCGTTTTAAAGACGGACCAGTGTCTGTCGTCGGCAGAGAAACGAGCCAAACGAGGTAAAGTTGTTTTTTAATTAAATCAGAATGATTTTGTGAAAGTCTTTTATTTTTTCTGGTTTGAAAAGTAAATCCAGTGTTTACTCTCTTTCTTTTGCTGCTCATGCAGTGTTTACACATGTCTACTCAGCGTCTGCTCTGATTGGCTCAGAGATCTCCCTGCATTCTTCTTACAGTCAGTAATTACATCACCTGAACTCTGAACTCACCGGAGACTCTGAGAAAACATGGAGGATGTTTATTTATTAATGAAGTAAAAGCTGCTTAATCAGGTCTGAACGCTCCTGTTGTTTCCTCTGCTGCTTCAGGATTGATTCTTTTAAAACAGGATGTAGAACCAGGCTGACGGGACGTTTCCAGGTTCACCGTGGTCGATAACCACACGTCACTAATTAGAACAGTTTAATTAGAATACAGTTTATTTTCAGGCCTTTAAATGAAGGCATTTCTCACATTTTTAACAGTTATTTATCCACATTTTAACAGTTATTTATCCACATTTTTAACAGTTATTTATCCACATTTTTAACAGTTATTTATCCACATTTTTAACAGTTATTTATCCACATTTTTAACAGTTATTTATCCCGGTGCCTCTTGTCATGTCCGTGACGTCCAGTCAGGGTACCCGTTACCACCCCACAGATTTCTACTGTCTATGGAATGTATTTAATGTGTGTGTGTGTGTGTGTGTGTGTGTGTGTGTGTGTGTGTGTGAGAGAGAGACTGTCATGACCCTCGTCTCACTTGGAACACGCCTCACAGAAATGTTTACTGTTTGTATGAATTTTTAAAAAAAAACAAGATGGCCGCTCGATCGACAGATAAAAGAATAACATCTGGTCCTGTGTTTATGTTGGTGGTAGTTTGTGTGTGTGTGTGTGTGTGTGTGAGTCTATGTGTGTGTGACTATGTGGTTGTTTGTATAGGTTTGTGAGTGAGTGTACATATATGTATATGTGTGTGTAAATGAGTGTCCATTTTTATGTTGATGTGAGAGTGTGTGTACAGTATGTTTGTGTGTGTATGTGAGTCTGTGTGTCTGAATGTGTGTTTATGTATATATGTGTGGTGTGTGTGTATGTTTATGTGTGTGTGTTTATGTGTACATGTGTATGTGTATGTGTGTGTTTAAAAGAGGAATCCTGATGAATCGTTACCAGTATTTTTCTGCTCTTTGATGATTGGATAAAAATGACAGATTTTTCAGTTCTTGTAAATCTGATTGGTGAGGATTCAATGCCTCACCGGATGCCAACCTAACCAGACGTCAGCCTCACCAGACGTCACCCTCACCAGACGTCACCCTCACCAGACGTCACCCTCACCAGACGTCACCTTCACCAGACGTCACCCTCACCAGACGTCCCCCTCACCAGACGTCACCCTCACCAGACGTCACCCTCACCAGACGTCACCCTCACCAGACGTCACCCTCACCAGACGTCACCCTCACCAGACGTCACCCTCACCAGACGTCACCCTCACCAGACGTCACCCTCACCAGACGCCACCCTCACCAGACGTCACCCTCACCAGACGTCACCCTCACCAGACGTCACCCTCACCAGACGTCACCCTCACCAGACGTCCCCCTCACCAGACGTCACCTTCACCAGACGTCACCCTCACCAGACATCACCCTCACCAGACGTCACCCTCACCAGACGCCACCCTCACCAGACGTCACCCTCACCAGACGCCACCCTCACCAGACGTCACCCTCACCAGACGCCACCCTCACCAGACGTCACCCTCACCAGACGTCACCCTCACCAGACGTCCTCCTCACCACACTCCCTAACAACGTCCCTAATCACAGTGGACATTCGGTTACGTTCATCAGGTTGTAAATAATTTAGGACACACCCCTCCCTCCATCATGAAGCCTATTTCATGCCCGTATTTCAGCGTGTAAAACATGGCACCCTCTTCTCTCACTCCTTGGTTTTTCTTTAAAATTCTTTTCTTCCACCGTCGTTCCGCTTGTTTCCACATGAGGTTTTTTGCTCTCAAAAAGCTTTGAAAGCCTATTTTCAACTTTTCTTAAATGTCAGGAGAAGAGGAGGACACATCTACAGGCGAGTCAGGTCCCTAAAAAACATCCCAGAATGAAGCCTCCGTAACACAGAGACACGGCTGCTGAGGCTCCAAATGTTTTACTGATTAATTAGAACACATCGTTTTATCAAAGATCAATTAGAAATAATAAATGTCCGGTGATTCTCTTCAAATTTCACCCACAAGGAGCAAATTATCATCTCTAGAAATCAATGATCACCTTGTTTCTCTGGAGCTCAAACATTCCGGTAGAATCCAAACGTCCATGTTTGTCGTTCACTTCGTCAGACGATCAAAAACATCCAATCATTTCCTGGGCATGGCCACACCGAGGAGACCTCCACGCTTCATCATCCCCGCTCCATCAGGATGAAGAACATCTACTCATCCCCGTTCTGGACATCTCCGGGCTGAGGAGTCCCCCAGTGTTTCCATCAGGATGAAGAACATCTACTCATCCCCGTTCTGGACATCTCCAGGCTGAGGAGTCCCCGTGTTTTCATCAGGATGAAGAACATCTACTCATCCTCGTTCTGGACATCTCCAGGCTGAGGAGCCCCCCGTGTTTCCATCAGGATGAAGAACATCTACTCATCCCCGCCGTGGGCATCGCTGGGCTGAGGAGTCTCCCGTGTCTCCATCAGGATGAAGAACATCTGCTCATCCCCGTACTGGACATCTCCGGGCTGAGGAGTCCCCCGTGTTTCCATCAGGATTAAGAACATTTATTGACTTCTTTAGATATTTAGCTGTAGATTAGATTAAACTAATATTTAAACAATAATCTTTGACACATTGTTTGCTCGTCCCGGGGGAGGGATCTCTCTTTCACGTGGATCCCCATGAGGTTTCTTATTTTTTCCCCACTGATGGGTTTTTTAGGAGTTTTTCCTCACCGAGAAGGAGAGTCTAAGTGCATTAATGTGCTAGTCTTGTTTAGTTAGCATTTGTTAGTTATTTTTCTTGTTGTGTATTTGTGTTAATACATTCCTCTTTTTCTTGTGAAGCCCATTGAGATGGAAATTCTGTGATTTTGGGCTGAAAAATAAAATTGAATTGGATTATGAACTAGATTTTACTGTCTACCATCCACTGTCTGAGCCACTTGTTCAACACATCCAGACTCCAAGAAAGAGCTCCAAAACAGATTCAGGTCATCTGCAACGTGCTGCTGAGTTGGGTAAGGTGGAGCTGGACCAGCCGCTTGGTGAAACAGCTGCTTGTTGGAGCACTTGACAGTTGGCTCACTGCTGGGTGGAATGTGGGTTACCGTGGTAACGATGTTTGAATTTCCAGTGAATCCTAATAAGATGTTAAACTGTCTCTAAAAGCTCCACATGTTGATCCTTCTCTGTGGTGGAACAACACCAGCAGTCCACCATCTTTAGTTCCATAGTTCAGACAGGAAGCACTGATGATGTCACTGATGATGTCACTCAGAAGATCCTGTCTTTATTCCTTCTGATTGACTCCAGAAGGAACATCTCCAAACATCCATGAAGACTCCACATTCCTCACCGATGAAGGGGATCAGCTCTAGAAACTCCAACAAAAATGTGGAGCTACACGGACCGGTGTAACACGGCTGTTGGAAAAGCTCCAAAAGAAAACAAACAGAATAATCGGACATATTTTTATTAATATTAATGACTAAATTACAATTAAACCCAGTTTGTGTTTCAGATATTTTTAGACCAACAGAAGTTTTGAAGACATCCGTCATGTCAGTGTGAGGTGAGAGGCGGGGTACACTCGATGCAGGTCACCATTTGGTTCCAAGGTCTCATTAATGAAATTCTAAAGTCATTTTTTCCAAACAACTTATAAAAAATGTTGTCTATTTTTTAAAAAAAAGACAAAGCAAAGCCGCAGGACCCGCTCCTCCTCCAGGTCGAGAGCAGCCAGATGGGGTGGTTCGGACATCTGGTCAGGATGCCCACTGAGCGCCTCGCGGGCGAGGTGTTTTGGGCACGTACCACCAGGAGGAGACCAAGAGGCAGACCCTGGACCCGTTGGAGAGACTATGTCTCACAGCTGGACAGGTAACACCTCAGGATCCTCCTGGGTGAGCTGGAGGATGAAGCCGGGGTGAGAGAAGCCTGGGCTGCCTGTTTGAGGCTGTTGCCCCCGGCGACCCGACCCCGGAACAATCGGAAGATGACGGGACGAACAAAGCAAACTAAAATATTCTGATAAACATGAGTTTTCTGTGTTTTTACAAAGATTTTTTCTTCATCGCTTCTTTGCCGGGCGGCACAGTGGCGCAGTGGGTGGCACAATGGCCTCACAGCAGAAACGTTGTGTGCTCAAGTCCTGGGTGGGGATGAGGTTTGGAACACTGGTGTTTCTGTGTGTGGTTTGCATGTTCTCCCCGTGTATGTGTGGGTTTTCATTATCATTATTATTATTATTATTATCATCATTATTATTATTATTATTATCATCATTATTATTATTATTATTATTATTATTATCATCATTATTATTATTATTATTATTATTATCATCATTATTATTATTATTATTATCATCATTATTATTATTATTATTATCATCATTATTATTATTATTATTATTATTATTATTATCATCATTATTATTATTATTATTATCATCATTATTATTATTATTATTATTATTATTATTATTATTAAGGTGACTGACTGACTTCTTTAATCTGCTTAAACCATAATAAACATTTTCAGTTTTATAGCAAGTATTACACAGTTATGGACAGTGTGTGTGTGTGTGTGTGTGTGTGTGTGTATGTATGTGTGTGTGTGTGTGTGTGTCTATGTGTGTGTGTGTATGTGTATGTGTGTCTATATGTGTGTGTGTCTATGTGTGTGTGTCTATGTGTCTATATGTGTGTATGTTTGTGTGTGTGTGTACGTATGTGTGTCTATGTGTGTATATATGTGTGTGTATGTATGTGTGTATGTCGTGTGTGTGTGTCTATATGTGTCTATACGTATGTGTGTATGTCGTGTGTGTGTGTATCTATGTGTGTATATGTGTGTATTTTTGTGTGTGTGTGTGTGTATGTATGTGTGTGTATGTGTGTGTATATGTGTGTGTGTGTGTGTATCTTCCAGATTTATGATGAATTGGGAATTGGTTTATGGACAACACACACACACGCACACACGCGCATACACACACACACACACACACACACACACACACCGCCCCCCCCCCCCCTCCTCCCACCCTGAGGCAGATGAAAGGAGGGTTAAATGGAGGACCAATCGGTGCCTGGCTCTTTGATGTTGTGAGGAACAGTAATATCTTTGTTTGGAACCAATTGGTCTTCCTGTTAAAGCGTGACCCTGCTGGCTGGCTGGCTGGCTGGCTGGCTGCACGCTCTCTGTAATGATGAGGAGAAAAAGAGGCCATTACTGCTGCTGACCCTCCACACCGACACCGCTCCGTTTCTGATCGATATGTAATGATATGGCTGAATTAAGGACCAATCCATCATCTGGTTCTTCGTGTAGACTGGATTTGGTTTCTGATATGAGGGGGGTTTGTTTCCTTATAGGTGGGAACCAGGCACCCTATCTTATAGTAATACACACACACACACACACACACACACATATAGTACATATACACACTGGGATGTGAGTGCCGGTGGTGTGATGAGAAGATGGAAAGAGAACGTTGACACAAACCGGAGAAGAAAGAGAAGAGGTTTCAGTCATGGAGGTAAAAAGATTTTCAGACGTCGTTGAAGAGGACGTCTGAAAAAGAAGCAGAGATGTTTGTATCAGAGATGAAGATGCTGAGGATCTCTCTGGGAGTGACCAGGATGGACAGGATCAGAGGAACAGCACATGTTAGAGGTTTTAAAGTCAGAGAGGTCAGACTGAGATGGTTTGGACATGTGCAGAGGAGAGAGAGAGAGTACATCAGAAGAAGGATGCTGGATTTGGAACCACCAGGAAAGAGGACTAGAGGAAGACCAAAGAGGAGGTTCATGGATACAGTGAAGGAAGACATGAAGATAGTTGGTGTGACTGAAGAGGATGCAGGAGATAGGGTTAGATGGAAGAAACTGACTTGATCAGAATCATCAGAATCAGAATGCTTTTATTGCCATGTCAATGAGAATATCAGAGACTAGGAACTTGCTTTGATACAGCTGTGCAATATTATAAGATGAAAATAATAAAAAATAAAATAAATAAAAATAATTTTTAACAAAACAGAGTGCTCAGAAAGAAAAAGAAAAGTAGTGCAATGTCATGGAAAATACAAGTAATAAAAAATAATAAAGATAGTAAAGTGACAAGAGGGAGGTGACTAAGAGATGTGGGGATCCAGGTTATAAAGAGTTCATAAGTCCAACGGCAGAAGGGAAGAAGCTGTTTTTGTGGCGGGACGTTCTGGTCCGAATGGACCGGAGCCTCCTGCCCGAGGGGAGTCGCTCAAAAAGTCCATGTCCAGGGTGGGAAGGGTCAGCTGTGGAGAAGATGTGGAGACCCCTGAAGGGAGATGCCGAAAGGAGAAGAAGAAGACGTTGAAGAGGACGTAGACTGTAATGGCATTTTGTGGAGGTGGATGTTTGTCCTGGAAACGAGAAGTCTGAAGTACAGTTACAGTGAGACAGAGAACACGTATGTGTGGACGAGAGGGATTCAAATGGAAAAGAAATCATTTTTTTGGTTCCATTTTGCCAGGTTGCCACCCATGTCCTCCTTCACCCGCCCTTTTGGCCCCTCCTGCAGGTGGTGAGTCCACTGGAAGTGCGGCCCATGTCCCCTGTTGGGGCTGAGCCCGGCCGGGCCCCATGGGTAAAAGCCCGGCCACCAGGCACTCCCTCTCATGCCCCACCGTGGGCCTGGCACCAAGGGGGGGTCCCGTTGACCCGCATCCGGGCACGGGCAACTTGGCCATGCTTGGTCTCTTCATAGGGGTTTTTGAGCCACGGTCTGGTCCCACACCCAGGACCTGTTTACCTTGGGTGACTCTACCACGGGCATTTAGCCCTGGACACCTCCTACGGGAAGAGCTGCTCCTGACCAGGCTCGGGCATCTGGTCAGGATGCCTCCTGAGCGCCTCGTGGGTGAGACGTTTGGGTATGTCTTACCAGGAGGAGACCAAGAGGCAGATCCCGGAGCCGCTGTCTCACAGCTGGACAGGGAACACCTCAGGATCCTCCTGGGTGAGATGGAGGGTGCAGCCGGGGTGAGAGAAGCCTGGGTTTCCCGTCTGAGGCTGTTGTACTCGTTGACCTCATGACCTGGCCCTAGGAGAATGCATGTGCATGCGTCTCTGTGTAAGTACGTAAGTGTGTGTGTCTGTGTGTAAATACGTATGTGTGAGTGTGTGTGTGTGTGTGTGTGTGTGTCTGTTAGTGTGCAGAACATGTTTAACTGTGAGGAGGGCGGGTCTCTAGGTCTTGAAGCTCTGTAACGGTAGCCAAACAGCATCATCACCGCACTCACAAAGTGTGTCTGTGTGTAAGTACGTATGTGTGTGTGAGTGTGTGTGTGTGTGAGTGTGTGTCTGGGTGTGTGTATGTGTGTATAGCGTCACCGTGTGTTTTTATCTGAGCTTTTGTTTGTCCACGTGAGGATGTATGAGCGAGTCATCATTTTGTCGCCATGGCAATATGTTTCATCGGCTTATTAAGAAGCCTTTAATTTCTGGTTGCAAAGCTCAGGCTGATTCACGGAGCCCGTAGGAGCCCGCAGGAGCCATAAAGTGTTGATTTATCTGTGGTCCCTGCAGCCTGAGGAGGAGCTAATGATGGAGAGCAGCCCGGCAAAAAAAAAAAAAATTAGCAGCAGTTTGCTAGAAGCAAACGTCCTGCTGAGCCGTTTGTCTGGCTCAGAGCCAACATTTAAATCATTAAGAAAAACAACTTAATCCACAATAAATACATAAATAAGATTCTCACAAAAAATAGTTTAATCAGTTTATAAAATTTAACTTGAAATCAAATTTAAAGTTTCAGGATCTTAAATAGTGAGCAGATACCTGACGAATGAAGGAGAAAAGTGCTGGTTTCCATGGAGATGTGTATTACTGTTATAACCACGGAGGGGGAGGAGCTTGGAGTGAAGCTATTGCTCTTCTAGAAACGTAGATCCTGGTTACCATGGTGAGGGTAGGAACGTAGATCCTGTTTACCATGGTGAGGGTAGGAACGTAGATCTTGGTTTCCATGGTGAGGGTAGGAACGTAGATCCTGGTTACCATGGTGAGGGTAGGAACGTAGATCTTGGTTTCCATGGTGAGGGTAGGAACGTAGATCCTGGTTACCATGGTGAGGGTAGGAACGTAGATCCTGGTTACCATGGTGAGGGTAGGAACATAGATCCTGGTTACCACGGTGAGGGTAGGAACGTAGATCCTGGTTACCATGGTGAGGGTAGGAACATAGATCCTGGTTACCACGGTGAGGGTAGGAACATAGATCCTGGTTACCATGGTGAGGGTAGGAACGTAGATCCTGGTTACCACGGTGAGGGTAGGAACATAGATCCTGGTTACCATGGTGAGGGTAGGAACGTAGATCCTGGTTACCATGGTGAGGGTAGGAACATAGATCCTGGTTACCATGGTGAGGGTAGGAACATAGATCCTGGTTACCATGGTGAGGGTAGGAACGTAGATCCTGGTTACCATGGTGAGGGTAGGAACATAGATCCTGGTTACCATGGTGAGGGTAGGAACGTAGATCCTGGTTACCATGGTGAGGGTAGGAACATACTTTGTAGATCCTGGCTACCATGGTGATGGTAGGAACATAGATCCTGGTTACCATGGTGAGGGTAGGAACGTAGATCCTGGTTACCATGGTGAGGGTAGGAATGTAAATCCTGGTTACCATGGTGAGGGTAGGAACATAGATCCTGGTTACCGTGGTGAGGGTAGGAACATAGATCCTGGTTACCATGGTGAGGGTAGGAACGTAGATCCTGGTTACCATGGTGAGGGTAGGAATGTAAATCCTGGTTACCATGGTGAGGGTAGGAACATAGATCCTGGTTACCATGGTGGAGGTAGGAACATAGATCCTGGTTACCATGGTGAGGGTAGGAATGTAAATCCTGGTTACCATGGTGAGGGTAGGAACATAGATCCTGGTTACCGTGGTGAGGGTAGGAACGTAGATCCCGGTTACCATGGTGAGGGTAGGAACGTAGATCGACTTGTAACTCCAGAGCTTTGCTTTTCGGCTTAGCTCTTTCTTCACCACAACGGGCCGATGCGGCGTCCTAGTTATTGCTGATGCCGCACCGATCCCCGAGATATTTAAACAGGAAACCATCAGGTGTGATAAAAGGAGGAGTCCAAATGGAAGGATAACCCGTCGACCCGTTGAGGGTAAAATGATATCTAAGGTGAATTTAATTTGTTTTCATCTTCATAACATTTAAAGAAATGATTTTTTTCACCTGCTTAGAAACATTTAGTGTTCCTCAGAACGCAGCCTGAATGTTTCTGGTAATTATGAGAAGTAAAAGAGAGGATGATTACTTCTACCTTTCCCAGGGATTGGCTGCTGTGAAGCAGGACTTCTTGTGGTGCCACAGAAACGGCTCCTGCATACCAACCAGCCGCACCGATACGTGATTAAATTCTTCCAGCATCCTCGGAGCTGAATGAACTCACACTTTTTACTCCGCTTATCCAATTAAAATTATTCACAAGTTAAATCGACTGAAAATATTACCCAGCGTTTTCTTTTAAATCTTTCATTTCTATTGATGTTTCATTCTGTAAAACTTTGATCTGAGGTCAGAAATCATCAAAATAACGCTCGCTGAGAGACTTTCAGAAAAAACAGAATGTGAGATTCTCCCAACAGAAGACATTATTTACATTATTTATGTTCAAAGTTTGGTTGAAACAAAATAAAAGAACAACAATGTAAATAAGAAAACATATCTGTTACTGATTAAAAATAACTAAAATTTTTGTTCAGGACGGCCGAGCGGTCTTAGGCGCTGTGTTTAGGTTGCAGTCTCCCCTGAAGGTGGAGGTTCAAACCTCACATCTGACAACACATGCTAGGGGAGGAGGCGTTGGCTCAGTGGTAGAGTGTAGGTCCTTGGACCAGGAAAAGCCAGTTCAATTCCCACTGAGCCCGTTAGGTGACCCTGGAGCAGGCATCTACCCCCTACTTGCTGCCATTGTGGCTGCTTGCTGCGGTTTAATGCAGAACAGAATTTTTTATTTATTTTTTTTTATTAAGCGGGAGGCGATAGCCTCCATGTCTCTCCTAGCCTCCTCCTCACCATGTCTCACAGCTGGCCGGGGAACGACTTGGGATCCTTCCAGGTGAGCTAGAGGATGCAGCCGGGGAGAGAGAGGCCTGGGCTGCCCATTTGAGGCTGTTGCCCCCGCGACCCGACCCCGGAACAAGCGGAAGATGACGGAACGGGAGGCGATAGCTCAGTGGTAGAACGTTCGCCCTGGGACCGGACGTTCTCCGAAAGTTCACGGGATTGAATCCCACTGAGCTCATGTCTAGGTGACATTAGGGAAGACACCTAACCCCTTGTTTCTCCCACTATTGGTGCCATCTTGTCAGCCTGCTGCGGTGTAATGCAGCACACTAATTTCCATGTTGAGGGATGAATTCCCTATATTAATATATATTTTTAATATATATTAATATACAGTATATATTAAAAAAAACAAAAACAAAGAAGCAACTAAATTAACTCATTCATACACTGAAAAAAAAAAGCAAACAAAAATGTAAGAGTATTCATTCATGTTCTGAACCGCTCATCCGTGACGAGTCACAGGATATCCCAGTGCATTCAAGATGAGATGCAGGATACACCCCAAACAGTTCACCAGTCTGATGCGGGGCCACACACACAACCATTTATACACACACATTCCTAGGGACAATTTCATAGCGGCCAATTAACCTAATATGAATGCTTTAGAGGGTGGGAGGAAACGGGAGACAAACCATGCATGTGGCCAGTATTCCAAGCCTCGTCACCACCCTGGGACTCGGACCCTGACCTTTTTGCTGTGAGGCCAGTGCACTACCCACTGTGCCACCGTGCATTCCTCCTGCGTTTACTGTACTGTATTCATTCCTCAAGGGGAAATTATTTTTACTGTAAATTTTAAGCACAATTTAAAAAAATGTTAAAAGAAGGAACAAATATTTAAAAAAAAAAAAAAACTCTCATAATGTAGGGTAACTCAGAGATACTCAGAGGTAGAATGTTTGTTCTTGGACTGGCAGAAGCTGGTTCGATTCCCACTGGGCCTGTGCCTAAGTGTCCCTGGAGAATACCCCTCACCCCTTAGTTACTCCCACCACTCCCACCGTCATGATCGCCTGCTGCGGTGCAATGCAGCAAAAGTAATTTTCCATCTGAGGGATGAATAAAAATAACTTGAACCACAAGATGCAGCCAAGGAGAAAAAGCCAGGGTGAGAGAAGCCCGGGCTTCCCGTCTGAGGCTGTTTTTAACTCATCTCTGAACATGTTAGTGGGTTAAACATTCCCACAGATTTATTTAAATTCATTTGGTTCCACGTCGGGTAGCACGGTGGCCTCACAGCAAGAAGGTCAGGGGTTCAAGTCCCCGGTGGGGACGAGGCTTGGAACACTGTCCTTTCTGTCTTGAGTTTGCATGTTCTCCCTGTGTTTGCGTGGGTTTCCTTTGGGTGCTCTGGTTTCCTCCCACCCTCCAAAGAGATGCATGCTAGGCTGATTGCCCCTAGGAATGAGTGTGTGTGTGGATGGTTGTATGTGTGTGGCCCCGCGACAGACTGGCGACCTGTTCGGGGTGTACCCTGCCCTTTGCCTTAAAACATCTGGGATGGGCTCCGGCACCCCCCGTAACCCTGACAGGGACAGACTGACTGACTGGTTCCACGTCCTTCTCTCTTGTTTTCCACCATTGGTGCTCTCCAGTGCTGAAAACTGGATGTTATCATGATCCTTGTCTTCTGGATCCTCTACCCTAACTCATCACACCTGGTTCCAATTACCTCTCTCTGATTCCTCCAGCTGTGTCTCATCCTCCCCTGGTCTCCATGACTGCAGTGTCGGATCATCCTTCTCTTCTGCTGCTGTTCGTCTCCTGGTGCAGCCATGATGGTGTCCCTCCACATCTGGTCCCTCATCCTGCTGTCCTGAAATAAACTGGTTAAAACTGTCCATTCATTTGGTTCCTTCTTCTCCACTCTCACCATCATCATTACAGATGTTCTTCTTGGTGGATGACTGTAAAGGCGCTGCCACACCAAGCGCCCACAGCTTGTTCACACAGGCATCACAGCCTCGAATTTGGGCAATTTGGTTTTACGTTAAAACTTGTGATCTCAATATCATTAAATCTTTAAAGGACTAAAGATTCTATAAGAATTTATTTTTGTAAAATAATGACTTGAACACCCATCAGAGGCTAAACTTGACTTTTATTTTGGAATACATCTTTACCAACAATTTACAGAACAATAAATAAAATCAGACAAAAGTCACTTTTCTTTTGGTACAAATCCTGGGTGAGATGATGAAGCCGTCACCATGGAAACGGGAGTATCCATCCAGCAGCCCGGGCGATAGGAGGGTGGTCTGCGTGTGTAAACAGAGCCGGAGATGATGCGGGAAAACATCTGCTCAGGCCAGGAGTCTGGAACAAGCAAAGCACACACACTCATCAATCACACCCCCGTTCTGCACGACTCATTCTCTGGGATTTAATTGGCAGAAAAGTAATTAGCTGTGTGTACGCTGAATGAGTCACAGGTTACAGGAAGTAATTTATGATTACTGATCAGTGTCTCAGGTTTAATTAAGACCAGAGCAGAGATCATCAAAGGGCTTCATTATTTAGTCCAACACGGGATGCTGACCCACAGGAAGGGACACCCCGTCACCCCCTCTACACACACACCCCGTAGTGACGTACAGTATGTGTTTACTTATGAGAAAAATAATCACAATTAATCAATACAAGTAATTAATCACAAAGAATCACATGATTAATTTACAAACAAACACAGTACATTTAGAAAGTTTATGTTGTAAAATGTAAACAAAACTTCCGTTCTGTTGTCTTCCGCTTGTCGCCAGGGGCAACAAACAGCCTCAGATGGGCAGCCCGGGCTTCTCTCACCCCAGCTGCTTCCTCCAGCTCACCTCGGAGGATCCTGAGGTGTTCCCTGTCCAGCTGTGAGACAGACTCCAGCAGGTCAGGGGTCTGCCTCTGGGTCTCCTCGCGGTGGGACAGAACACCTCACGAGTGAGGGGTAAAACTTCCAGTAAAAATAAAGGAAGTCTCTTTGAGACCTGAAACGTGTTCTGATCAAACTTAAACTAAACTGGGTTTTCATTCAGAGACAGAGGGAGGAGCTCTACCATCCAGGAGGAGCTCGGAGTAGAGCCGTTGCTTTTCTAGTCGAGAGAAGCCAGATGGGGTAGTTCGGGCATCTGATTAGAATGCCTCCTGAATGCATTCGAACGTTCGCCCTAGGACCGGACATTTTCCGGAAGGTTGCAGTATCGAATCCCACAGAGTTCATGTCTAGGTGTCCTTGGGGAAGACACCATACCTTCCTTGGCGCTGTTTTGACAGCGCTGTTTTGTGCATGTCAAAACTGCGAGGTGTTTTGACATGCACAAAACACCTCGCTGGTGTGGTGTTTCGTATATGTCCCACTGGAAGGAGACCCAGAAGTACACCCTAGTTCTTGAGGAGAGACTCTACAATCTACATTCCCATAGGTGGGTGATGACCGAAAGAACGAGATCCTGGATACAAGCGGCCAAAATGATCTTCCTCTGCAGGGTGGCTGGGCTCTCACTCAGAGATCAGGTGAGGACTTCTGCCATCCAGGAGGAGCTCGGTATCAAGCCGCTCCTCCTCCAGGTCGAGAGGAGCCTGATGGGGTGGTTTGGGCATCTGGTCAGGATGCCTCCCTCGTTGGTGAGGTGTTTCGGGCATGTCCCACCAGGAGGAGACCAAGAGGCAGACTGTGGACCCGCTGGAGAGACTATGTCTCACAGCTGGACAGGGAACACCTCGGGATCCTTCCGGGTGAGCTGGAGGATGCAGCTGGGGTGAGAGAAACCTGGGCTTCCCGTCTGAGGCTGTTGCCCCCGGCGACCACAACCGGAAGACAGTGGACTGGAAGTTTTTTTTGCATTTTACAGCAAACCACACAAAACCAAAGACGTTTAATCCAGTCTGTGGTAATCCCTGCATTCTGACCGATCAAGACTCCTAAACGTAGAAATTAAGATCTATATTTGTATGGATTATTGATCAGAGTTTCGGGTTTAGAGAGATCCTGATTTACATACATCTATGTTTGAGGTCCACACATCGTTTTTTCTTGATCCTAAATTTTAATGTTAAAGATGGAAAATAAACGCCGGCAGCAAAAACAAAGAAAAGTAATAAAAGTGTAATAAAGAGGAGGAAACATGAGATTTTCTGACTTGATCAGTGTGTGGATGCTGATCAGTGGCTGTGAGGATGGATCTGGGGGGCAGACGGTGAGATGGGGGGCTGATAGAAGGATGAACATGGAAAGACCCCAGGCGCCCGTCACATCGCTCACTTCCTGCCCATCTGCACAATGTTCTGCCCAGCTGGAAAGGTGCCAGCTCTGGAGGAGGGGTGAGGGGGTGAATCATGGTGTTTGTGTGGAAATGTGTGGATTTTATTAACTTTATTTCAGATTAACCTTATTTTTTATCTAAAAAAGAACAAATTTAATTCTTTCAGTGAGTTTTTGAGGTCTGGAAAAATTCAGAAAAATTTAATCCATGAAGAAACAGAAAAGATATGTTTACACTTTTCTGGTTCCTGCTCAGACGCCTCGTTCTGGTTCCTGCTCGTTCTGGTTCCTGCTCAGACGCCTCGTTCTGGTTCCTGCTCGTTCTGGTTCCTGCTCAGACCCCTCGTTCTGGTTCCTGCTCAGACGTCTCGTTCTGGTTCCTGCTCAGACGCCTCGTTCTGGTTCCTGCTCGTTCTGGTTCCTGCTCAGACCCCTCGTTCTGGTTCCTGCTCAGACGCCTCGTTCTGGTTCCTGCTCAGACGCCTCGTTCTGGTTCCTGCTCGTTCTGGTTCCTGCTCAGACGCCTCATTCTGGTTCCTGCTCAGACGCCTCGTTCTGGTTCCTGCTCGTTCTGGTTCCTGCTCAGACCCCTCGTTCTGGTTCCTGCTCAGACGTCTCGTTCTGGTTCCTGCTCAGACGTCTCGTTCTGGTTCCTGCTCAGACGTCTCGTTCTGGTTCCTGCTCAGACGCCTCGTTCTGGTTCCTGCTCAGACGCCTCGTTCTGGTTCCTGCTCAGACCCCTCGTTCTGGTTCCTGCTCAGACGCCTCGTTCTGGTTCCTGCTCAGACGTCTCGTTCTGGTTCCTGCTCGTTCTGGTTCCTGCTCAGACCCCTCGTTCTGGTTCCTGCTCAGACGTCTCGTTCTGGTTCCTGCTCGTTCTGGTTCCTGCTCAGACCCCTCGTTCTGGTTCCTGCTCAGACGCCTCGTTCTGGTTCCTGCTCAGACCCCTCGTTCTGGTTCCTGCTCAGACGCCTCGTTCTGGTTCCTGCTCAGACGCCTCGTTCTGGTTCCTGCTCGTTCTGGTTCCTGCTCGTTCTGGTTCCTGCTCGTTCTGGTTCCTGCTCGTTCTGGTTCCTGCTCGTTCTGGTTCCTGCTCGTTCTGGTTCCTGCTCGTTCTGGTTCCTGTTCAGACGCCTCGTTCTGGTTCCTGCTCAGACGCCTCGTTCTGGTTCCTGCTCAGACGCCTCGTTCTGGTTCCTGCTCGTTCTGGTTCCTGCTCAGACGCCTCGTTCTGGTTCCTGCTCAGACGCCTCGTTCTGGTTCCTGCTCAGACGCCTCGTTCTGGTTCCTGCTCGTTCTGGTTCCTGCTCAGACGCCTCGTTTTGGTTCCTGTTCAGACGCCTCGTTCTGGTTCCTGGTCAGACGCCTCGTTCTGGTTCCTGCTCAGACGCCTCGTTCTGGTTCCTGCTCGTTCTGGTTCCTGCTCAGACGCCTCGTTTTGGTTCCTGTTCAGACGCCTCGTTCTGGTTCCTGCTCGTTCTGGTTCCTGCTCAGACGCCTCGTTCTGGTTCCTGCTCGTTCTGGTTCCTGCTCGTTCTGGTTCCTGCTCGTTCTGGTTCCTGCTCAGACGCCTCGTCACAGCAGAGTCTCTAAATCAACCACGCCTCTCGAATGCTAAATATGAATTATGCAAATGACGTGATGCATATGCAAAGACATCTAATGAAGAAGGTTGAGGTGTCGTTACTGTGCAGCCAATCACAATCTAAAGACAGCAGAGTAGGAGGCGGTCATCAAGGCACCTCTTTGATCGACAAAAACTCATCTTTATTAAATTTGTGTAATAGTTCACTCACTCCACCACTAAGAAATCACTTGATTTGCGTGGAAATGGTTGTTTTGAGTTTGGGCGACGCCCCCTCCATCACATGATGGGCACATCTTATTGTCAGCATTCAAAAACAAGAGCTTTTTATCAGGAAGTCCAGGACTTACTGATTAGAAAAAAAGTTTTTGATAAAAACAGAACAGAACAGACGTTATTGATTTCTGTCAGAAAGCATTCGTTGTCTCAGACATCAAAGTGTACACGTCCTGTTAAACGCAGCTTTTAGTGAGTCCATGAGTCTGTAGTTCTTCAGAAAATCTGAATTTAATCCATAAAATAACAGTAAAGAAATCTTTATTTAATCTTTGTACTTTTCTGTTTCTGATCAGATGTCTTGTTTTGGTTCAGGTTCATCTGGTACGTTTTTTTACTCATATTTTCAGAACAAATCACCATCTAAAGAGAAACAATGTCTGACTTGGGTGTGGCACACACAGACATAAAGAGAAGACTCTCATTGGTTGCTGTGGCCGCCATCTTGGATCAGTAGTCCTACCCGCAGTGGTAGTAGAAACGATGTGTGAGCACTGTGTGGTGGATTCTGGTTCTAATCAGAGGATGATTGAAAGTAGAACTCAGGGATTAGTTTTCATATTTTAATGTGAATATAGTTTTATTTTTCTGTATTTCTGTCCTGTAGTGAAATCTTCTCCAGCTGATGTTAGCTCCACGTTTACCATGGTTACAACTGAGTGACATCATCAGTGATTCCTCATACACCTACATGTGGAATTAAAGATGGTGGACTGCTGGTGTTGTTACACCACAGTGAAGGATGGGAATTGTTGTTTTGGTAGAAAGTTTTGGATTAAGTAAGGTTAATGTTAATGACAATAAGTGTCTTTGATTGGTGTGCGGTGTTGAAACAGAACATCTGTTTGACATCCATGGTGTCAGAACACTTTTCCCGCCTGTTCACACAGACTCCAAGCCGCTCAAGGACAAGCAAAGATAGATTTTATAAACTCTATCCAAATAAGGCAGCTTATGTCCGGCGAGTTGCAGGTGCAAGATAAGAACATGTTTAGTTTGTTCAGCCCAGTAATAAGTATGAATAAATTATCAGCCTATCATACGTAACGGTCAGCCCAACCAAAGTTCCATAGCCTATCAGAATGCCTAGCAACGAAAAAGCCCACCCTGACAACGGGGATCCTTAAAACATGTGTCTGTGGGTAGTTCGTTGAACTTCTGCCGATCAAACTTTGATTTGCATGAACTTCCAACGCTGCAGCATTTAATCTTTTTATTTTATTAAATTATTTTTTTATGTTCTCATTTGTGTGACATCTTATTAAGAAAATTCCATGACATTGTCAAGGTGTGGAGCTTTTAGTGACAGTTTAACATCTTATTAGGATTCACTGGAGATGAAAAACATCGTTGCCACGGTAACCCACATTCTGCCCAGTACAGAGCCAACTGTTGGGCTTGTCCAGCTCTACTCCAACAAGCAGCTGTTCCAGTTCCACCCAGCCCAACACCGAGCAGCTGTTTTGGGAGCTCTCTCTCAAACTGCTTGGAGCCACCGGACACAGAAATTTTTCCAGTTGGGGATTAACAAAGTCTTTTAAATCTGAAATAAAATATACCGACAATAACGAAGTGAGATAAAAACTGTCCACTCACAAGGAATCAACGTCAGCCACTGAAGCTTATCATTTGTGTTTGAAGGCTTCTAACTTTGTTTAGAGTTATTTTAAAGTCTGTGCCCTCGACCATCTCTGTAGATTGTTCTGTAATGGTGAACGTAGTCGTATGCACTGGTGTTACCATAACCAAGCTTTATAAACGAGGTCTTAATTAGTTCTACATCGTATTGGTTTAACAGAATCATCCTGGAGCCCCTGGGACTCCAGCTGACCAACGATGTTCCTGCGCTGGTCAGCAAGTGCAATAATCCCTCAGCTGCTTTCTGATGACACCTGCTCAGGAAATCCGTCAGCTTTACGTAATCTACTCCGCGTGCATCCGGACGGCTCAGCAAACATGCATGTTTGCCTGGAAAAGTGGCACGATGATTGGATTGGGGATTAAAGGTCATGAGGAAGTATTTTCAGGCTTCAGCTCAACTTTTGGCTAATCATTCCTGCACAGCTGTGAGTCGGAGGAGTTGGCAGATCAACGTAGTCCCAGCGTGTCGTCGCCGCGGTGACAGAGCCTTACCCACCCCAGCCGGTAATCCCCTCCGAGTTCCCAGTAAGCTGACGCCACGGAAAAGATAAATAAGACGTTTTCCAAGCAGCTAATGACAAAACTGCAAAGCACCTTCGCTCCAAATTAATCTGGTTTTTCAGGCAAACATCTTAAACTTGTGAAGTTTTTCTGCTCGCAGGTGAAGAGGGACAGAAAGTTCTTCTGTGAGGAGAGACGGAGGACGTCAGTGACAAATGTCTCACATTAACTTCTCTGTTTATGTTCCCACAGAAGATGTGAAATAACCCTATTAAATCAAGTCCTCACTCCCCCATTAATCTCAATCCAGCTGACTAGTCCCTCAAAGCTAATGGGGTTTAGAATTTGCATGAGTTTACCCACAAAGCTCGTTCTAAGAGGATTGCCGTTCAGACAGAGAGCTTATTGTCACACTTGTTCACAGACAGGGATTAACCAC
The DNA here is from genome assembly GCA_902685375.1 of Neostethus bicornis. Lineage (NCBI taxonomy): Eukaryota > Metazoa > Chordata > Actinopteri > Atheriniformes > Phallostethidae > Neostethus > Neostethus bicornis. The sequence goes on from LR738541.1 coordinate 40,902,148, forward strand.
AGCCCAAACTTACAGAGATCCTGAGAGGACCTGCTGGGTGCTAACATCCACCAGATCCATCAAACTCATTTTCACTTTTATTTATTATTATTTCTATTTTATGACGACAGCTCCGTGCGTGATTTAAATAATCTCCTCTGGAAGTGTTTCAGCAGCTTTAGAAGCTAAACATATCCACTGCTTTAATTCTTACATGTTTATCAGTTTCACTTCCAGAATGTTCTGCTGCTTAGAAAACACGACAAGGTGTTCCAGCTGTCTGTTCCCGGCTGCTTAGACTTCCACAAACAAATCAACTACATCCTGGAAACATGAACCGTGAAACTGAAACCATTCCTCGACTGAATCAAATCACTTGATTTAAAAAAAAAATTCCTGAATTATTTTTTTGTGCCTCGAAGCTTCGTTTTATTTTCCTTCGACATTCTCTTTGTGATGCCGGGGTTTTGTCGAGATGTGAGTCCTCGTTAAGATGAGAGGCTCGGCGCTTGTGTGCGTGCCCATGACGCAACCAGGCTCCGCCCCACTTTGTTGTACACATCTTCATCTGTATGATTACTCTAACCTCCACTACCCTCATTTATGCCCTCACCCCCATCCTAAACAGAAGCTCAGTTCAACAGGTATGACATCATGGGGTGGAGTTTGGATGCATCATGAGTCTTCTTCTTCTTTTGGCATTTCCCTTAAGGGGGGCGACGGGGGGCGCTACAGCACGTCAGTTTCTTCCATCTAACCCTATCTCCTGCATCCTCTTCAGTCACACCAACTATCTTCATGTCTTCCTTCACTGTATCCATGAACCTCCTCTTTGGTCTTCCTCTAGTCCTCTTTCCTGGTGGTTCCAAACCCAGCATCCTTCTTCTGATGTACTCTCTCTCTCTCCTCTGCACATGTCCAAACCATCTCAGTCTGACCTCTCTGACTTTAAAACCTCTAACATGTGCTGTTCCTCTGATCCTGTTCATCCTGGTCACTCCCAGAGAGATCCTCAGCATCTTCATCTCTGCTACAAACATCTCTGTTTCCTGTCTTTGAATCAGTGACACTGTCTCTAGACCAATCAGCATGGCCGCTCTCACCACACTGTTTCTAGACCAATCAGCATGGCCGCTCTCACCACACTGTCTGTAGACCAATCAGCATGGCCGCTTTCACCACACTGTCTGTAGACCAATCAGCATGGCCGCTCTCACCACACTGTCTGTAGACCAATCAGCATGGCCGCTCTCACCACACTGTCTCTAGACCAATCAGCATGGCCGCTCTCACCACACTGTCTCTAGACCAATCAGCATGGCCGCTCTCACCACACTGTCTCTAGACCAATCAGCATGGCCGCTCTCACCACACTGTCTCTAGACCAATCAGCATGGCCGCTCTCACCACACTGTCTCTAGACCAATCAGCATGGCCGCTCTCACCACACTGTCTCTAGACCAATCAGCATGGCCGCTCTCACCACACTGTTTCTAGACCAATCAGCATGGCTGCTCTAACCAAGGTTTTGTACACTTTTCCTTTCATTTTATCTGAAACTCTTCTATCACACATCACACCTGATACTTTTCTCCACCCGTTCCAGCCTGCCTGCACACGCTTCTTCACCTCTTTTCCACACTCTCCATTGCTCTGCACTGTTGATGATGAGTAACGCATAAAAAAAAAAAAAGACAGATTTTAACTGCTTAGTTTTATCATCTGAGCGTTAAGTTTAACAAATGAGTGATAATGATTTTTTTTTCATTGGTCTTTTAAGTCTATTGATTAATTAGGAAATGAACCTTATGTTAGAAGGTGCTGCCCCCGGGCGGCGGCCTGCTGCCCCCGGGCGGCGGCCTGCTGCTCGGGGCAGTACCCTTGTTGTTTTAGTGTCTGATCGTCTATTTTCGCATTTTTTTCACTTGGTTTCTGTTCGTCTTTTGTCTGTGTTTGGTCCCGTTCAGGAAAAGTGGGCTCTTTGAACATTGTTTTGGACCGCACTGTTTTACTTTGAACGGCTGTTTTAAAGCCAGACATTTTTTGTTTTTTTTAACAGCTAGCTCCCCGTTGGCTTGTTTCGCTGGTCATGGAGTCGTCCTACTTTGTTTACGTGCACGACCAGCAGCCAGCTCTCAGAACCAGATCCACCGTGCCTGAAAGAGTTGGTGCAGTCCCGATAATGTAACAATATGATATTGTATGTAAATAGTGAGTTCAATAGATCCGCTGCTAGAGGGCGATCATGTGTGTTATTAACTTGTGTAGATACCAGAGAGTGAGCTGAACCGAATGTAAATAAACGGTTGAATAGAGAGTAAACTGGACTCATTGGAACAAAGATAACCACACAATGGCATTTGGGTATGTCCAACTATTGTGCACAGCCCGAAAATAGGTGGGTGTTAAGAGGTTAACAGATAGAATTGAGAAGGAGACAATCAGAAAGGAGGCGCTTTGAACCCAGTGGCCCTGCGGTTGCCATGGGTAACATCCGGTCACTCCCTGGCAAGATGGAGGAAATGGGGACGCACGTTCTGACCCAGCAGGAATGTGTAGGGTCCACTTTGGCGTGCTTCATTGAAGCCCGACTCCGTGGACTCAGTACAGATTGTTTCTTTAACTGTTCAGATGCCAGGTCTCATACCGTGTAAGTGGACCGGGAAGGCATCGAGGTGTTAGCATCACAGCATCAAATTTCCCTTTGAGGATTTATAAAGTATTTTCAATTCTTACATCAACCTTAAAAGCTCTAATTTGTTTGGGCTGTGATTGTAAAGGAGACGTTTGAGTTGAACCCCACAGTGTGGTGTAGATTCATTTTTGCGTGAGTCAGTTTTAGCTGGCCATGTAGCCATTAGCAGATTTAATGCATCCCAGTGAATCCTTCTTCAACCGACTCATTTTCTCGTTGGTGATAAAGTGTGTGGTTTCCACAGGAGCCCGAACAAGACGGTAAACAAGATGTGAGGGAGGTTCCCGCGACATAACTCGTACAGGAAGCAGTGTCAGTGCAGTTATTGCATTATTTAGAGCTCCATAAAGAGCCAGGCTATTGATTTTAGGGCAGAAGTGGCTCCCCGCTTATTTCTGTCATTGTCCCCCTCATTAAACTGATGGATCGCTCCTGCTTTTCTCCTTTGTGCCTCCTCTGCTGCTGTTCTCCATCACTCTTTCACTTCATGCACTCCTTCATGCGCCGTCTGACCGCCTTGTGTCGCCTTTATTGTTGCAGTAAAATACATGCAGATGTTTGAAGGGAACCTTTGTGCTGCCGGAGCTTTCTGACACGGAGAATAATGTGAGAAGTGTTTACAGGGTGTGTGTAGTCACCACCGTAAACCCGATCAAACGTACACACCGCGGAACACGGCGGGATTATGGATCATTTGTAAACAACTGAACGATAAAACATCACAGATAGTTTTAGTCAGATTCTCATCTGAGTGACTTCAGTATTCATGAGGTGATATAATCAGACAGACATACTGTACGGCGGCACGGGGGAGCCTGCTTCTTCACGGCAAGAAGATCGTGGGTTCAATCGTGGGGATAAGGATTGGAACACTGGCCTTTCTGGATGGGTTTTTTTCGGGTTCTCCCGTTTCCTCCCACCCTCCAAAATCATGAATCTTAGGTTGATTGGCTGCTATGAAAACTGGCCATGAGTGTGTGTGTGTGTGTGTGTGTGTGTGTGTGTGCGTGTGTGGCCCCACGACAGACTGGACCCAAGTCCCCTGGGATAGGCTCTAGGATCCCTGTGACCCCGTGAGACATAAAAGGTTCAGAAGATGAAACAAAACTGTACATCTATTCATAACGAGTTGACTGACTTCCAAAAATCCTACCGATGGTTTGAAAGGACGGGTCTTCAGGAGAGCACAGAGAAGCTCATACTGGTCTTGAAAACTAGAGCATTAGAGGCCCAGATCTACCACCCCGGCAAGACCAGGGGTGTCAAATATACGGCCCGCGGGCAGCGTCTGGCCCACCTGAGGATTCAGTACGGCCCGTGGTATTTACAACAACGGATGAATTTTCTCTAATTTGTTTTAAGATTGTCCGCTGGGAGGCGCTGTGTCTTAGTACGCGCGTAAAGCAATACTGTGGTGGAACACCAGTAGGTGGCAGGTTCATGTTTGTCAGCGACATTTGCATTATCCATCTGTCCTTCAGCCTCGTCTCTACCCGATCGGTGATCTGTTCTCTGTGATTCCTAGAGGTAATTTCATAGCATCCAATCAACCTAACATGTATGTTTTTGGAGGAAACCAGAAAAAACACACACATACATAAGGAGAACATGCAAACTACACACTGAAAGGACCGTGTTCCAAGCCTCGCCCCCACTCCGGGACTTGAAACATATTAAAATTTATTTTAAAAAATGAAAAATTGTCCCTTCGCAATTAAAAAACACCATTGGATCGTTCCTCCCTGGTTACTGTAACATGTATCTATGTGTGGATCTGAGATGATGTTTCTTCACTTTTGTCCTAGAAAATATGTTCCTGTCATTTTTTGTCGAGGTGGTTGGCATGTTTACGGTGATCGCCATGGTTACAGGGCATGGCATTTGCTCTTTCCTGTGAAGCAGAGGACGATGAAGACGTCTGGGCGGCTGCTGTTATAATGTGTCTGCTGCTGTCATGTCGGATGGATAGTTTTATTGATCCAGGTCTGAAAAAAACAGACGTGCACACCGCTCTGTGCACGCCGCTCCGTGCACGCCGCTCCGTGCACGCCGTTCCGTGCACGCCGCTCCGTGCACGCCCCTGCTCTGCCCCAGTCTGGTTCAGACCGACCTCTGCAGAAAGTTTCCATCAGAACCAAACCCCACACATTCTGTCCACTTTCTTCCTCCAAACGTATTATTTTAGAGCTCTTTCACGCTCCACGGTAAATAACCGCTTCCTGTTGGTGTCAGAATAACGGCTTACTGGCACCGTTTGTGCACCGACTCGATGTAATGTGTTCATTTCAATCCGGTGGAAATCTCACAGCACAATGAACCACATGAACGGATCCTCATTCATCCATTCTTCACACCAACAGCACATCGAACAGGTTTCTCTCTGGTGCTGAACACCCTGGGGGAGGTCAGAGGGTCAGGACCACTGGATCTCCATCCTGCCTTGTCTTTAGAACTCTGTCAAATGTGATAGGTGGTTTGAGTCAAGGCGGAGCAGGGACAGACTGACTTCTCTGCTGTGGCCTCGTGTTGGATCTCTCTGTTTCCCTCGGCCTCCTTGATACCGATTTTGACATTTGCGCGCCACCTGTAGCGGTCAGAGATCACTAACTCAAGATCGGGTTGATGTTTCACGAATTCAGATCCCTCTAGCGCAGGGCAGGTCGTCCAGTTTGCTGCGTTCCTGTGGCGAGCCCCCCACAGAGTAGAATCTACTTTATTTATCCTGAAGGTAAGTCTGAGTGCTGCAGTGTAAACACCTCAATGCCCCCTCGCCCCTATCCACCGGCGTGCCCGTCCGGTCGCACTGTGTCCAACCTGGCAACCCAAAAGCTGGAGTCCGGAGTGGGTCCACAAAGCCGCAGAAGAACACCAAACTGGTCTCTTTGTATTTCACTGGGTCTGAGTGAGCGCCTCCAGTTCCTGAAGCGAGCAACCGGACGTTTCCATGGAAACCGTAAAAACACAGGAAGCACCTCCTCTAGATCGTCTCCTTCTCCTCAGCTCCCTCAAGACTTAACCAACTCCTCCAGCCACGACGGTCGCACAGCAGCAGGTCGCACATGTCAACATACATGTCAACGGCATGACCAGCTAGCCGTTAGGAGGTAGTTGGACGATTTCTAAGAAAAAACACCTGGGAATAGAGGATTTCCTTTGGAAGGCGTCCATCGTTCATCCTGCACACACGGCCCAGCCAGCGCAGACTTCTCTGGGTGAGGATGGTGAACATACTGGACGTGCTCGTCTGGGTCAAGACGTCTACATTGGATACTCAACCCGGCCAGGTGATGCCTAGGAGAAGTCTGAGGTTACGCAGGTGGATGGCTTTAGTCTCGGCTCTTGGTGGGTAAACAAAGTTCGAGGATCATCATCGGACAAAAACTTGTTGGTGATAAAATTCACTCTGACATCTGACCGTTTGTTACGTCCCGTCCTGTAGATGAAATCCTTCCACCTGCAGGTCTTCTTAAAAGCTTAAGTAGCAGCTTGATGTTTAAATATTACTTTTATTAGCTTTATGTTAATGATGTGTAAATGAGGGGTCCACGATGATTTATAAATGAGTCCAACTCCTTCGTAAATCCCTCGTGTGATAAATCTCAGATGTAACCTGACCTCATCTCCATCCCGCCCCAAACACGCCTCTAAAACTCCAAATATTCTTCTGAAAAGTCTCTGCTGCTGCATTTCAGTGCATTTCCTCAGACGAGTAACAATGTGTAATTTTGGGAATTCAACCTGCTCTAAAAATTCCCCCAGAGTGGGTCAGAAGTTCAATCTGAGTTACCATGGCGATCCAGCAGGTTGAAAAGGGGCCACTTTCATCTGGATGAAAACTCTGCTCGCTCAGCAAACCCTGTCGAGCTATAAATCATACCTTTCCCCGTCTGGAGGGAAATCCGGTGGCTGACTCAGAAAGCAGGGGGTCTGTGACCGGTCTGGAACCAGACAACGATGACCAGGTGAACCATCGAACAGAGAGTCGACACAAAAATCCTCAAAACATTTTGTCCAATCAGCTCCGGTTATTTAGACGAAAAAAAAGCTTTTAATTGATTATTCAGCGTGATCAATCCGGGCTGCACGCTATGCTCACAGGAAGAAGGTCGAGGGTTTGAGTCCCGGAGTGGGGGCGAGGTTTGAAATACTTTCTGTGTGAAGTTTGCATGTTCTCCCTTGGATCTCCGTCTGGATTTTCTCCAATTTCGTCCCACCCTCCAAAAACATGCGTGATGGGTTGAAAGGCTGGTACCAAATTGCCTCCAGAAATGAGTGTGTGCGTGAATGGTTACCTGTGTGTGGCTCCACAAAGACTGGTGACCTGTTCGGTGTGTATCCTACCTCTGACCGAAATCTCTCCATTTGCTTAAAAGTTGGTATGAATTTGGGCATCTGCACGCTCTATAAGTGATGCCCCAGAACCTGTTTTCCCAAAATAATCCAAAAAGGGTTCACATTGTGAGGGATTGTTTAGGGTTTCTTAATTTATTGGGTCTGGAATGGCTATTGAAGAGTGTGGGAAACCTCCATGATGGAGACGGAAAGATCTAAACCTCCATGATGGAGACGGAAAGATCTAAACCTCCATGATGGAGACGGAAAGATCTAAACCTCCATGATGGAGATGTAAAGATCTAACCTCCTGGATGGAGACGGAAAGATCTAAACCTCCATGATGGAGATGGAAAGATCTAAACCTCCATGATGGAGATGTAAAGATCTAAACCTCCATGATGGAGACGGAAAGATCTAAACCTCCTGGATGGAGACGGAAAGATCTAAACCTTCATGATGGAGATGGAAAGATCTAAACCTCCTGGATGGAGACGGAAAGATCTAAACCTTCATGATGGAGATGGAAAGATCTAAACCTCCTGGATGGAGATGGAAAGATCTAACCTCCTGGATGGAGACGGAAAGATCTAAACCTCCATGATGGAGACGGAAAGATCTAAACCTCCTGGATGGAGACGGAAAGATCTAAACCTTCATGATGGAGACGGAAAGATCTAAACCTCCTGGATGGAGACGGAAAGATCTAAACCTCCATGATGGAGACGGAAAGATCTAAACCTTCATGATGGAGACGGAAAGATCTAAACCTTCATGATGGAGATGGAAAGATCTAAACCTCCATGATGGAGACGGAAAGATCTAAACCTCCATGATGGAGACGGAAAGATCTAAACCTCCATGATGGAGACGGAAAGATCTAAACCTCCATGATGGAGACGGAAAGATCTAAACCTCCTGGATGGAGACGGAAAGATCTAAACCTCCATGATGGAGACGGAAAGATCTAAACCTCCATGATGGAGACGGAAAGATCTAAACCTCCATGATGGAGACGGAAAGATCTAAACCTCCATGATGGAGACGGAAAGATCTAAACCTCCATGATGGAGACGGAAAGATCTGGAAAATCTTCTAAATGGATTCAAAACCATTGCTCTGTTAAATTTTTCCAGCTTTAGAAAAACAAACGGATGTTGTTTTTTGATCCGTTGGAGTTTTTCGGGTTAATAATGAACATAAATTGCTTCCTTTGAACAGAGTGACTGATGAAAGGATGAAATCATGTAAATAATAATTTAATCCATACAGACACTCTAGTGTGACAGATGAGCATCGATACCAGGCGTGTCTGTGCCATGTCCACCATCATGGCCGACCGCTGGAGCATTGATCCCAGCCTTTGCCGTATGAATAGAAGGCTTTGTTCCACTGACTTTCCATTTTCCTCCCCCGGAGGGAAAGAAATGACAAATCGATACGTTCTGCAAGCAGAGACATCTTGTATTGAGCGTCACGCAGACACCAGCCGTGGCGCCGCTGGACGACCTGCCTCATTACCATACAGCACAACGCCGCCATGTTTCAACAAAACCTGGTTTAAAGCCGTTCATTAAAAACTATTTTACACCTGCAGAAAAAAAAAACAAGCTTCTTAACCTTTTCTATCCAAAAAAAACATGAAAAGAAAGTTTGATTCTTCTCACAATTAACTTCTGAAAGTTTGATCCTGCTAGATGTACTTACCCTAAACTATCTGGATGTTTTGTTTTGTCTTCCGAACCATTTATCCCTAACGGGGTTAATGTTCCCTAGAGGGGGCCGGAGCCTATCCCAGCTGACCACAGGCGAGGGGCAGGGTCTGCCCTAAACAGGTCACTACTCTGTGATTGGTCCACACACACAGACCCCCATCCACACACACACACACACACACACACACACACACACACACACACACACACACACACACACTCATTCCTACGGGTACGTTTGTAGCGGTTAATCAACCTAACATGTATGTTTTTGAAGGAAACCAGAGAAAACCACACATATTGTAAATGGGGAGAACATGCAAACTCCACACAGAAAGGCCAGTGTCAAGCCTCACCTCATCTCCAGGACTCGAACCCCAACCTTCTTGCTGTGAGGCCACCAATCCAGCCCCTGATTGACATACTTCCTTTTTAACATTCCTCCTAAAGAGAGGTTTGTCGTGATCCTACCCTCTTCAGGAACATTTCGACTCCCCTTAATCCTGTCCTATCCCCCAAATTCAACACGTTACCTCTGCCTGATGTCTCCACCTGTGTCTCGTTTTCTCCCTGGTTATTTAAACCCTGGTGTCCATCACTTCGTCTTCAGATCATCTGCTGTTCTGCCCTTGTTCTGCATCCACTTCTGGTTCCTCAGCTTCATGTTTCACCTTTGATGGCTCCTCTATCTGGTCCTACTAAACCTGCCTGGGACACACAGGCCCAGGACGGTGTCCAGGCCGCACATGCCTGCCCTTCTCCCCTAACTCCTGACTAACTGTAAAAAACAGATTAAAATTGGGTTCTGGGTTCTACCTCTCCACCTTCACCACCTCATGACTTAATTAATTAAAGTTTCTACCACGTTTAAACTTTTCTGAGGAGCTTTTTTATTCCATTCACGACAAGTTCTCTCACTCAGTCTTCAGGCTTTTAGACACCCAGGCCATTGATTCTGTTAACCTTCTACTGTGAGAAGGAAATATTTTAGTGCAGGTGCTCTACTCACACTCAGTCTCAACAGGGTGTGAGTTTTTTTTCTTTTATATGCACCAAACTAAGGAATCTAAAAGGAATATGATCTAGTTTTGCTGTTACTTGATACATTTAACACTATTTTCAGCCTTAAAAATAGAATTACGCTGTGTCATGCACACATTTGGGTGTGACTAAGTGGGGAGCGAGAGGAGGAAGGAAATTCACTGTTTCAAAACAGACTGTGAAACTGATTCAAATGTTTTTAGAAGGTTTCTGATCCAATAAGTCACTTTATTATTAGAAATAATATGAGATGAAAATTATTATAAAAACACAACTTATTAATGAGGAAGGAAATCAACAAATGGATCAATAATTAGGTCCCTGAAGAGCTTTTAATTTACCAGTTAAAGTTCATAAACTATCGGTGACCAGCTGTGAGTGGTGAACCAGAGAACCAAAAGTAAACAAGTTCTCAGAGATAGAAGGAGGAGCTCTGCCATCTGGGAGGAGCTCTGCCATCTGGGAGGAGCTCTGTCATCTGGGAGGAGCTCTGCCATCTGGGAGGAGCTCTGCCATCTGGGAGGGAGGAGCTTTGTCATCTGGTAGGAGCTCTGCTATCTGGGAGGAGCTCTGCCATCTGGGAGGAGCTCTATCATCTGGGAGGAGCTCTGCCATCTGGGAGGAGCTCTGTCATCTGGGAGGAGCTCTGTCATCTGGGAGGAGCTCTGAGCAGAGCCATTTCTCCTCTGGGTTGAGAGAAGTTACATATGAGGTGGTTTGGGCATCTGGTTAGGATGCCTCCTTGGCTGGTAAAGCACATGGTCCCATATGCTTTCATTTCCGATAAAAATAAAGAAAATATTAAAATGAAATCTCTAACTTTGAAATTTGTCTTTAAACACTGAAAATCAAATGAATAGTGATTTTATCTTAAAGCACTGAAGGTTTTTTGATTCGTCAGGACGTCACCATCACTCCTCCTGACTGTCTTCCGGTTTTTTAAACGATAGGACTTGCAGACGCACTCGTCCTGCTCATTCAACTCAGTTTGTTTCTTCGGTGCTATAAGTCAACAACGACCAGTGCAAGCACGAAACTGTTGCACCAAGTCAGTCTGTGGAGTGTGTTATATTTTATCTCAGTATGGAAAACCATCAGGGGCATTACTAGCTCTATGACTAGCGCTATTGCTACACTAGATTTTAAACAAACACGCTAGATGTCACATCAAGCACGTTATATTTCAAATCTAGTGCGTTGGCTCTGAAAAACGTCCATCTAGCGGCGCTAGGTTTGAAATCTAATCTAATTTTTCTTGTTTTAACATCTAACACGCTTGTTTACGTGTGTGTATTGGCCCCGATGGCGTTCCATATCTGTACACACTGTTTATTTTGGTAACTTGCACATCACAGAGACGCACACATTTTAATGGGGGCAGTGTTGTTGTTGGGAGAAGTGTTGATGGCGCACTAGATATAGTGAGAAAAAATCATCTAGTGAGGAAAAATCAGAATTGCAGGAAAATAAAATATTACCATAGTTTTTTTTTTTTCCAGGTTCCGCGGGCCGGATTAAAACGTTTAACTGGCCCATGTCTGCTCCAGACCAAATAATATACCTGGTCTAACCACGGTTTTGTACAAGTTTGGTCGTGCAGATGTAACGTGTATAAATAACGGTCATGATTGGGACACACTTCACTGGCCTTACCGCCACACACGGATCATTTCCGGGCTGAAACCACGATGATGAGGATGAGGATGGAGAAGATGATGGCTCCGGCCACCAGGAGGTAACACTTCCTTTTCCTCAGCTGCCTCTGTTGGAAAAAAAGAGGGAAAATGTTAAGTAATCATTAATGAATGAGGAGCTTTTCTGCTTCAATCCTTTGAAAAAAATCTCAATGAGTTTTTTAGCGCCACACCGTGTCCTGCTGGAAGCTCATTGGTCGGCCTTATTGCTGACTGTACGTTGAAGTGGGTTCATTTTAAATGTTCGTGCAGCTTCCCTTCATTTTGATGTAAAACAGAAGTACAGGTTTTTGGTCACAGGTAGAGATCCCATGAAGGGTTAAACCTGGAGTTATTTTAAAAAGTAGAAATGGTTTTATGACCTCTCCTCTGCATTCTGTGTCCCTCTAATCTGATCGTTCTGTTTCCCAGAAACAACCAAAATCAAACATACATGTGAGTAAAATAAACGCCTCGTAATCAGACCGAAGGAAAACCATTTTATTTATCAACTTATCTTGATTTTATTTCTTTAATCCATCAGAAGGTTTAAAATGCCAACGTTTGAGGTTTAAAAGCAGCAAAGAGAAAGATGATGGTGAGCTGTGATTGGCTGGTTTCTGAGAGCGTAGCGTCTGTATCCATGAAAGCTTCTGGTAAATGCCAGGCTCCACTTTAATAAGCAGCCAAACTGACCTTTCTGTTCTTCAATTAACTCCAAACATCCCAAAAACACATCGTCTCACAGAATGTTGGAGCCACGACATTTCAGACATATTCTAAACTACAAACATGGGTGCATCTTAATTTACTGCCATGCTAACCTGGGCACAGCAGTTCAGTTGTTTCTGCTGATCGGGGGTCGGGTTGCGGGCGCTAAAGCCTCAGACGGGAAGCCCAGGCTTCTTTCACCCCGGCTGCATCCTCCATCTCACCCTGAAGGATCCTGAGGTGTTCCCTGCCCAGCTGTGAGACATAGTCTCTTCAGCAGGTCCAGGGTCTGTTACTGAATCTCCTCCCAATGTGACGTACCCGAAACACCTCACCAGCGAGCCGTTTATAGGCATCCTCATCAGATGCCCGAACCACCCTATCTGGTTTCTCTCAAACCGAAGGAGCAACAGCTCTACTCTGAGCTCCTCCCATATTGCAAAATTTCTCCCTCTATCTCTCAGAGAGACTCTGCTAACCCTGCAGAGGAATCATTTCAGCCGCTTGTATCCACAATCTCGTTTTTTGGGTCACCAGACACATTGGGTGCCATGGTGAGAGTAGGAACATAGATCCTGGTTACCATGGTGAGGGTAGGAACATAAGATCCTGGTTACCATGGTGAGGATCAGAACGTAGATCCTGGTTACCATGGTGAGGGTAGGAACATAGATCCTGGTTACCATGGTGAGGGTAGGAACATAGATCCTGGTTACCACGGTGAGGGTAGGAACGTAGATCCTGGTTACCATGGTGAGGGTAGGAGCGTAGATCCTGGTTACCATGGTGAGGATGGGAACGTAGATCATGGTTACCATGGTGAGGATGGGAACGTAGATCATGGCTACCATGGTGAGGGTAGGAACGTAGATCCTGGTTACCATGGTGAGGATGGGAACGTAGATCCTGGTTACCATGGTGAGGATGGGAACGTAGATCCTGGTTACCATGGTGAGGATGGGAACGTAGATCATGGTTACCATGGTGAGGATGGGAACGTAGATCATGGTTACCATGGTGAGGATGGGAACGTAGATCATGGTTACCATGGTGAGGATGGGAACGTACATCCTGGTTACCATGGTGAGGATGGGAATGTAGATCCTGGTTACCATGGTGAGGATGGGAACGTAGATCATGGTTACCATGGTGAGGATGGGAACGTACATCCTGGTTACCATGGTGAGGATGGGAACGTAGATCCTGGTTACCATGGTGAGGGTAGGAACGTAGATCCTGGTTACCATGGTGAGGGTATGAACGTAGATCCTGGTTACCATGGTGAGGGTAGGAACGTAGATCCTGGTTACCATGGTGAGGATGGCAACGTAGATCATGGTTACCATGGTGAGGGTAGGAACGTAGATCCTGGTTACCATGGTGAGGATGGGAACGTAGATCATGGTTACCATGGTGAGGGTAGGAACGTAGATCATGGTTACCATGGTGAGGGTAGGAACGTAGATCCTGGTTACCATGGTGAGGATGGGAACGTAGATCCTGGTTACCATGGTGAGGATGGGAACGTAGATCCTGGTTACCATGGTGAGGATGGGAACGTAGATCATGGTTACCATGGTGAGGATGGGAACGTAGATCATGGTTACCATGGTGAGGATGGGAACGTAGATCATGGTTACCATGGTGAGGATGGGAACGTACATCCTGGTTACCATGGTGAGGATGGGAATGTAGATCCTGGTTACCATGGTGAGGACGGGAACGTAGATCATGGTTACCATGGTGAGGATGGGAACGTAGATCCTGGTTACCATGGTGAGGATGGGAACGTAGATCCTGGTTACCATGGTGAGGGTAGGAACGTAGATCCTGGTTACCATGGTGAGGGTATGAACGTAGATCCTGGTTACCATGGTGAGGGTAGGAACGTAGATCCTGGTTACCATGGTGAGGGTAGGAATGTAGATCCTGGTTACCATGGTGAGGGTAGGAACATAAGATCCTGGTTACCATGGTGAGGATCAGAACGTAGATCATGGTTACCATGGTGAGGGTAGGAACGTAGATCATGGTTACCATGGTGAGGGTAGGAACATAGATCCTGGTTACCATGGTGAGGGTAGGAACATAGATCCTGGTTACCATGGTGAGGGTATTAACATAGATCCTGGTTACCATGGTGAGGGTAGGAACGTAGATCATGGTTACCATGGTGAGGGTAGGAACGTAGATCATGGTTACCATGGTGAGGGTAGGAACATAGATCCTGGTTACCATGGTGAGGGTAGGAACATAGATCCTGGTTACCATGGTGAGGGTAGGAACGTAGATCGACTTTTGAATGCAGAGCTTTCCTTTTTAGACCCAGCTCTTCTTCACCATCGATGCAGAGTCCTGATCATTGCAGACACTGCATCGATCTGTCTCTCGATCTCCTGTTCCATTCTTCCCTCCTGTGAACAAGACCCCAAGTTTTCTAAATACCTCCACTTGGGGCATGACCATGTCCCTGACATGCAGGAGGCACTCAAATATTTTGGGGCGAGGACCATGGTCTCGAATTTCCAGGCGCTAATTCTTATCCCCGCTGCTTTGGCAGCAAATAAGAGCTGGAGATGACGGCCTGATGAAGCCAACAGAACAGCAAAATGCAGAGATCCAATCCTGAGGAACACAATCCCTCCAACACCTCGGCTGCACCTGCACCATTCTGTGTATGAAGGTAATGAACAGAACTGATGACGAACGGTGGTGGAGTCCAACTCTCAAGAAAATAGAATCCACAAACTGTCGGCAAATTGTTTACTCAGATTCCAAATAAGTGAAGGTCTTTTCAATATCAAGTCATTTAGATACAGAATTCAAATTTTGTTGCAGTGAAGAAGAATTCCTTTATACGTCCCATGATGGGGAAATTACTGTGCTGCGTCGCACCGCAGCAGGCAGACACACATTGGCACCAATGGTGGGAGCAGCTAGGGGGTTAGGTGTCTGCTCTAGGGACACCGAGGTGATTCAGTGGGATTTGAACTAGCTTCTCTCGGTCCAATGATAAACACTACCACAGAGCCAACGCCTTCCCCCAAAATATTTAAGGAATTTTAATCAAACCGTCAGTACCAACTACGGATGAACTGTTTAGGTTCTCAGGACCATGACGCCACACACCAAGGTCACAAAGTGTGAAAATCTTTTTGATTTGAATCCTTCAACCGAGTGATTTTCATCCGTTCATTTTTACAGATTGTGATGTTACACATGAAGAAGGTATTTCGTTCGACGCCTCGGCCTCGACTTATTTCTGCTTTATTTTATTTCTAATTCTTTGCTGTTCTTTTTATTAACTTTGATCCCTCTAGCAGGATGAGGGAGAGCTGTTTGCCTCACAAAATCCTGTTTACATACGACTGTTTTATTTCCCTTCGTAAGAGCAGGTTTCTCTCCAAAAAGAGCAGGATGATTTTGGAGTGTGTCTCCCGGGGCGGTGCCGACGCGTCGCAGAACAGAATCTATGTTGTTTGGAAAAGCTTTCTCTTCTTTTCCCCCTCAGCCTGTTTGCTGCTACAAAGGCAGCCGGAGCAGACCAGAGCCGGGCTGGAGTCTTTAAATCCTGACGCGCTTCAAAGCACGCACAGAGCAATTCATCTTCTTATCTGAGACTCAAAACAGGCTTTCTGTGTGGAAGAGAGGGAGGAAGGAGGAAGAGGGAGAAAAAATGCTGTCGAGTAATTTTCCGTTTAAACGTTCCACTCCACAACAATTTGCATAAGCAGCCCTGCGTCTGTGATAAGAAGATTGGTAATTTTCAAAGGCTCTGTGGGGATTGAGAATTAAAAGCCTTCCTCCACTATCTCCCCTCATGCAGCTGGCCACCGCAGCTCCTCTCTGAAACTTTCTGTAGCTCCGCTCTGACAGTACATCCACTGCTGCTCAGGGAGAACAGCCAGATAAATAAGGAAGAGGAACGAGGTGCTGTTTCTATACAAGAGCTTTACAGAAATGACAGAGAGGGGAGATGTGTTCCTGGTTCTACACCCAAAGATTATTTTCATGTGTCTGATTATCTTATAAATAATCTTCACATGATCTGTTTCATAAAATCAAACTGAAAAGAAGAAGTCTTCTTTCCCCTGATTACCGTAAATTTAAGGGGGAGGCGTGGCTCACTGGGAGAATCGCCATCTTTGGACTGAAGACTTCAATTCCTGACAAACTCATGCTTAAGTGTCCCTGGAGAAGACATGGACCCCTCGTTACTCCCACCACTGGCAACATCATGGCTGCCTGCTGCAGTGCAATGAAGCAAAGTCATTTTCCCATGAAGGATTAATAAAGTATGATTAATTATAGGTAGAAACATCCGTTCTTGTTGGTTACAGGTAGAAAAGAGATCAGAATATACTTTAATGATCCCACACATGGTAAATTTGTGTGTCACAGCAACAACTTCCTATCTGCTAAGTGAGTCGTTGTAGAGCCCGATCACGTACGGAAAGAAAGACCTCCGGTAACGAGATGTTCTCGAGCGGAGCTGTCTGAGCCTCTTGGAGAAGGAGCTCCGTTGTTCGTCCAGGAGCGGGTAGAGAGGATGGTCAGGGTTATCCATGATGGTAGAGAGGATGGTCAGGGTTATCCGTGATGGTAGAGAGGATGGTCAGGGTTATCCATGATGGTAGAGAGGATGGTCAGGGTTATCCATGATGGTAGAGAGGATGGTCAGGGTTATCCATGATGGTAGAGAGGATGGTCATGGTTATCCATGATGGTAGAGAGGATGGTCAGGGTTGTCCATGATGGTAGAGAGGATGGTCATGGTTATCCATGATGGTAGAGAGGATGGTCAGGGTTATCCATGATGGTAGAGAGGATGGTCAGGGTTATCCATGATGGTAGAGAGGATGGTCAGGGTTATTCATGATGGTAGAGAGGATGGTCATGGTTATCCATGATGGTAGAGAGGATGGTCAGGGTTATCCATGACGGTAGAGAGGATGGTCAGGGTTATTCATGACGGTAGAGAGGATGGTCATGGTTATCCATGATGGTAGAGAGGATGGTCAGGGTTATCCATGATGGTAGAGAGGATGGTCAGGGTTATCCATGATGGTAGAGAGGATGGTCAGGGTTATCCATGATGGTAGAGAGGATGGTCAGGGTTATCCATGATGGTAGAGAGGATGGTCAGGGTTATCCATGATGGTAGAGAGGATGGTCAGGGTTATCCGTGACGGTAGAGAGGATGGTCAGGGTTATCCATGATGGTAGAGAGGATGGTCAGGGTTATCCATGACGGTGGAGAGGATGGTCAGGGTTATCCATGACGGTAGAGAGGATGGTCAGGGTTATCCATGATGGTAGAGAGGATGGTCAGGGTTATCCATGATGGTAGAGAGGATGGTCAGGGTTATCCATGACGGTAGAGAGGATGGTCAGGGTTATCCATGACGGTAGAGAGGATGGTCAGGGTTATCCATGATGGTACAGAGGATGGTCAGGGTTATCCATAATGGTAGAGAGGATGGTCAGGGTTATCCATGATGGTAGAGAGGATGGTCAGGGTTATCCGTGATGGTAGAGAGGATGGTCAGGGTTATCCATGATGGTAGAGAGGATGGTCAGGGTTATCCATGATGGTAGAGAGGATGGTCAGGGTTATCCATGATGGTAGAGAGGATGGTCAGGGTTATCCATGACGGTAGAGAGGATGGTCATGGTTATCCATGACGGTAGAGAGGATGGTCAGGGTTATCCATGATGGTAGAGAGGATGGTCATGGTTATCCATGATGGTAGAGAGGATGGTCAGGGTTATCCATGATGGTAGAGAGGATGGTCAGGGTTATCCATGATGGTAGAGAGGATGGTCAGGGTTATCCATGATGGTAGAGAGGATGGTCAGGGTTATCCATGATGGTAGAGAGGATGGTCAGGGTTATCCATGATGATAGAGAGGATGGTCATGGTTATCCATGATGGTAGAGAGGATGGTCAGGGTTATCCATGATGGTAGAGAGGATGGTCAGGGTTATCCATGATGGTAGAGAGGATGGTCAGGGTTATCCATGATGGTAGAGAGGATGGTCAGGGTTATCCATGACGGTAGAGAGGATGGTCATGGTTTTCCATGATGGATAAAAGTTTGTTCAGTGACCTCCTCTCTACCACTGCCTCAAGTGAGTCCTGTTTGCTGCCAATGACAGAGCCAGCCAGTCTGATTGGTTTATTCAGTCTGTTGGCGTCACTGGCTGTGATGCTGCTCCCCCAGCAGATAACAGAGAAGAACAAGGTGCTGACCACCACAGACTGGTAGAAGGTCTCCAGGATCTTGCAGCACACATTGAAGGACCTCAGCTTCCTTAGGAAGTAAAGTCGGCTGCAGGTCTTCTTGTACACAGCAGTACTGTTGCTCCTCCAGCTCAGATGTACTGGAGATGTGACGGTACGTGTTGGTGCCAAACCATTTTTATATGGGACATTCGTGTTGGTACAGACATGTGTGTCTTGATGGTTCCTAAATGGTGCAGAAATGGTTCTGCGTAATTTGCGTCTACAACCTGTCATTGCATGTGGACAGCTGTGTGAAGCGCTCAGCCGAAACGATATTAGATGATTTTCTTTGCAGACAGTCCTCCCTGCCAAGTTTATTTCTACCGCTGGTCATTGCACATGGGCATGTGTTGCTGAATGCCCCACTCTACCTGAACAGGCGGGGCAGCATCTCATATGAGCACTTTCTTTTTTTATTTACTTTTACTTCTAATCAGCTACTGATTTTTTTCTATGACATACCAGACTGAGAGCAGTGACGATCTAGTCTGGAAGGTTAAGGTTAGTATTTGATGCTAATGAGCAGCTCCCTGTGAGATTTAGCTTTAGCAGCATTTAGTCTGTCATGTTTTCATGGTTGCCTAACAATCTGTGATTTTTTGGGATTTTAATGCTGTCATCAGATTGTTGTCATGGTTACAGCTTATTTGATGTTTTGCCTGGCGACACCTGAGGTTTCACTGCCACCGCTGTGTCTGTCCAAACTCAGCTGGTCAGCATTCAGAGCTTTATTTTTTAAAAGTTAATTCTGTTTCCAAGAATTACTTAAAATGATATTTGTCAGATCGGGTGAGGAGCTCTGCCAACCAGGAGGAGCTCGTTGTCCTCCCCCATCTGAGAGGAACCGGATGGGGTGGTTCGGGCATCTGGTCAAGATGCCCCCTGAGCGCTTCGCTGGTAAGGTGTTCGGGCACGTCCC
Source organism: Neostethus bicornis (assembly GCA_902685375.1). Classification (NCBI taxonomy): domain Eukaryota; kingdom Metazoa; phylum Chordata; class Actinopteri; order Atheriniformes; family Phallostethidae; genus Neostethus; species Neostethus bicornis. Next base: position 40,921,500 of record LR738541.1, read on the forward strand.
ACCGGGAGGATACCAAGGGGCAGACCCCAGACCCGCTAGAGAGACTATGTCTCACAGCTGGCCGGGGAACGACTTGGGATCCTTCCAGATGAGCTAGAGGATGCAGCTGGGGAGAGAGAGGCCTGGGCTGCCCGTTTGAGGCTGTTGCCCCCGCGACCCGACCCTGGAACAAGCGGAAGATGACGGAACAAAACGGAACAGATATTTGTTATTTTGGAACGTATTTAAAAATATTTGACTTAACTTTTTTTATTAACCAGCTCTTTGAATTTATTCTGTTTTTCCAAACACGTTCAAACAAACAGTTGGTTTAATAAACGCAAAAAACAAGTAAACAGTTTTGCTTTTTTTTTTTTAATTATCGTAATTAAAAGGAGTCAAATTGTGACGTCAAAACCAAAATACATCAAAACCAAAATACGTCAAAACCAAAATACGTCAAAACCAAAATACGTCAAAACCAAAATACGTCAAAACCAAATACATCAAAACCAAATACGTCAAAACCAAAATACGTCAAAACCAAAATACGTCAAAACCAAAATACATCAAAACCAAAATACATCAAAACCAAAATACGTCAAAACCAAAATACGTCAAAACCAAAATACGTCAAAACCAAAATACATCAAAACCAAAATACATCAAAACCAAAATACATCAAAACCAAAATACATCAAAACCAAAATACGTCAAAACCAAAATACGTCAAAACCAAAATACGTCAAAACCAAAATACATCAAAACCAAAATACATCAAAACCAAAATACATCAAAACCAAAATACGTCAAAACCAAAATACATCAAAACCAAAATACATCAAAACCAAAATACGTCAAAACCAAAATACGTCAAAACCAAAATACGTCAAAACCAAAATACGTCAAAACCAAAATACATCAAAACCAAAATACATCAAAACCAAAATACGTCAAAACCAAAATACGTCAAAACCAAAATACGTGCGAAACAGTGATTATTTTTTTAAAAATACTGTTACAGGCAGAAAGGGTCGATGTATTAGTGATGTGGCCTCTGGTCGGAGTTACCCAAGAATTAAAACTTTGGGACTTTTTGAGAGAAAAATATCTTTCGTTCACTTTTTTCTTATAAAAGAGCAACAAATAGATTGAAGATGAAAACAAAGAGCGTCTGTGTTGGTTCCACAGCAGCTGTCATACTTTAGTTAATCTTGAAGATTAAAGCAGAACCGAAGGATTTCTGCAGGTAAACGGAAATGATTTTTCAGGAAGGCCCTCAATCATGTCAGTGTATAAAACCTAGCAGTTCCCTGCCAGGTGTGTGCATGTGCCTAATGCACGTGTGCATGTCTAATCTGAAGCAGAGTGGAAGTTAAATTGGACTTTTTCCGTTCTGCAGAAAGACGCATTTAAACATCCGACATTTCAGCTCCGTTTGCTTTGAGGATTTTTGGGCTGAGGCAGTGTGTGTGTGTGTGTGTGTGTGTGTGTGTGTGTGTGAGTGTGTGTGTGTGTGTGTGTGTGTGTGTGTGTGTGGGGGGGGGGTATGTTCCTGTAGATATGGAGCAGAAAGCAGTCCAATCATGAGGGAACTGTAATGATTGGGAGGTTCCAGAGAAGGAGGACGACCCAATCACAGCTTTCAGAGGTTTTTTAACCAAATACTGTAACTTAAGGAGTTCGAGCAACGCTGGAATGGGGAAGGCCAAAATTTGAACTGCTTCAAGGGAAGAGGCAGAGTTACACCCTAAACAGGTCGTCAGGTGCCTCACACACACGCACGCACGCACGCACGCACGCACGCACACACACATACACACACACACACACACACACACTCATTCCTAGGGACAACATTACAGCAGCCAATCAAACTAACATGTTTGTTTTTGGAGTAAAAACCCACACATACATGTGGAGAACATGCAAACTCCACACAGAGAGAGCAGGGTTTTAAGTCTCGTCCCGCCCGGGACTCAAACCCTGCACCCTTCTTGCTGTGAGACCACTGTGCTGACCATTACGCCACTGGGCCACTGCATAACAGGAAGAAGTCCACAAAAAAACTCAAGAAGCAAAGGATATTTCAGGGGTGTTGAAACAGACTAAGGAGGTCTGGGAGGGACGTAAGCTATTTAACAATCCGTTCTGTTGAGCTGTGAGGCTCGACAAGATGAGAGGCTCTATGAAGCGAGAGACTCAGTGCTTCTATGCATGCCCATGATGCAACCAAACTCCACCCCGATAACTCAATCCTAAACTATTCCTTTTCATGATTCTTTCTGTTCAAAGTAAACCAAATCAAATTTTTGATTCAGTCTGTCAGACTTTGAGTTGATCCTTTTGGGCGTTCTACATTATTGTTTTCAGAACTGCTGACACGATGGTGTTATTTAAATCTAGCGAAGACTCCTCATGGATTGTTAACATACTTGGATCTGTTCGTTTTTGGTACGGTGTCTCGTATGGTGACTCTTATCTGGAAACACAGGTGTCTGTGGGAGTCATTCTGACACACAGAACCACCGTTTCCATCCCCGCTCTTATCTCAGCCCAACCCTTGAACCCCTCCTGAACTTTAGAGACACAAGTTGGACTTTAAGCGTCACGATGCATGAAGCGAGTAGAAGTAGAAACTTAAGGAGAGATCTATCCTGGCTGGTCACAAGTGATCCATGCAGTAAACTTATAAAGAACAGTCAACTTGGGTTTTTCTTCCAACGAGGCTGGTTTTCACCCACAGCAGACACTGAGCAAAGCAGCAAACATCGTCTGAGGTGAAGAATGATGGAAAAATTATTTTATTGTAAACAATAACTGAAGGAAGAAAAACAAACAAATTTGGAGCTGGTTTACTTTCAAGAGGGATTTTTCGAAAGGTGTTGAACAAAGTAAAAAAGTCCTAGTAGCATCGAACAGGAGACTCCTGTGGATCCTGTTTTTGAGTCTCCTCCCAGTGGGACCTGTACGAAACCCCTCACCAGCGAGGCGTTTGGAAAGCATACCCAACTAGATGCCCAAACCACCCCATCTGGTTAGGAACGGGGTGTCTGTCCCGTCTCATGCTACTTACACTTTTTTCTACACGTGTAGAAAACTTCTTCAGAAATCTGAAGAACAGACGGGACTTTTAGTCTCGCTGAGAGAGAAAGATGGATTTTATCTATAAATGATACAAACTGAGTAACATCGTAACATATCGTTGATATAACGTTGACATACGGAGGAGACGGCTGCTCAGTGGTTAGAGCGTTCACACGCAGACCAGAAGTTCACGGGTTTGCGTCCCACAGAGAGCACGTCTAGGGTCCTAACCCCCGCTTCTCCCACCAGTGATGCCGTTGAAGGGCAGCCTGCTGCGGTGTAAGGAGTGCAGCACACACATTTCCCCGCTGAGAGATGAAATTCATTATTATTATATTTACGAGGTCTCGTGTTGCAGCTTTTTGCACAATAATAAACTTTTTTTTTCACTATAATATAAACAATAAAAAAACTGGACAGTCGATAAAAAACGAGTCTAAAAAATTAATATTTTTTATTAATGACCTTCTTTGTTTTTACATTCAATAGATTTCTTAATGTTTGTTGTTGATTATTTTTCTGGATTTTGTTTTAAATCTGTTTTTTTAAAGAACTGTAAAACTTTATAGAATGTTTTTTTTTTAATAACAGAAGAACCATTAGGTCCAGTGCTGATGATTCGCTCCGACGTGGAGAGAAAACTTGTTTTGTGTCGGAGAGAAAAACGACTTACCTTGTGTGACATGAGGAATCTCCTCATAACGGGCTAATGCAATGCTGAGATAATAACCATAATATTATTCCTCCTTTATCACATCTGCTGGCTGAAATTGGAAGTCCATAAAATAAATAATATTTACAGTGGAAGTGTCGGCTTGTAATCGGCTTATGTGCTATTTACATAAAGCTCCCGTGCAGTCAGCGTGATTATGATGTTTGAACCCTGAAAATAAACACAAGAGCTGAACCTAACCGTGCAGCTAAAACACACACGCTCATTTTTATAATAATACATCATTAATTTACAGCTTTTATATTTACTCTTAATTATTTTGAGTACTTTAGATGAAAAATATGTTTCAGGTAAAAAATTGAGTTCAAACATGTTGTTTAAAATATGTGAAGTTTTAAGTGTTTTCACTGTGGCCATTTTCCTTGAACCCTATTGTGGGTGGAGGGGTTCGTGTTCCCTAATGATCCTGGGAGCTATGACGTCCAGGACAAGGCAAACAGGTCCAAGGTAATGGACCAGACATATGCCCCCCATAAGAAGGACCAACTCATGAACACAGGTCTTGTGTTGGTGAGGTGTTTCAGGCACGTCCCACCGGGAGGAGACCCAGAGGCAGACCCAGACCTGCTGGAGAGGCTTTGCCTCACAGCTGGACAGGGAACACCTCGTTGTCCTACTGGGTGAACTGGAGGATGCAGTCAGGGTGAGAGAAGCTTGGATCCCGGATCCTTCCAGATCCCTCCACCACCTCGGCTGCACCTCGAAATTCTGTCCATAAAAATAATGAACAGAATCGGTGACGAAGAGCTGCCTCGGCAGAGTCCAACTCTCCCTCTGCCGGCAAAACAGACCAAGCTCTGGCACGTACCAAATGGTCTCGGACTCTGTACTCTTGGAGCACCCCGCCCCCCTCAGGAGTCCTCGAGGGACACAATCGGATGCCGTCTCCAGATCCACAAAGCACAAGAAGACTGGTTAAAAACCTGTGACACCCACGGCAGTGAATGTATCTACCATCAGAGTTTTAGTTTGTCTGCAGGTAGGACTACCGATCCAAGATGGCGGCCGCAGCAGCCAATGAGAGTCTACTCTTTATGCCTCTGTGTGCCACGCCCAAGTCAGACATAGTTTCTCCTTTTATGATGATTTACTCTGAAAATATGAGTAAAAAAATGTACCAGATGAACCTGGACAAAAACGAGGCAACTGATCAGAAACAGAAAAGAAACAAAGATTAAATATAAATATCTTTGCTGTTAGTTTAAGGATTGAATTCAGATTTTCTGAGTCACTAAGGACCTCATAGAGTCACTAAAAGGTACATAGAGATAAAAAGCAGCACTTAGCAGGATGTGTCCTCTTTAAGTGGAATAGTTTTGTGATTTATCTTTGGTTTGTGCGTCTGTTCGTAGCTGATGTGGAAAATACGAGGTACAGAAATATAAATGTTCCTGCGTAGCTTTAAAACGGCTGCATACTTTTCAAACTGGCAAAAAGAATCCAGGTTGAATGGGAATAATGTCCCTTGAAGGAGAGGTAGTTAGGTTCCAACCATTTATTTAACAACGTGGAACCTTCATCGCCGTGCACAGATTTAATCTGGTTGTTTTATTTGTCTAAAGGACACATCTGCATGTAAATGAGACATTTTATCTTTTCTATTCTTCAGTTGTTGTCTCCTCGTTTTAACGCTCGTGTTTTTCTTCATCACAACGATTCATTTTCTTCTCAATTAGGCAGGTGGCGCTGATGTTGTGTAGCTAATCAAACTCTACATCTGGTGGTTTTTCAATCCATTAAATCGGAATGAAAACCATCATCTAATCAGGAACACAACAATCCGTTTCACCAGGTTCACTTTAAAGGAAACATCCAGACCATTGGTGGTGGTGAAGGAGACTGTCTGAATCACTGAAGCATGACGTGTACGTCATTTAAACCTCTCGTTCCATCATCATCATCTCAAAGCTACTCAATCAGACGGAGACCTGAGACCTCAGTTAGCACGTGTATGAAGTGCTTTCGCTCAGTTTGTACGTGTTGGTTACGCAACATAAACAAAACTTCACCAATCACACCTATGACAAGGCTCAGGTGTAAGTAAACATGATCACCATCCCACACCCACCACGTTTCTAGAACTCCTCTTAACTGGACTGGTCCACCAACACGGACATCATCTAGAGCCCGAGTAGACTTTACTACCAGAGTGACCGCAGGTCCTCCAACATCTGGAACAAGATACTACCGTAATTTCACGACCATTAGGCGCACCGTACGAAAAGGCGCAGTCTCAGTCACACACCGCCTTACAACAACACACACACAAGCATGCAAATGTGTGTATTAAAAAATAGATCGGGAGCAAAACTGAGTTTGGTTGTGTTTTATTTAAGTAGTAACGATACTAAACAAACACATTACCGGTAATAGTCTTTATTCAAATCCATCAAAGTCCTCATCCTCTGTTTCAGAGCAGGTCCACTTCACTCCTCGCTGTCAAAGTCACTGTCTGTACTGTGCGGCTCCTCAGAAAGGACACCAGCTTTTGAGAAAGCTCGGATAACAGTACCAGCAGACACGTTAGTCCAAGCATCTACAATCCATTGGCAAACTGTAGCTTAACTCGCCCGGCGCTGCCTTCCACCCTTCGGTCATCCATCGCTCCCACGCCGCTCACACTTCACTCTTTAACGTTCTCATGCCTTTTCTTTCAGGTCCGCCTCGCGGGCACCGCGTTTTCTTTTAGGTCCGCCTTTTCTCACACACAAGGCGCACCGCACGAAAAGGTGCACCGCTCATTTTGAAGAAAATCTAAGACTTTTATATGAACCTTATAGCCATGAAATTACGGTATTTACATTCTATTATGGAGAGGGTCTCCGTGTTCTACCGGTTCATCACGGAGAGGGTCTCCATGTTCTACCGGTCCATCATGGAGAGGGTCTCCGTGTTCTACCGGTCCATCATGGAGAGGGTCTCCGTGTTCTACCGGTCCATCATGGAGAGGGTCTCCGTGTTCTACCGGTCCATCATGGAGAGGGTCTCCGTGTTCTACCGGTTCATCATGGAGAGGGTCTCCATGTTCTACCGATCCTACCGATCCATCATGGAAAGTGAAAATAACTGGACCTGTGGTTGGTTTAACCCTCGCCTCCATGGAGGTGGTGGTGAGGGACAGAACGATGGCAAAACTGTTGTCAATCATGATAAGCCCCTCCCACACCCTTCAGCAGCTTCAGCAACAGACTCCTGCAACCCTGCTGCTCCAAGGAACGGTACGGAAAAACCCTTCTGCCGTCCTCCATCACACTCTGTAGCCTTTCATCCTCCAGTCTGTAACCACCAGTCTGAAGGCTTTTTTATTCTTATGTTTTCACTGGACTTAAATTTCCCTTCACATCAATAAAGTATTTTCAATTCATTAAGTATCCTGCAGATGGTCTGATGCATTTGCAACAAATTCAAATGAGCCGGTTAATTTGACCAACGTGGAGGTCGAGAAGCTGGTTTTCCAAGTGGAGGAGAATAAATCAGCTTTTTGCAAACCACAGCCGACAACGTCAGACCAGCAGAACCCAGCGGAATGAGAGGTGGTCTCCATGGTAACTGTGTACGTGTCTCACACTGATCTGTCTGTGAAATACAAAATAAATAGTCCACCTTTAAAGTGGTGATAAACAGAGACCAGCCGCACACCGGGAATCCATATGAATCACTAGAGACGGTCCAATTATGTCTCAGCTTTATGTTTTAATGATGTAATAATAAATTATCTCTATGTGTAGGATGTGGAATGTACGGGGTGTGGCTCAGTGAGGTAAGCAGTCATTATGTGATATACATACTTCCTGGTTACTCTCCCAGTTCCCTTGTTAAGAACATCTTTATCAAAATAAGTCTTCCACCTGGTCAAAAGAAATCGTCCCTCGCTGCTTCAAATGCTTCATTTCACTTTCCTCAGTTCACTTCAGCTTCTGTCCACATTTCGTTCCGTTCCGTCATCTTCCGCTTGTTCCGGGGTCGAGTCGCGGGGGCAACAGCCCCAAGCGGGCAGCCCAGGCCTCTCTCTCCCCGGCCGCATCCTCTAGCTCACCTGGAAGGATCCCAAGTCGTTCCCCGGCCAGCTGTGAGACATAGTCTCTCCAGCGGGTCCGGGGTCTGCCCCTTGGTCTTCTGTCTTGGGCTTCTGTCCACATGTCTCATCTTTTTCCAACGTCTTAGGATTTGGCCGTTTGTGACTTTGCGTAAAGTAACGTTAAAGTCTGCACAATTTTAGATCTTTAATAGGCCGTGTGATTCAAAGAGAAGGTGGTGTATGCATGGATGTGCACATCAGACCACGCTTTATGAATTAGGTGGACGGTGTAGGACAGTGACGTCCTGGTGGAGATGATGTGATCTCTGGTTCGTCCGGATGATTTCAAGTTTGTCAGATTAACAGCAGATAACCAGGTTGATCGGACTCTGTTGATCAAATGTGCACATCAGACTGTGAATAACATGACTTTCTCTATGTTTTAAATGGGATTTTGTTTAGAAACTTTCAGACCCGCGGATCCGGTCATGGTCTCCTGGATATAGAACGTCCCAGGCATCGGGTTCAGGACGGTTCTGAGTGGAACTACTTCCAGCTATGATCTGACGTCCAGCATAAAGACAGGCTGATAGTGAGTTTGTTTTCCTGTGTTCATCTGACCCTTCAGACTCAGAAGGATCGCTTTAACATTGTGAATTTATCCCGACATGCTTCCTGTGCATTTAGATTTACATTATCTATGATCTGTACATGACGAGCTGTCATGTTGGAGGTATCACAAAATTAAATCCAATATAAATCCAGCAAGTAACTGTAGATTTAAAGCTAAAATGACCGAACTGGAAATGACAGTTTAAGCTGGTAAAGTGTCTGACATTGGGCTGCTGGGTTGGATTGTTGGTCCGACTTTGTGGCTCTGCATCCGTCTTCTCCTTTGTTGTTTTTCTCCCTTTCAGCCTCTGCAAAGACAGCGACCGTGTGGATTGGTGGAGAGCTAAATTGCTCAGTGTGAGCTCCGTCACGGCTCAGCTCTCCTTGAGATAATGAAATGACAATTAATGGAAAAGCTGTTGCCGTTCACTCATTTGTTCGCTTGCAAGAAGAGCGGCGGTGCGGGGGGGACAAAGGGATTGGGCGGGAGGCTCTGCAGTCAGGATCCAGAGAGTCCTGCAGTCAGTTTGGCTGGATGGACAATTACACATGTAAAAAATCAAAGCTTTATGATCACCATCTGCATGAATCATGTGGGTATAATCTAAACGGTTTGCTGCAGTGTTTTATTGTCAAATGAACAAGTGTTTTGTTTTTTTTTTTTACTTTGCAGATTATTAAATCCGAACACAAACCCTCCACAAAACAATGAAAGCCAACACACAACGTGGTTCTACACACAGATACCAGTTTTTTGCATCAGCACACAGAATGTAGAGTTTAAGCACCGGGTCAGTCTCTGCTTCTGTAACACGGTATCTCCCAAACCACCCACAGTTACTCAGTACCAACTGTAGATTAAGTAAGTGTAATCACTCGCTCATCTCGGAGTGATCCATCGAAGAAAAGTCTTCAAAGTGTTTGATGATTGAGACGTTTTGACTTCGATCTGATTGAAGGAACCTGAGAACTGGTTCTAGATAAACTAACCTGAGTTTGTCCGACCCCTAAGGACGAGTCTTAGAGAAGACTGGACCGTGTGTTTGCTGACGTTTTGACTTCCATTAAAAATAATTTCCGGATGAAAGTCGAAACGCCTCGATCGTCAAACACACTGTCCTGAAGACACTTTGAAGACTTTTCAACAATGGATCACTCCCTGGATGAATGAGGGATGACATGGACATGTAGCACCAAGGAGGAGCTAACCCCAACAAACCTGTGGTAAAGTAACTTGTTAATAATAGTAGGGTGGGTCCTAGATTAGCTCTAGAGTTGTTTAATTACCTCCTATTGTCCTAAACCAAAGCTGACCACACAGTTTGATGTGTGGCAATCACACACATGTTAAAAGCCCTGTGAACTGAAACTGGTCCCAAAGAGAGGATTGATTTAACTTCTATTTAGATCAGGAAGCGAATATGCTACTATTACTTCAGGTAGGATGTATCTTAAGCCTCCATTCTGTTCAGAGAAGGGCTTTCTTTCCAAACAAGATGGATTATTTTTGCATCTCCTTCAAACAATCCCTTTCTCTCCCGACTTAGAATCTGAACCTCACTATCCTCCAATGTGTGTTTGGATTTAAGATGGAGATGTACGACGAATGAGAGAGATCCAAATGGAAAAGTGAGGTTACAGGGAGAAGAGATAAAGAAGGTGGAAGATTTTAAGTATCTAGGATCAACAGTCCAGAGCAATGGAGAGTGTGGAAAAGAGGTGAAGAAGCGTGTGCAGGCAGGCTGGAACGGGTGGAGAAAAGTATCAGGTGTGATGTGTGATAGAAGAGTTTCAGATAAAATGAAAGGAAAAGTGTACAAAACAGTGGTGAGAGCGGCCATGCTGATTGGTCTAGAGACAGTGTGGTGAGAGCGGCCATGCTGATTGGTCTAGAGACAGTGTGGTGAGAGCGGCCATGCTGATTGGTCTAGAGACAGTGTGGTGAGAGCGGCCATGCTGATTGGTCTAGAGACAGTGTGGTGAGAGCGGCCATGCTGATTGGTCTAGAGACAGTGTGGTGAGAGCAGCCATGCTGATTGGTCTAGAGACAGTGTGGCGAGAGCGGCCATGCTGATTGGTCTAGAGACAGTGTGGTGAGAGCGGCCATGCTGATTGGTCTAGAGACAGTGTGGCGAGAGCGGCCATGCTGATTGGTCTAGAGACAGTGTGGTGAGAGCGGCCATGCTGATTGGTCTAGATACAGTGTGGTGAGAGCGGCCATGCTGATTGGTCTAGAGACAGTGTGGTGAGAGCGGCCATGCTGATTGGTCTAGAGACAGTGTCACTGAGGAAAAGACAGGAAACAGAGATGTTTGTATCAGAGATGAAGATGCTGAGGATCTCTCTGGGAGTGACCAGGATGGACAGGATCAGAGGAACAGCACATGTTAGAGGTTTTAAAGTCAGAGAGGTCAGACTGAGATGGTTTGGACATGTACAGAGGAGAGAGAGAGAGTACATCAGAAGAAGGATGCTGGGTTTGGAACCACCAGGAAAGAGGACTAGAGGAAGACCAAAGAGGAGGTTCATGGATACAGTGAAGGAAGACATGAAGATAGTTGGTGTGACCGAAGAGGATGCAGCAGATAGGGTTAGATGGAAGAAACTGACTTGATGTGGAGACCCCTGAAGGTAAATGATGAAAGAAGAAGAAGGATGGAGATGTACGACGGACTGTGGACCACTTAAAGCTTCTCTTCTGTGTTGGTTTAATCTTCTTTAAAGTGTCTGTTTTACTCTTTAAAGCATCTTGTCTTTAGAATAAACCAGTTTCTGTCATAATGTGTTGACAGGTTTAAAGAAAACAGGGATGTCATGTTGTCTGAAGACTTCTCAGACGGTCCCGACACACCGGGAATAGAATTCTATTTAAAATTTTATTTGTTGCTTTTCATCAGCGAACATCAAATCTCACATTTATTTATATTTAACATTCAGGTTTTTACAGCTAAAAAAACAAAAGGGATGAAAAAGTTTAAACGAATATTTCAGAAAACTTTGATATTTTTTTTGGGTTTGGATTAAAATTTATCTTCCTGAAACAAACATAGTGATTTGTTTCTTTAATTCCTTTAATCAAACTTTTTGACATTTTGAAAACCTATTATTTTATTTTGAAAGAGCACACAGCTCCACCTTTAACCAGATTCAATGTTACTTGATGCTGTTTGCTGATGATATTTGATTGTTCATGTTAAATAATCCACACTTTCAGCAGGTTTGCTTCACTCACAACCTGATAATTTGTACAGTTTTCTGTAATAACGTTTCAGAAACAGAAACAGTCATTTTGGGCTCAAACAGAGAGTTTCTTTTATTTCTTTTTTTTACTAACACCGGTCCAATTGGACCAAAGTCTTCATTTTCTTTCTGCTTTGACTCCCAGTCTGTCGGAAGCTTTTTATTACCATTGTTCTGTTTGATCATACGCTTACATTACGGATGGTCTGGACATCAAAGCAGAATGAAAAAGGCCAATCATAGTGTCCTTGTTATCCCTGCCTAGTTTTTACAGAGCGAAAACAGAAATACACTCTTAGATTTGTCTCTAATAGTTTTAAAGTAGCAGAGAATCCGTCGCTATGGTAACCCGACAGCTACTACCGTAAAAAAATAATGTAGCAAAATAAACAATGCAAATAAATAGAAAATAAAATGATGCAACATTTTGAATAAATTTGTTGCCAAAACATGGATTTCCACCAACGGTGTCTGTTTTTTACTGAAACGCTTTGATTAAAACACCCCGCTGTGTGTGTGACGTTCATCCATCTCCCACAAGACGAAGCTCCGGATCTATAACTCTGCCGTATTCTCTAACCTGCTCTAACCATGGAGATGTGCCCCCTGAACAAAACCGTGGCTGCCAGAATCAATGACTTCGACAGCAGGGCGCTTCAAACCATCGAAAACACCAGGTGGCCCCAGCGAGTATCCAACCAGGCACTCAGAACCCGTACATGCCAGTCCAAGGCATCTTGCCTGGCTGCCCAACACCACACTTGCTGGTTTCTGATTACCCGACGAAAGCGATTCTTCAATTCAACTAAACAGTTTTAGGCTGGAAAAGATCACGAGGTGAGCCCCGTACCCGATGGCTCAACGTAAACACAGGCAACCTCCAGCAACTCAGAGTCATCATCAAAGAAGCAGAACAGCTGGCCAGAGATCACCAGCAATGGAAAAACTTGGTTCATCTGTCCGGCTCAACGCATGGGGACGAGACTCACCCCCATTCGCTTGGGACTAGGGAATGCTTGAGTAACTGTGTACGCACAACCATCACAGCGACCAGTCAACCAGTACACACGCAAAGCACTCTATCTAATGACAATCATTTGTTTTTGCTTGCGGTTATCATCTACTATGGTCTAATTTTACTGATTGTGTGCGTAAGTCTTTGTATGACGTTTCCTCTCTCATAAACTTCCTGTGTGGTTATTGGTAGTGACCAACTGAAGCTTGAAGACCCTCCCCCGTCTCTAAAGTCTCCTGTTGGGACACCTCAGCTTCCTGGCGTTGCTCTGGTGGTGACTAAACGATGACCAAACTTCGGTAAAGCAGTTGTAAACGTTTAACCAGTGGACACGGCGTTGCTGGAACCGTGTCGGACGTAGAAGCAGTGATCCAAGGCAGAGATGAACTTTAGTTTGGCATTACCCGCGCCCGCTAAGTCCATGTTTTTGATTTGTTTTTCCTCATTTTGTGCACGGTTTGTGCGAATTTGGAAACTCTTGGATGTCCAAATTTGGCGCTTCTTCCTGCCGCTCTATGAACACTCCAGAAAAGTTCAGGCTGTCTGACCGGGCGTTTATTTATTGGGACATCTAACCCCCCTTTTGCCCCACAGTTGGTGCCGTCTTGGCAGCCTGCTACAGTGTAATGCAGCAGACAAATTTTGGGGGTAGCCGGTGGCTCAGTGGTAGAGCGTTCGCCCTCGGACTGGAAGTTAACCTGAAGTTTGCAGGTTCGATTCCTGCTGAGTTCACGTCTAGGGTCTTTGGAGAAGACACCTAACCCCCCGTTTCTCCTACCATTGGTGCCGTCATAGGTGGCAGCCTGCTGCGGTGTGATGCAGCACACAGATTTCCCCGGTGAGTGGATCATTACATTATTATTATTCAGTACCATTTGTAGTTGAATTGATCAAACTTTCAGAGACATTTGATCAAAAGTCAAGCTCACAAAATTTAAAATGTTTTACGTATGACTGCTTCAACCAGTCAGTCAGTCCCTTTCAGGGTTGCGGGGGTGCTGGAGCCCATCCCGGCTGATTTAAGGCGAAGGGCAGGGTACACCCCGAACAGGTTGCCAGTCTGTTGCAGGGCCACACACATACTGTACAACCATCCACACACACACACACACTCATGCCTAGGGGCAATTTGACACCAGCTAATCCTAGCATGCATGTCTTTGGAGGGTGGGAGGAAACCGGAGTACCCGGAGGAAACCCACGCAGACACGGGGAGAACATGCAAACTCCACACAGAAAGGACAGTGTTCCAAGCCTCGTCCTCACCCGGGATTCGATACCTTGACCTTCTTGCTGTGAGGCCACCGTGCTACCCACTGCGCCACCGTGCTGCTTCAACCATGTGTGACAGAAAGCAGGCGAAGGTTTTGGAGGAACTTTTATTTCTAGAAAGTTAAAGTTTTGGTTAAAGTTTTTCAGCCAGATTAATTTTACTTGGTGTTTTTTTTTTTTTAGCGAGGTATCAGTCATGATTAAAGCTCGTGGCGGTTCTGGTGAAGACGTAAAAAGGTAGATAGTTTACTCCTCAGTCTGCATTATTAACCATCGCTGAGGGCCAACACATGCAGCTCTGGCTTACTGCGATCCTTCCTCACGACCAGAGAATATGCACATATTTCTAAACGGAGAAAATAAAACAAACCCTGTGGGTTTCTCATATCACAGCTCGACAACGTGCTGCAAAAAAAACCACTAAGATTTAAAAAAAACAACATGTCTTCCTCGTTTCTTCCAGCGCTTCCTGCTGCATTAATGAATTTTACTAAGTCAACACGTCGGGGATGAAATTACAAATTTACAGCCATTATCTCAGCAGAAGGAACACGTGTATGTAATGTAAATAATGAATGTGGTCTCGTGTTTTTTTTAAAGACTCAAACGTTTCATGTTTCCAAAAACAATTAATTAAACAGAAAAACAGTAAAATATGACATAAAATGACATCATCTGGATCCCAGAGCCGCGTAATCCGTTCAAATAAGACTCTGTTTACATGAACGATCAGGATGAGCCGCGCAGGAGGTTCAACTCAGTACACACAACCTGTAAACAAAACACACACCCTGTAAATAAAACACAGGACCTGTAAACAAAACACAGGACCTGTAAACGAAACACACACCCTGTAAACAAAACACAGGACCTGTAAATGAAACACAGGACCTGTAAACAAAACACAGGACCTGTAAACAAAACACACACCCTGTAAACAAAACACACACCCTGTAAACAAAACACACACCCTGTAAACAAAACACAGGACCTGTAAACAGAACACAGGACCTGTAAACAAAACACACACCCTGTAAACAAAACACAGGACCTGTAAACAAAACACAGGACCTGTAAACAAAACACAGGACCTGTAAACAAAACACACACCCTGTAAACAAAACACACAACCTGTAAACAAAACACACACCCTGTAAACAAAACACACACCCTGTAAACAAAACACACAACCTGTAAACAAAACACAGGACCTGTAAACAAAACACACACCCTGTAAACAAAACACACACCCTGTAAACAAAACACACAACCTGTAAACAAAACACACACCCTGTAAACAAAACACACAACCTGTAAACAAAACACACACCCTGTAAACAAAACACACAACCTGTAAACAAAACACACACCCTGTAAACAAAACACACACCCTGTAAACAAAACACACACCCTGTAAACAAAACACACAACCTGTAAACAAAACACACACCCTGTAAACAAAACACAGGACCTGTAAACAAAACACACACCCTGTAAACAAAACACAGGACCTGTAAACAAAACACACACCCTGTAAACAAAACACAGGACCGGTAAACAGAACACACAACCTGTAAACAAAACACACAACCTGTAAACAAAGCACACACCCTGTAAACAAAACACACACCCTGTAAACAAAACACAGGACCTGTAAACAAAACACACACCCTGTAAACAAAACACAGGACCGGTAAACAGAACACACAACCTGTAAACAAAACACACAACCTGTAAACAAAACACACACCCTGTAAACAAAACACACACCCTGTAAACAAAACACACACCCTGTAAACAAAACACAGGACCTGTAAACAAAACACAGGACCTGTAAACAAAACACAGGACCTGTAAACAGAACACAGGACCTGTAAACAAAACACACAACCTGTAAACAGAACACAGGACCTGTAAACAGAACACAGGACCTGTAAACAAAACACACACCCTGTAAACAGAACACAGGACCTGTAAACAAAACACACACCCTGTAAACAGAACACAGGACCTGTAAACAAAACACACACCCTGTAAACAGAACACAGGACCTGTAAACAGAACACAGGACCTGTAAACAAAACACACAACCTGTAAACAGAACACAGGACCTGTAAACAGAACACAGGACCTGTAAACAGAACACAGGACCTGTAAACAGGTTCAGGTCTGTGTGTTTAGATAAAAACAATAATAATAATGTACACTTTATTCATCCCTCACCGGGGAAGGCTGCATTACACCACAGCAGGCTGCCACGACAGCACTAATGGTGGGAGAAACGGGGGGTTAGGTGTCTTCTCCAAGAACCCTAGACATGAACTCAGTGGGATTGGAACCTGCAAACTTCTGGTTACCTTCCTGTCCGCGTGCGTACGTGCTAGCACTAAGCCACCGCCTCAAAATCTTCCAAAGAATAAATTCTGGTGCAACACATCACACAGGCCATACGTACATACAAATATAAATAAATAAAAGAACATACAATAATAAAAGTTACCACCCTTCGTCAGGACTCACTTTCTGATAGAAAGTTAAATACTTTATTGATCTTTGCAGTCTGATGCCCTCATTCACACCTGGTATGAAATTAATTAGTAAAACATTAAGTTTTTTTGCTCATTTCTTGAACTGTCTTGCATATTTTAATTTGGCATAGTTTTACGTCGGATGCCCTTCCTGACACAACCTCTGTGATTTTCTGGGCCACTCTGCCCATTGCCCAATCATTTGGATGGTTAGCGTTTAGATGTTTCACTGAGGAGTACAACATCTAAACAGCTATGAAAATAAATACATAATAAATAAAGGATTTAAAAAAAAAAACAGTAAATAAAAATAACCTAAAGTAAAGTATGTAACAGCAATGGCTGGAACATGCTACAAAAACTTTCAAAATTCAAAAAATGCCAGTCTGAGCTGGTCGTCTGGTTAGGCAAAACGACCATAGCTGTTGTAGAAAAAGTTTCAAAAAAGTCTTCTGGACAGTTTAATTCTTCAACGAGACGTTTCGACTTCCATCCGGAAATCATTTTCAATCTGAATGAAATGGACTGAAAACTGGATCTATTTATACTAACCTGAGTAAAAGATAAAAAAATAGTAAGAAGGGCTCGACCAATGAGAATGTGTTCCTTAAGATGGCCGTGAATGGTTCCTATTGTAACCACAGACCAGTAAACAAACCTATTATAAAAATGCTAAAAGCCTAGTGAAAAGAGAAACCTGCTAACGAGAGGCGTGAAACTGAGTCACGAGGTGTCATCTTTAGTCCATGGCTTCAAAAGGCTGCTATAGATACCGGGCAAAACGTATCAATGTAGTTTATTCGATCCGGTGCAGTGAAGGGAGCTGCAAAGAAAACTACATTGGGGAAACAAAGCAACCACTCCACAAAAGGCTTTACCAACACAGAAGAGAAGCCTCTAGTGGTCCACAGTCTGCCGTACATCTGCATCTTAAATCCACCAAACACACTTTTGAGGACAGTGAGGTGAAGATTCTAAGTAGAGAGAAAGGTTGGTTTGAAAGAGGGGTGAAGGAAGCCATCTTTGTGATGAAAGAGAATCCCTCACTGAATCGGAGTGGAGGCGTTAGATACGTTTTGCCCGGTATCTATAGCAGCCTTTTGAAGCCATGGACCAAAGATGACACCTCGTGACTCAGTTTCACGCCTCTCGTTAGCAGGTTTCTCTTTTCACTAGGCTTTTAGCATTTTTATAATAGGTTTGTTCACTGGTCTGTGGCTACAATAGGAGCCATTCACGGCCATCATAGGTAACACAGTCTCATTAGTCGAGCCCTTCTTACTATTTTTTTATCTTTTACTCAGGTTAGTATAAATGGATCCAGGTTCCAGTCCATTTCATTCAGATTGAAAATGATTTCCGGATGGAAGTCGAAACGTCTCGTTGAAGAATTAAACTGTCCAGAAGACTTTTTTTAAACTTTTTCTACTATGGATCACTCCTGGATGAATGAGGGACTACACGGATTTGTTGACCATAGCTGTTGCAAAAATACTACTAAAAAAGTAAAAACGATGACAAAACTGAAAACAAATTTATATAACTCTTCTAAGTTTTTAAAGAATAATAAAAAATAAATAACTAGAGTTTCAGACGCCGATTGCCTGATTAACCAAATTCATATCCTTAGCTAATAAAACGAAAAACAAAACAATAAAATACTTCACAAAAATATACATAGCGATTAAAAAACTCTTCAACTGTACAGAAGATGTTCTGAACAGCTAAAAACTGGTAAATAACAGCTAAATTGGGAGTCTTTTTGCTCATCAGTGATTGAATTTAGATCTCTTTACATGTATGCAGTATGTCTTTCTGCATACTGAGAGCTGGGATGACCTAGTCTGGAAGGTTAGTGTTAGCGGCTCTGGCTGTGAGGTTTAGTTGTAACAGCGTTTTAATTTTTCAGTAGCTTTAAATTTCTGAGACTGATCCAACAACCAATCAGCAATCCAAACTTCAATCAATAGAAATGAAAATTAAAATGATATCAATTCAAATTAAATCGATGTTTATCCAAATATTCTTTTTTTTTGTTTGTTTTCACATGCGCCACTCGTCATGGCAGCAGTTCAGTCATGCTGGAGTGAATCAGGAGGAATGAAGACAGGATCTTCTGAGTGACATCATCAGTGATACCCGGCTTCACTATGGAACTAAAGATGGTGGACTGCTGGTGTTGTTCCACCACAGTGAAGGATCAACATGTGGAGCTTTTAGAGACAGTTTAACATCTTATTAAGATTCACTGGAGATGAAAAACAGTGTTACCATGGTAACGCACAACACACAACTTGTGTTCCACCAACGGCTGTTCCAGTTTCACCCCACCCAACTTAGCACCACCTAGCAGTTGTTCTGAAGCTGTTTGGAGCTCTTTTGAGCTGCTTGGAGCCACCGGACACACGGTTTCCTCAGTAAGGTATTAAGTATCTGAACTCATTTAGAACAGTCCCAGAAACCACAACCAGCAAACAAACAGACTCACCTGGTACTGGTTGGCCTTCGCTAGCTCCTGATTGGCGGACTCCACGTTGGACGATGTGTTCTGGATGTAATCTTCGATACTGTCTGAAAAAATATAGAAAACAATGAGGCTACACAACGTGTGATGGTCCTGTCTACAGGATCTACTTCCTGTTAGCTCGGAGCAACTCAGATGGTGTTCGAACAGACACACACTCTGTCTCGCTTTGTTTTTGGTTCCTATCTGAAGATCAGCTCCGTCATGATCATATTTACTGATGTCTGACTTCATTAATTCTGATCTGCCCCCTGGTGGATGTGTCTAGGGATTCCAGTGACGTGTAAGTATAGCATAACAATATGAAGGCAGGGTTTCTTAATGGATGTTTCTAACTGCGTACAGACCTTCAGAATGACATATTATTTCAGTAAATCATCACTTATGTGGCCGTTTGTCCTCGTGAGCCTTTTCTCTCTTCAGATAAAGAACACCCTCTGTGGACAAATTATGGCAACACATAGAAATGCTAATGGCGGTGTCATGTTGAAAGAACACTGTTATTTCAGCTTCCCATTAGTGGGTAAAAACAAGAAGCCAAACGCCATCCACACACACAATAGAAGAGTCTGATGAGTTCGTGTTCCAGCTGCACATGCAGATGTTAGCTGGAAACATTCTGAAAGCGTGGATCCGTTCAACCTTCATACTGCTGCTGCTAATCACACTTTTAACCACCACAGGATATTCATTCAAACTTTGAGTCATGGGTCTTTTACAGTAGAAAAGGCGGAGCTAGTGAGGGTCACGTCACTCATGGCGTTCCCCTACAAAAAAATGAAGCCAATTCAGTTGGCATTTGTGCCTCCCGGATGGCGCCATATTGAATTTTTGAAGCCGGATCCATGCAGTCATTGGTCCAATTTGTGTTGGTTAGGAACGTAGATTCTGGTTACCATGGTGAGGGTAGGAACGTAGATCCTGGTTACCATGGGGAGGGTAGGAACGAAGATCCTGGTTACCATGGTGAGGGTAAGAACGTAGATCCTGGTTACCATGGTGAGGGTAGGAACGTAGATCCTGGTTACCATGGTGAGGTTAGGAACGTAGATCCTGGTTACCATGGTGAGGGTAGGAACGTAGATCCTGGTTACCATGGTGAGGGTATGAATGTAGATCCTGGTTACCATGGTGAGGGTAGGAACGTAGATCCTGGTTACCATGGTGAGGGTAGGAACGTAGATCCTGGTTACCATGGTGAGGGTAGGAACGTAGATCCTGGTTACCATGGTGAGGGTAGGGCTTTTCTCAACGAGGAGCAACAAGGCGCAACGGTTCTACTCCAAGTTGCCACTGCTCCCCCCATGACTCATCTTGCCTATCACATTTGCAGGAAGTGTGGTAGGAGCTGCAGCTTCCGCATTGACTTATTCAGCCACACAAAAAAACAAGTATCCAGGTGTAGAATCCATTGTTTCTGGAGACGGAAGGACGCCAACAACAATAGTAACTATTAGCTTAGAAAATGAACCGACAGATCAATGTTTCATTTACAGAGTTGTCACGGTGACCATCTTGTAAGTCTACGTTGAGCAGAGCAAAAGATCTTTCTCAGCAAAAAAAAAAACGCAATTCTTCATAAGAGATCCAGCCGTTTGAGGAGATATATCACTGTATATTATTAAACCCTACACCTGATTTTATCAGCATGGTTTTACTGGTTCTTCTATTGGTTCTGAGCTGCTAACGCTGTATACAGCTTAGAAATGCAAAGGAAATTAGAAATGGTATGAATGGGTATCGATGGTGAGCAGAAAGATTGGACAGCTCATCAGATTACAACCCTGAACAACTGCTCTGCTTCTGTAACTGCGAAAGCAGCTCGGCCTTTTTTAGCCTGTCAATATACACAAGTTAATGAGATGAGACAGAACGTGTTTAATGATGCACATGGCTCAAAATATTTGGTAACGCCACATAATTACACTCGTGTATTAACAGCTGGCCAATGAGAGAGTGGGGTATTGATTGTGTTGGTGTAGTGGGAGCCAGAAGAGACATGTGTTTAAAGTTGGGATGGCTTCGGATAAATATCAGACTACTTCAGAGAGTAAAGAATCACCTTTAGATTTAAGAAGTGGACGAGCAGGGGGAATAAATTGTTCCCGATGGTTTTATTTCCACTGCGCACAAAATTAGTGTCTGCTTCTTTTGGTCTGATGAAGGGAGGAAGAGTAGGCACAACATCTCACACTGTTGCAACGTCACAAATGGTGACGTTTCAACGGTTCCACCTGCATGTGGTAAACAGACCAGAAAGTAACGCTCCTCCATCTATCACTGAGTGAGAACCCACCCTGAAGAGAAAGATCTTTTCAGCCGCTTGTGTCGGTGAGCTAATTTTTCTGGTCACCATCATTTTTATAGTTACCATAGTGAGGGTAGGAAACATAGATCCTGGTTACCATGGTGAGGGTAGGAACGTAGATCCTGGTTACCACGGTGAGGGAAGAAACAGAGATCCCGGTTACCACGGTGAGGGTTGGAACCTAGATCCTGGTTACCATGGTGAGGGTTGGAACCTAGATCCTGGTTACCATGGTGAGGGTAGGAATGTAGATCCTGGTTACCATGGTGAGGGTAGGAACATAGATCCTGGTTACCATGTTGAGGGTAGGAACGTAGATCCTGGTTACCATGGTGAGGGTAGGAACGTAGATCGACAGGTAAATCTAGAGCTTTGCTTTTCAGCTCAGCTCTTTCTTCACCATTCGGACCGATGCAGCGTCCTGATTATTGCAGACGGCTCATCGATTCGTCTGTTGATCTCCCGCTGCATCGTGATTTTGATTTTATGCTGTTGTGAATTTTTTAATGTATCATCTTTTCCTAATCCAGATCTAGCCTGTCTAACGTTCATTAGGTGGCGCTATGCACCAACAATCTGCTATGAGAATTATGATTCGTCAGTGAGCAGATTCTTTTGAGAATTAAAAACTCTTGAATTGTGGTTCAGATTCGCTCAGATTGTAGGACCGGTCTGGTGGACCCATCACCATGAAAGCATCCCAAATGAAGCTCCTAGGTTTCCACCGTTGATCTACAAACCTCTTCATTTTCCAACTCTGACAAACTGAACTTTCTACAGATTTTATTTGCACTTAAGTCTGTTTACATTTAAAAAAGAACTTTTCCTTTTCGTTCACTCGCTGCTGATGGAACAGACGCACTCATTCCAAAAGCACTTTTCCTTGATTTTTCCTCATTGACTTCATTTTTCTGCTCGCCTCAGACGTCACCGCGAGTCGCTTTGGATAAAAGCATCCGCTAAATGATTAAATGTAAATGTCTCAGACATCCACCATGTTCCAACACTCTACTGCAAGACACTGGAACCAGATAAATAAAGTTAAATTGAACTGAAGTGAATTTGTCTGAAGAAAAAAAAAACATCAAAGTTTAATGTGGCGAAGACGTGTTGTTTGGGTTCTTTGTAGAGTCTATTCAACCTCTGTGATGGTGGTCTGGTTTGGTCGCCTTGTCCTGCAGGACAGAAACTCCCTACAACTGGTGGTGAAATCATTGAGGAGGCTGAGGGATCTGCCAAAGCTCGGTTTGACCGATCTGTTCTCCGCATGGCTCCCCATCGAGCTCAGTCTATAGAGACAGACTCCACGCAACCACTGAAGCTTGGGCTTCATCGCTCAGGACAAAGAACTTTGCTGGAAGGTTTCTTGAAAAGTAGGATGGGGTGCCGAAGTTTGACAAAACTCATCATCAAAAAAAAGCGTTGGCTTGGTGGTGTACCACTAAAGGGTGTATTGCTTTAGCATTGGTTTAGCTGTAGCTGCAGTTTAGAATGCCAAACCAAAGTTCATCGCTCTCATGGAATAAAGCTTCAACGCCCGACACCATTCCAGCAACACCATGTTCGCCCGTAAAACGCTTACAACCGCTCCACCGAAGTTTGTGTAACATTTAGTCGCTGCCAGTGACATGCTGGTGAAGCAGTGGTGGTTCAGTGTTGGTCTAGTGGATTCAAACGTTCATAAACTTGGGTCTACCGGTGCCGAATTTTGACTTTGCGTTGGTGTAGCAGGGTGAATTTTGCCAGATCCAAAAAGTCCTGGTTACCATGGTGAGGGTATGAAAGTAGATCCTGGTTACCATGGTGAGGGTAGGAACATGGATCCTGGTTACCATGGTGAGGGTAGGAACATAGACCCTGGTTACCATGGTGAGGGTAGGAACATAGATCCTGGTTACCATGGTGAGGGTAGGAACGTAGATCCTTGTTACCATGGTGAGGGTTGGAACGTAGATCCTGGTTACCATGGTGAGGGTAGGAACGTAGATTCTAGTTACCATGGTGAGGGTAGGAACGTAGATCCTGGTTACCATGGTGAGGGTTGGAATGTAGATCCTGGTTACCATGGTGAGGGTAGGAACATAGATCCTGGTTACCATGGTGAGGGTAGGAACGTAGATCCTGGTTACCATGGTGAGTAGGAACGTAGATTCTGGTTACCATGGTGAGGGTAGGAACGTAGATCCTGGTTACCATGGTGAGGGTTGGAATGTAGATCCTGGTTACCATGGTGAGGGTAGGAACGTAGATCCTGGTTACCATGGTGAGGGTAGGAATGTAGATCCTGGTTACCATGGTGAGGGTAGGAACGTAGATTCTGGTTACCATGGTGAGGGTAGCAATTAAGCTTGCAACTAAGTTTTTAATTGCAAGCTTCTTACCGCTCGCAATATTTTTTGCAGTTCAAAACTTTGAGAGCGGAAGGTGAGCTCCTTGAGAAACATCAGCGGTTGCGTATGCGGCGTTGCTGTAACGGGAGCCAACTTTTGTTAACCGGAGATGAACGGTTACAAGCGGTGGGAGATTTTTTTTCACCGCTACAGTAACGCTCGAGTAAAGTTCGGGCGGTGTGACCTGGGTCTTAGAGATCGCTTCATGTGCACAAGGTCACTGTGATTCAGACTGAGACATAAGCCTGGTTTATAAATGACGCGTCAGAGGAAGGTGAGATTTAAAACAAATCAAACAGACGTAAAAACATTGATGAAGACAGATGAGTGGGACGTTCTGATGTACATGTTTTACAATAAACACCAAAAACAGGACTAATGTCTTCTTTTCATGTCCATAAATGAGTGTGTTTCTAACATCTTTTGTTTGTGGCGCCGGTGTCTGTCGGTCGGAACAAGCTCGCTGATTGTGTGACTTTAATATAGTGTGCTTTTATTCATGTGCCAGCATGAATAGGCCATGAAAGCACTAATCCGTTCTTCCTCAGCCTATTCATTTCTTTGTATTACTGCAGCTTTTCCTGCAAACGCCTCCACAGCACAGTCACACAGTCCTATCTGCCACTACAGCAAGAAAGCCTCGCTCTAAAAGGCCAAAGGCAATTTCTGTGCATCTCTTGAATAGGAAAAGGTCCATTATTGGCTGACTCAGTAATGATCAGATTGGACCTCTGCTGCAGGATAATGAACTCCACTGAATCCTCCGCTATCTGTGTGCTCTCCCGTTTGAATGGTGGCAAACTGGTTTCCACTCATTTCCATGTCCATACCATCAGTGTTTTACATGCAAAAGGAGGAACATGTGTAGTGAAGTGAACATGGCTGAAGCTTTAAAGCCCCACTCACGTAAGAAAGCGATGGAGCAGCAATGCATTGGTTTGGAAAAAATTGGCAAATTTGAGCTTGGCCATTTTGCAACAGATCGTATCATTTTCGCTCTGACTTAAAATTTCGCGACCATCGCTGGGATTTTCTGAAATCTATTCCGAGTCGGAAAGGTCGTGAGATTGTCAACTGATTAGCTAAAGATGAGCACTAGGCCAGGGGTGGGCAAACTTTTTCGTTCGTGGGCCACATAAAGTTCTAATATTTGACCAGTGGGCTGGAACAGGATCAGATGGATGGCATGCTTTGGTTGCCGCTTCATTAGACCGATAGAATGATGCTAGATTTTAAACAAGCGCTAAATGTTACATCAAGAGCGTTAAATTTCAAATCTACCGGTGCTAGGTTTGAAATCTAAGCGTTTGATGGAACACTATGCTTGTTTTAACATCTAACATGCTTGTTTCTGTGCATGTATTGGCCCGATGGCTTTCCATATCATACAGTGCACCATCAATTGAGGAGTCCGTGCGATCTGGTGCAGTGAAGGGAGCTGCAAAGAACACTACATTGGGGAAACTAAACAGCCACTCCACAAAAGACTTTACCAACACAGAAGAGAAGCCTCTAGTGGTCCACAGTCTGCTGTACATCTGCATCTTAAATCCACCAAACACACTTTTGAGGACAGTGAGGTGAAGATTCTAAGTAGAGAGAAAGGTTGGTTTGAAAGAGGGGTGAAGGAAGCCATCTTTGTGAAGAAAGAGAATCCCTCACTGGATCAGAGTGGAGGCGTTAGATACATTCTGCACAGTATTTACAGCAGCCTTTTGAAGCCATGGACTAAAGATGACACCTCGTGACTCAGTTTCACGCCTCTCGTTAAGCAGGATTTTCTATTCACTAGGCTTTTAGCATTATTACAATAGGGGTCGTTTACTGGTCTGTGGTTACAATAGGAGCCATTCACGGCCATCATAGGTAACACAGGCTCATTGGTCGAGCCCTTCTGTGATGGACCAAGCAGTGCAAATAGACAGGCACAAGGTTTTAAGTAAAAAAGGGGTCCTTTTATTGAACCCAAAAAAAATATCAAATGTTCAACAATTATAAAAGAGGTCAAAATAACTAACTCAACTCAAGATAAGGTTTAACAAAAGAGAATTAACTCAAACAAACAGACCTCCCTGACTGAGAACAGCATGACCTTAAATGAAAGAATACTAAACCACTGCCAACACAAATAAGGGGGGGTTAACAAAACAGCTTAACTAAATCTAAGCTAACAAAACCAATTTCACCCCTAAAGAAAATAAATGGTTCAGTCCAATTAGGTGACTCCAGCCCAGGACAGCAGGTGATCATTCGGCCCAGGAACTGGAGCACCTGCAAAACTCAAGAAAATCAAATTAATGTGAATCAACAACATAAATCAAACATGTGCACTAATCTAAACTTGTATTAAATCCAAAGTAAAGAAAAGTGGTTTAACAAACAAAATATCTAAATTATATTCATAAAGTGAATAAATTATAAAGTTTACAAACTAGATAGTTGTGTGGCTGTAGCCATCACACACGCCCCCTCTTCAGATTTCTCGCTGACACAGCGAGAAAGACAATCTCCAATGACGTTGTCTCTGCCGGGAATGTGGTGAATAATGAATTTGTACGGCTGTATGGCCAGGTACCACCGTGTAATTCTTCCATTTGTGTCCTTCATCTTCTTGATCCATTGCAGAGCCTTGTGGTCTGTCTCCAGAGTGAACTCACGTTCAAGAAGATAGTACTTGAAAGATTTGAGTGCCCACTTGATGGCCAATGCCTCCTTTTCCACAGTTGAATACCGGACCTCTCTTGGAAACAGCTTGCGGCTGATAAAGGCAACTGGGTGGCGCTCTTCTGATGGTCCCTGCATCAAGACAGCTCCCAAACCCCTCTCCGAAGCAACAGTCTGAAGGACAAACATTTTGTCAAAATCAGGGCTATGCAAAACTGGACTCTTACTAAGAGAGGGTTTTTGGCACTGAGGGCAGCTTTCACAGTACTGAGCAACATCTGTCCTCAATCCAGGCCAATAGAAGTGCTTTCTGATGCGATCCACGGTCCTACGTTTTCCAAGGTGACCGGCCCCTCGGATTGAGTGCCCCAGAGACAGCACCACCTGCTGGATCTTCCGGGGAACCACCAACTGCAAAACTGATCCCTGTTGACGATAAAGTACACCCTCCTTTATCAAGAAGGTTTCTTTGCTGCAGAGATTTTCAGATCTCTGTTTCCCTTCTGCTTTCTGAAAAAGAGGTGTTAGAGTTGAATCTTCATGTTGCATTTCAATGATGTTTTCAGGAATCTTGAAACCCAAAGGCAACTCCAACTCAGTGTTAGCAGATAGTTTTGCAGTGTGATTGAATTTATCTTGACTCTTTTGTCTGAAAGACTTACGAGACTTCCCTGGTGCTGTCTCCAGGTCTGCATCAGGAAAGGGCAAAGTATGAAGTATATGTGAAGATTCTTCTCTTTTCACCGCTTGAGCTCTGGTTACAGCAACATTGCATGCCTGGCTAGAATCAAGCAAGTCAGACAACACAGGTAGATCTCGACCTAACACAACTGGAAATGGCAGATTCTCAGAGACTCCGATGTTTAGTAGAAATGTTTGTCCTTGTACCTTAATGTACATTTCTGCTGTTGGATATAGTTTTTCCTCCCCATGTACACAGCGAACTGGAATTGTGTCAGCAACGTTGACTTTGTCTACAGGAACAAAGTCTCTGTGCACAAGGGTTTGGGTACTTCCTGAGTCAATTAGAGCTTTTATAGTTCTACCATTTAGCTCAACCAGCGCCACCTTTAAACCACTCTGCAGGTCTATCGTTGGGGTGATCTGCTGACGAGGGACAAAACACATTTGGCTTATTTTTGTTGAATTTTGTGGGCACATTGGCTTTGTGTGGCCCTCCATTCCACACAAATAACAAATCACCATCTTGGATCTTGAGGGCACTGTGATGGACTGACTTGGAGGTTTACTCACCCCTGTCTGGTAGGTTTGAGATTTCTTAAAGTCCTTCATTTTCCAAGCCGTCTGACTCCACGGTTGCCCTTTTTCCCGTGCCGCTACAAACACATCAGCCAGCTGTGCAGCCTTTGCAGCAGTGTTTGGATTACGCTCTTTAATCCATATCTGTAACTCAGGAGACAACATTCTCAAGTATTGTTCCAGAATGAAGAACTCACCAATTTCCTGCACCGTTTTTCCATTTGGTTTAATCCATTTGCTGTACAATTCTTTTAAACGTGCACAGAGTTCTTTTGGGCTTTCATCTGACTTTACCTCTAGAGAACGGAATCTCTGACGAAACGTCTCAGGGTTAATGTCATATTTCTCAAGGATGACTGTTTTCACTTTATCATAATCTAATGAATCATCCACATCCATGTGAACATACGCACCTCTTGCCTTGCCAGTTAGCAGGGGGATCAGCCGAAAAACCCAGTCTTGTTTTGGCCATCGGCAAGCGAGGGCAATACGTTCATAGGTCATTAGAAAATGTTCAATGTCATCATCATTTGTTAATTTTTCCAGTGTTGGGGCCTGAAAGTGGAACTGACCTGCTTGAACATGCTCTTTATGATTAGTAGCAGAGCAGTTGTCCTCATCTTCCCAAGGCTCCACATCGGAAGGTTCAGGTTCATCCGTTTTATTTTCTGGAGCTGGGGATGTACGAGTTTGTACTTCCACCTGCAACAGCTGAAACTGATGTTGTAATGCTCTGAACCGCTGTTCTTGGCGGGTGAATTCCTCCTTTCGTCTTGCTTCATGGGCCTCCTGTTGACCCATATGAGAACGGAGAATAGAAATCACTTCCGATATTGTTGGCTCCTTACCGTAGCCCTCAGTGCCATCCACCCCTCCAGAGGCTTCATTTTCCTCTCCTTGGGTTGCTGTTTCAACAGGCTGGTTTTGACCATCTCCTTTCACTCCGTTGCCGCTCCGTCTAGATCTTGGCATTGTTCAGTCAGGAAGTAATTATGGGAAAAAAAAAAAAACAACCCTGTGCCTTCATCTGCAAGATCCCACTTCTGACACCACTTGTGATGGACCAAGCAGTGCAAATAGACAGGCACAAGGTTTTAAGTAAAAAAGGGGTCCTTTTATTGAACCCAAAAAAAATATCAAATGTTCAACAATTATAAAAGAGGTCAAAATAACTAACTCAACTCAAGATAAGGTTTAACAAAAGAGAATTAACTCAAACAAACAGACCTCACTGACTGAGAACAGCATGACCTTAAATGAAAGAATACTAAACCACTGCCAACACAAATAAGGGGGGTTAACAAAACAGCTTAACTAAATCTAAGCTAACAAAACCAATTTCACCCCTAAAGAAAATAAATGGTTCAGTCCAATTAGGTGACTCCAGCCCAGGACAGCAGGTGATCATTCGGCCCAGGAACTGGAGCACCTGCAAAACTCAAGAAAATCAAATTAATGTGAATCAACAACTTAAATCACACATGTGCGCTAATCTAAACTTGTATTAAATCCAAAGTAAAGAAAAGTGGTTTAACAAACAAAATATCTAAATTATATTCATAAAGTGAATAAATTATAAAGTTTACAAACTAGATAGTTGTGTGGCTGTAGCCATCACACCTTCTTACTATTTTTTTACCTTTTACTCAGGTTAGTATAAATAGATCCAGTTTTCAGTCCATTTCATTCAGATTGAAAATGATTTCCGGATGGAAGTCGAAACGTCTCGATCAAGAATTAAACTGTCCAGAAGACTTTTTTGAAACTTTTTCTACCATCGAATGAGGAAACATCAGAAATGGACGGGAAATGAAACACTAACATAATTTATTTAATGTTTTCAAGTTCGGCGAGCCAGATTTAAACATTTAACGGGCCGTATGTGGCCTGCGGGCTAAAGTTTGCCTGTGCCTGCACCAGACATACGATCAACCATCGGTCGATTTCAGGACAGGAAAGTGGTCACGTTTATCAGAGGAACGTCGTGCAAAAACCTGCAGATGTTCGGTAGAAAATGTGCAGATAAAAAAACCATTTTGCTCAATCACAGACACGTCATCGTCTAGTCGGGGATGAGTCTCTGATCATCTGGAAATAAAACGCAGATGAGTACGACTGTTGAATGATTGCCGATAAAATGTAGCTGCATGCATAAAAATCTAAATTCTTCTGGATTTG
This sequence comes from Neostethus bicornis, assembly GCA_902685375.1. Taxonomy (NCBI): domain Eukaryota; kingdom Metazoa; phylum Chordata; class Actinopteri; order Atheriniformes; family Phallostethidae; genus Neostethus; species Neostethus bicornis. The sequence continues at coordinate 40,951,308 of LR738541.1, forward strand.
GATTTTACAGTGCTGTGCAGTTCAGGATGTCACCAAGGTATGTCGGGATCATGTTTGCGATGCATCGCAAACAGCCTGGTCCTTTATGGTCGACTGTCAAGATACAGGCAGAACAACGTCTTGATGTTCTCCCGACAAGCGGTCGGTTTAGATCACTTCATCTCCCGATTCAAACGCAATCATGACACCAATGAGTAAAAGTGAGGAACACCAATCACAAGCTTTTATCTCACACGATTCACACACACAGGAAAATTCCCGCCATTTTCCGAGATGCGGTGAGAAGGTTTTAAGTGAGCAGGGTTTTTACTCAGCGATGGAGTTTGAGTTTGTCTCCTGCAAACTCAACCAAAACAACAACAGAAGGTTAATCCAGACAATAAAATATCAACAGGTGATTTCAGAGTTCCTAAACTTGCAGAGTAATTTATTCCTGTGGAATTTGGCAGAATCTAAAGGGTATTTAAAGGGCATCTACATTAGTCTGATTGAAGGCGGCAGACAAAAGGACACTCAGATACTGAAAAGCAGCAATTAGCACGACTTAGTGCACACGTTCCTTCTTTAAAAAGAAAACACACACACACACACACACACACTAGCTCTAGATTTACCTGTCGATCTACGTTCCTACCCTCACCATGGTAACCAGGATCTATGTTCCTACCCTCACCATGGTAACCAGGATCTACGTTCCTACCCTCACCATGGTAACCAGGATCTACGTTCGTACCCTCACCATGGTAACCAGGATCTATGTTCCTACCCTCACCATGGTAACCAGGATCTACGTTCCTACCCTCACCATGGTAACCAGAATCTACGTTCCTACCCTCACCATGGTAACCAGGATATACGTTCCTACCCTCACCATGGTAACCAGGATCTATGTTCCTACCCTCACCATGGTAACCAGGATCTACGTTCCTACCCTCACCATGGTAACCAGGATCTACGTTCCTACCCTCACCATGGTAACCAGGATCTACGTTCCTACCCTCACCATGGTAACCAGGATCTACGTTCCTACCCTCACCATGGTAACCACGATCTACGTTCCTACCCTCACCATGGTAACCAGGATCTACGTTCCTACCCTCACCATGGTAACCAGGATCTATGTTCCTACCCTCACCATGGTAACCAGGATCTACGTTCCTACCCTCACCATGGTAACCAGGATCTATGTTCCTACCCTCACCATGGTAACCAGGATCTACGTTCCTACCCTCCCCATGGTAACCAGGATCTACGTTCCTACCCTCACCATGGTAACCAGGATCTACGTTCCTACCCTCACCATGGTAACAAGCTTTGACCAAAATAACCAGATCACGGACACAAGCGGCTTAAATGATCTCCCTCTGCAGGGTGGCCGGACTCTGACTCCAAGATAGAGGGAGGAGCTCTGCCACTCAGGAGAAGCTCGGAGTAGAGCCGTTCCTCCTCTGGGTCAAGAGAAGCTAGATGGGGTAATCAGGGCATCTGGTTATGTTGCCACCCCGACACCTCCCTGGTGAGGTGGTGGGGTCTCCCCATGAGGAAACCAAGAGGCATACCGCGGACCTGCTGGAGAGACTATGTCTCACAACTGGAAAGGGAACACTTCAGGATCCTCCTGGGTGAGCTGGAGGATGCAGCTGGGGTGAGAGAAGCCTGGACTACACACCTGAGCAGTTGCCCTCGTAACCCAGCCGTGG